>JACEFO010002196.1:600000-950151 GCA_015342445.1 Digitaria exilis
GGGACTATTTACTACCGATTTGTAACACCAACAGGTACTAAATGACACCATTTAATACCAGTTGATGCTACGAACCGGTACTAAATGGTCTGAGGGCCCTCGGGAACCCCAGGGATACGTGAGTACCGGGTTTTAAGACAACCGGTACTAACGTTAGAGGGACGAATATTCGATTCTGTACAAGTGTAGATGGCTAAATTGAAATGGGCCAACAAATATAGTGGCCATTCTTGTATTTTACTGTTTTGAATATTCTCGAGTTTAATTAGAAACAAGAGGAGCTAATGTGGGACAAAACAAAAGCTATCCGGAAAAAATCAAGGATAATATCAATATTGCCGAGAAAGTAACGTATTCTCATGGTAAAAAGGGCCCACCAAAACGATCTACTGCTTTCTTTCCTCCGATGTACCTCATCCAGCCACGCTATTCTATCTTCAAAAGTTAATTAACTACAGGTCGTTGTCTTCGCTTTACCTCCGTTCTCACATATTTTTTTTTGAGTTAATTGCGTCGTTCATACATAAACTTGGTGAGTGAGTGTATTTAGGTACATCATCTTTTAAATTGCTCATTAGGAACAACAACTTGGCATGTGAGTGCATATAGGTCACCTGAATGGCATGTGGGAAAAAAGCCATGTGGATGCTTATGTGTATATTTAGCGCTTATGTGTACATTAATCATGGTGGCCATTATTATAAATAGACCCTTAGTTTATTTGCTCATTAATTTATCCACCCATTTTTCTTCTGGTGTTCACCGGAGACGGTTTTAACGGAGGGTTTTGGCCTCACGTAACAATTTCAAGGTGACGACAGACGTCGCACAACACGTAGGTAGACGATCTTTTACTATTACATTGAGTTATCAATTCTCTCATACTCCACTAATTAGGATTTTGCGGATTTCTTTTAGCGTTTGATAAAAGAAGATTTGGTTTAGGGTTAGGTCATCAGCTGTAATATCTCATTTTCTTTCCACTAATTGGGATAAAAAATTATCTAATTTTTTTCCAATGAAAAATGAAACAGAGTATAAGTGTGCCATGGTTAAATATAAACCGAAAAGAATGAAACGAAGAGTAGAATCAGTATCTCAAGCTTGAGAAGAAACGGATTAGGAACTGATAAGCTCATTTTTTTATTTTTATGATAAATTAGAGGATATGTAAGAACTTTTTCAATAAAGTACCGGATAACATATAAGCTGTCACATGATTTTTTTCCCACATGCCATCCAGGTGACCTATATGCACCCACATGCCAAGTTGTTATCTCTAAATAAACAATTTGGAAGATGATGTACCTATATGCACCCACATGCCAAGTTGTTGTTTCTAAATAAGCAATTTGGAAGACGATGTACCTAAGTGCACCCACTCGCCAAGTTTACGTACTAATGACGCAATTAACTCTTTTTTTTCTAAAAGAAAAACCAATTTGTCCCTCCTGTCTTTCAAATGTGCTGTCTCAACTCTCGTGTTGAATTTATGCAGAAATTGTCGATGACTCCTGAACATACATAGGAAACTAGCAAGCCACAAGGCTGTCTAGCAGGTTACGCACGTCGTTGAAGCACGATTGGACAGGTCACAGCGTGTCAAACCAAAACTGCATATTTGTGGTGATTTCACCTACCATTTGCCATCATGCTCATTGATTCATTGGCTGCGCACCTGTCCAATCTGGCGACTTACCTCCCCGCAAAGTCAGAGAGATGGAGAGGGACAAGAGGAACAGAATCTGAGCAGAAGTTCAAGCAAGATCGAATTATATGATAGATGACCAAGGGGTCTATCAAGGTGTCTTCGGTCATCTTTCACGGGCCAACACGATAGCGGACATCTCCTCGAGTAGAGTGGCTACTATATAGTTGAACGCCATGCATACGACAAAAAATATGGGCACTTTGGGCAGCAGTGTGATTAGGAAACGGATCAGTGTAAGAACAGAACAGGTCTACAGGTGTGCTTTTGGAGGTGCCGCCGACACCAAAGAGACCATGTAAAACCGGGGTAATTGCATTGTTTTTTTGGATAAAAGAGAGTTTCATCCAAGTATGGAGGAGAGTTACAATCAGACTCGATTAGGTCCATGACACACGCAGGTGCCTGTCCCATGTATGTGAATTTCTCCTATCTAATTGAGCTAACCCATGTACAACTTTATTACGCTCTCTTTTAACCAAACCTATTCTCCACTCCACCAATAGCTGTGCAAGATCTCTTGCTTCAGCCATTACAAAGCTTAACTCCGAATGATCATCCTATTGGATATGTATGCTCTAAAGCCAATTGGACTGGATCCACTAAAGGCCCAAAGGGATATTGATCTATGAGGGATTAGGGTTCCTATTGGGCCTATGAGATAGAAGCCCATTAGTACCCCTACATATACGTGGGAGGGGCTAGAGATTCCACAACCCTTTTGGCCGCCGCCGCCCTCCACGCCCGCTCCTCCCGTTGCTCTCACGGACCTAGCAGTCCGGACCGTGACACATCCTCCCCGTACGTCTGGATACCTTAGAGGTGCTACGCTTGAAGCACAAGGACGAGCCCGACCATACGGACGTTGCAACTGTACTGCCGGCCACATCGACGCACTCTCCTACACCGAGACGGTTCCGCTGCATCCGCGCGTCTAGTGGTACGATATGTGATCTCCTACTCGCAAGGTTACTGGGTTTACGCGGTAGATTAAAATTGTTTTAGCTAGCCCGTTTCCCTATAGAGGTATCAAGAGCCATCTTGCGTAGTTTTTGATCTAGGTCATGAGCATATGAAGATATGCTTGGTTGTTGATGAATTTTGATCGGGTTCGTGATCTTGCTATGATGGTCGTGTAACGAATTACTTCTACCAGTCGGATATCCGCCGTCGGCGTTAAGTGATGCATGTAAACCCAATCATGGCTTGATGTAGATCAATGTGATTGATAGAATCAAATCTAGGTCAAGTCTCAGACGCATGTGATGCATGGCGATAGTAGATTGGATCTACTACCGAGCCGAGAGAGATGCGAAAACATGCTGTTCCGTAAAACAACCGTAACTATTGCATACGAACTCGGATTGGGACGATTTTTATATGAAAATTCATCTACAGAAAATTTTAGATGTGGCACTGACTGTGTTACAGTTTCGGCGAAATTAGATTTCCCAAATTCAGCTGGGACGGTGGAGTTTTCTGCGATTTAAGTTTGGACGTCGGATCGTCTAACTTGTTTTTGTAGGAATCATGTGATCAGTATGGCCCGTATGTGTATGTGATGTATGTATGTAACAAATTCATGTCATGCGTGTCATGATTAGGCAATACGGCTGGAGCCATATGTATTGTCAATTTAATGTAATGGCCTGCGTGCCAACATGTGATGATTCAAACGTGAATGTGTAATTTTATTTACTAGTATGCGTTAGATAGTTCTTGGAGGACTCATCACTAAAGGATGGCGCACATGGTTCATGGCGATGGAGATCAACATGATAAACAATCCAATGGCGATGGAGATCACCATGTGGTTATGGGTCATACCGTGTCACTAATGCTATGTGATTGTCGTTCTTATTGTTCTACTTTTACATGCGATATTTTTTATAGTTCATGTATGCGATGATATAAGTAGAACGATCCCCCAGCAATATTTAAGCTTGTGTGTCCTCCTAAATCTTGCACCGTCATGTCTTGTACCATTAGTGGTGGGTCTATGAAATTAGGGTGCCACTAGTTTTCCTTGACTAGATGGGTTTGTATCGGATACTTACTCGCATGAGGTTTGGTTACCTTAGACAAAGTCATCTTAACGGTTAAGGACTTTGGGGCACGAAGGTTGGGCGCCGAGACATAGAGATGTCACCCAACAACAGGAGTCATATATGATATGATTAGCAAGAGTTGCTTACCGATCTACCATGTCTTCTAGCAGTGATGCTAAAGCTCAGTAGTCGACTTGTTCGTTGTGGATCCTGAATCACTAAGTATCAATAGAGGGATATTGATTTTAGTGGGAGTAGATTCAGTTAAGAGTTAATTTAATTTACTTCATCATGGATACGTTGTCTTAGTATTTTGCATATATTTTGTTGTAGATCAATGGCACCAAACAACACACCGTTTACTTTGCGTTCTGTCCTTGAGAAGGACAAACTGAATGGGACTAACTATGCGGATTGGATCCGCAACGTGAGAATTGTTCTCAGGGCTGAGAAAAAGGAAGAAGTTCTAGACACCCAATTACCCGATGAGCCTGATGCTGATGCACCTAGCAACAATAAGCTCGCTTACAAGGTAGCACGTGATCTTGATCTTGAAGTGGGCTGCCTTATGCTTGCGTGCATGGAACCCGAGCTGCAAATGCAATTCGACAACTATGTTGTCTATGATATGATCATAGCTCTCAAGGAAATGTTCCAGACTCAGGCTAGGACTGAAAGGTTCAATGTCTCTAAGGCCTTTGTTGAGACCAAGCTTGCAGAAGGTGCAGCCATTGGACCACACATGATTAAAATGGTTGGTTACTCTCAGAGGTTAGAGAATCTAGGCTTCCCACTTGGCCAAGAGTTGGCCACTGATTTCATTCTTGCATCCCTTCCACCCAGTTATGGGAACTTCATCTCGAACTACCATATGCATGGGGCGGAGAGGGGCTTGAATGAGTTGTGTGGTATGCTTAAGACGACAGAGGCTGACATTAAGAAAGGAGCTAGCGGCCATGTGTTGGCGGTCCAAAACAAGCCCAACTTTAAGAAGAAGGGCAATTGGAAGAAGAAGGAAAAGGCTAAAGATGTGATCTCCAAGCCACTGCTCCCAAGCCTGGACCAGAACCAAACAAGCCGTGCTTCCACTGTCATGAACTTGGTCACTGGAAAAGAAACTGCAAGGCGTACCTGGCTTCTTTGAAGAAGAAAGGAAGTAAGGGTACTTCCGGATCAGGTACATTGCATGTTTATATTACAGACATTTTCCTCGCTGATTCTTATATCAATTCTTGGGTATTTGATACTGGATCGGTTGCTCATATTTGCAATTTGAGGCAGGGAATGATAAGAAGTAGAAGCGTGGTACGAGGAGAGGTTGATTTCGGCATGGTCAATAATGCAAGAGTTGCTGCATTGAGCGCCGGAACGATGCAACTTCACCTCCCGTCAGGATTTATTTTGGAGTTAAATCATTGTTATTTTGTTCCTAGTTTAAGTCGAAACATTGTGTCTCCTTCATGTTTGATGAAGGATGGTTATACATTTGCGAGTGAAGACAATGGTTGTGTGATCTCTAAGAATGACATGTTTGTGGCTTTTGCATCCATTGTGAATGGGTTATTTATTATAAATCTTGATGATGCGCCTATCCGTAATGTAAGTGCTAAAAGGCATCGGCCTAATGATTTAAGTCCTACCTATATGTGGCGTTGTCGTTTGGGTCATATAAGCGAGAAACGCATGAAGAAGCTCCATTCTGATGGGCTCCTAATTTCATTTGATTTTGAATCATACGAGACATGTGAAGCTTGTTTGCTAGGCAAGATGACCAAGACGCCTTTTACAGGTTTTCCTAAGAGGGCATTAGACCAATGGGCATGACAGCTAGAGGTGGCTTCCAATACTTCATAACTTTCACTGATGGTTTTAGTAGATATGACTATGTCTACTTAATGAAGCATAAGTCGAAAACTTTTAAAAAGTTCAAGGAGTTCCAGAACAAAGTGGAAAATCAGCATGACAAGAATATTAAGGCCTTACGATCTGATCGTGGAGGTGAATATTTGAGCCACGAGTTTAGCAGTCATCTAAAGAGTTGTGGAATTGTTCCACAGCTTACGCCGACTAGAACGCCACAAAGAAATGGTGTATCCGAGCGACGTAATCGAACCTTGTTGGACATGGTTAGATCTATGATGAGCCAGTCGGACCTACCGTTATCGTTTTGGGGATACGCTCTAGAAACAGCAGCTTTCACACTTAAATATGGTACCGTCTAAGTCTGTAGTTAAGACACCATATGAGATATGGACTGGCAAGACTCTCAGTTTGTCTTTTCTGAAAATTTGGGGTTGTGAAGCTTATGTCAAGCGACTTATGTCTGATATGTTAACACCCAAATCGAACAAGTGTGTTTTTGTGGGGTACCCGAAGGAAACTTTGGGGTATTATTTCTACAACCGAGAAGAGGGCAAAGTGTTTGTCGCTCGGAATGGTGTTTTCTTAGAGAAAGAGTTTCTCAAAAGTGAGAAAAGTAGAGAGAAGGTGTATCTTGAAGAAGTTCGAGATGAGCCAATGGGACAAGAATTGACAAGTGATGCTAATGTAGCAGAACAAGTTGATGCACCCGTGGTAGAAGAGACACCATCATAACCACGAAGGTCTGATAGGGCACGTCGCGCAACCAAAAGGATGAATCTCCTAATTACGGCAAAGCGCAACATATTGTTGTTGGACAATGATGAACCTATGACCTACATGGAAGCAATGATGGACCCAGATTCCAAGAAGTGGCAGAGTGCCATGAGATCCAAGATAGATTCCATGGGAGACTACCAAGTTTGGACCTTGGTTGATCCGCCTCAGGGTGTTAGACCCATAGAGTGCAAGTGGATCTATAAGAAGAAAAAAAGATATGGACGGAAATGTTCACGTCTATAAACGACTTGTTGCAAAGGGTTTTCGACAAGTTGAAGGAGTTGACTACGATGAGATATTCTCACCGGTAGCGATACTTAAATCTATTCGGATCATTCTAGCAATAGCTGCATATTTCGATTATGAGATATGGCAGGTGGATGTCAAAATAGCTTTTCTAAATGGATATTTAGAAGAGGACGTGTATATGATACAACTTGAGGGTTTTGTCGATCCGACTAATGCTGGAAAGATATGCAAACTTCAGAAATCCATTTACGGGTTGAAGCAAGCATCTCAGAGTTGGAATATTCGCTTTGATGAAATGGTCAAAGGGTTTGGTTTTCGTCAAAATGAAAAAGATCCTTGTGTTTACATGAAGGAAAGTGGGAGCGCAGTTGCTTTTCTGATCTTATATATGGATGACATATTGTTGATTGGAAATGACATTCCAATGCTGGAGTCCGTAAAGACTTCACTGAAAAATAGTTTTTCTATGAAGGATCTATAGAGATAGATCAAAGAGGCTTATAGGATTAAGCCAAGATACTTATATTGACACTATGCTAAAATGGTTTAGCATGGAACAGTCCGAGAAAGGGTCCTTGCCTATGTCACATGGCGTACACCTTAGCAAGACTCAGTGTCCTTGGACAGCTCATGATCGATAGGGCATGAGTAAGGTCCCATATGCTTCGGCAATTGGATCTATCATGTATACCATGATAGGTACTCGTCCAGATGTCTCATTTGCTCTTAGTGCTGTGAGCAGGTATCAGTCTGATCCAGGTGAGAGTCACTGGAGACATGTGAAGGGCATTCTTAAGTACTTTAGAAGGACTAAAGATATGTTGTTAGTCTATGGAGGTGAGGAACAACTCGTTGTAAAAGGTTACACCGATGCTAGCTTCCAAACTGATCCAGACGACTCAAAGTCTCAGTCAGGTTATGTGTTCACATTGTACGGTGGTGCTGTTAGCTGAAAGAGTTCTAAGCAGGAGACTATGGCCGCTTCTACAACAGAAGCTGAGTACATTGCGGCTTCTGAAGCTGCGAAGGAAGATGTTTGGATGAGGGAGTTCCTCATTGAGCTTGGTGTGTTCCCTGCTTCTAGCCCACTGAAGTTATTTTGTGACAATAGTAGGGCAATTGCACAGGCAAAGGAGCCAAGGAATCACCAGAAGAACAGACATATACTGCGGAAGTTTCACCTTATTCGAGAGTTCGTTAAAAGGGGTGAGATTAAGATATGCAAAATACATATGGATTTGAACGTCGCTGATCCTTTGACAAAGGCTCTCCCACGGCCTAAGCATGAGGTGCACACAAGGGCTATGGGTATTATATATCTTCTAGAGTAGCTCTTATGCAAGTGGGAGACTGTTAGAAATATTACTAGAGATTGTCATAAGATGATGATATTTCTTTGTATCCATGTTACGTTGATTGTTTAATGAAAATCCATGAAAGGCAACTTGTATTGATTGGCAATTATGTAAATTGTTTGTGGAACTCTTACTTGTATGGTTATTCTAAAATTGTCCCTAGTCATGGTTGATGACTAGCACATTTATTAGTTGATGACTATGTTTCACAAGTCATGGACATGGAGATGTTAAACTAATAGTGTGGGCACATGTATGACATGTGGCTGGATTGACCCAACATGAGACTTTGTAATATTGTTCTCTCTTTGCACAATTTGTATGCTTTGTCCTTAGACCTGAAATTGTTGCTTGTTCTTAAGATGTGAATCGACTTACTCAGGGGCTATCAAACCCTACGCCGTAACTGGGTAGTTATAAAGGTAGCTTTCGGGTTTGTTATGAAGCTTGCAGTGAGGCTTGGACAGTCAAGATGGGATTTGCCCCTCTCTATAAGAGAGAGATATCTCTGGGCCCCTCGAGTGATCGGATCAAGAAATGCATGGCCGTGCAATGGTTAAAAGTTAACCAGTAAAAGGATCCGATTCACAGTATCGAGAAAGAGTGGTCAGCTTGGAGCTAGACCAAATATCGTGAGGCAATTGGAAAAGCTTGTACATATGTTGTGACGGTTCATCCGATATGATCTTTACATGATTATAGGAGTTAGTACGTCTTGCTAGAGGCCGCTGCTAACTATTGGACCGAGTAGGAGTACTCGGGTCATGTCTATTCGCATGGGAACCCATAGGGTCACATGCTTAAGGGGTTGGAATGTTGAAAGGCTTGCCTATAAGATTGTCTTCAGTGCAAGTGTGAGACTATTGGATATGTATGCCCTAAAGCCAATTGGATTGGATCCACTAAAGGCCTAAAGGGATATTGATCCATGAGGGATTAGGGTTCCTATTTGGCCTATGAGATAGAAGCCCATTTGTACCCCTATATATATACGTGGGATGGGCTAGGGGTTCCACAACCCTTTTAGCCGCCGCCGCTCTCCACGCCCGCTCCTCCCGTTGCTCTCGCGGACCTAGCAGTCCGGACCGTGATGCATCCTCCCCGTACGTGTGGATACCTTGGAGGTGCTACGCTTGGAGCACAAGGACGAGCCGGACCAGACGGACGTTGCAACTGCACTGCCGGCCACATCAACACGCTCTCCTACACCGAGATGGTTCCGCTGCATCCGCACGTCTAGTGGTAACGATATGTGATCTCCTACTCACAAGGTTCCTGGGTTTACGCGGTAGATTAAAATTGTTTTAGCTAGCCCATTTCCCCACACATCCTCCCTCTTCAAAACTTGGACCATTCTAGCGCAGTCCGATTCTGTTATAACCGGCCCTGGCGCCCATTGGGACGCGAAGCGAATGCCCTCCACGCATGCCCTAGCTTCAGCTTCTGCTGCGTCCGCACACCTGAATAGGACCTTCCAAGCGGTGAAGATGATCTGCCCAGTTGAGTTTCTCCAATCCCGCTGTCCCATCCTCCTGCACAAATGATCCATTCACATTAATATTGACCCAGCCCTCAGACGGCCGTAGCCAAGCACCCCTGCCCTTGCGCCCTCGACAAGAAGCTCGATGTTTTGGCGCCAACGGAGAAGGAGCTGGGCGTGTGGCGCTGAGGGAGAAGAAGATTGTGACGTTCGAGCGTGTGTGGGCCAAAGTGTGTGCGTCTGTGGGATCGGCGGCGCATGAGTTGGTGCTCGCGTTTGAGTCCATCGTGTCAAGGCAAGAGCATGAGCTCATGGTGGCGTCATGCATGAGTGTGTGCTGGAGACGGAAGGCGTGCGTGTGGCCGCACGTTTGGGTCCGTGGCAAGTGTGCGCCCTGTGTGGCGAGCTCGTGTAAGCCTGTGTGAGTCTGCTGGTCGTGGTGGCGGTGACGACGATGGGAGCAGCGGCATCAACTCCGGCGCCCGGCGGCATTCGTGTGGAGTTGGGGCATGCAGTGGTGGCTGACAACTCCGGCAACGGCAAGTCAAGATTAGGGGGAGTTTGTTGGAATAATCTTGACATGGTTGTGTCCGTCGTGCGTGCGTGTGAGTTCAGATGGGTCTGTTAGTTTGTTAGTTGCCTGTGTGTGTGTGCATGTGTCAGGGTTAGTTTGTTAGGAAAGTGCATGGCTGGGCGAGGTAGCAACTGCTGGCAGAAGAATAGGAATTCAAGGCTCTAAAAGATCAACGCTGGAGACCGGTTCTCGCGGAGGAGTGCGTGGCTCCGAGAGCGTGGAGACGGACGGTTCGCCGGGGTAGCGTGAAGATTGACCGAGTGCATTGCATGGGGTGCTGCGTTGCCGAGAGGCTATTAAAGGCCATGCAATCCTTCTGTGTAATGTTGAGCCGAGTGAAAACGATGAAATAAAAAGCCAAGATACAGGCCGTTCGTGCGGCCGTGGTGTTCATCGCCGGTGGGGTGTTTGGCGCCCCATGGCGGGCGTTCGGCGCCCACCAAAAATCAAGTGTCTTGCGTTCTTGTTGATCGTCCGTTGATCCTCGGTTCCAACACCTGACTGATGAGTAATGTTATTCTGCGATAACCATGCACGCCACAACAACTGTTTCACCAAATCACACTGGACAGGGGAACAACGATCCAGCAAAAGCAGCAGCCAGTCCGGGCCAGTATACGAGAACTGTTCCTCGTCCGGCAAAGCCCAATGTTCTCGCATTGCTGTGCGCAGTCCAGCTGTCTGCGGGCACACAACCATAGCGTGATGACTCGTTTCAGCTTCACGGTCACACAGAGTACAACAATCATCCACCTCCAATTTCCTACGAAACTTAGCACGGCGTTTCGGCAAAATATCCGTGGCCCATTTCCAGATAAAAGTGTTCACTTTCGGAGGTACCTTACCACTCCAAACCAATGTCTAGAGCTTCCGCTCTCCATCAGGCGAAGCTGACGACGCGGGTCTAACATCCATATACTCAAGTTTTAGCGCTAGATTATAGGCACTTCTGATAGTGAATATTCCTGATTTTTCCATGTGCCATGCAAGAAAATCTTCTAAGTGCCTTTGTCGCAGCTTGATTTTCGCAATCGTCTCCACATCTGCCACATTAAATAGGCTGTAATTTGTCGAAGTCCCAGTCATGGCCTTCAGGGTCAAGCAGGTCTGAAACCCACTTCAACCGGCACCGACCTTGCTTCGACGTAACACGCCGAGAGTAATCTCTAGGCAACCATGGGTCACGCCATATACGTACTTGTGAAGCACTCCCTATTCTCCATTTGATCCCCTTCTTTACCAACTCGAAACCATGCATAATAGCTAAGTTTGCGATTGATTAGAACAAAATGTTGTGTCTACAAGGTTTCCACGAGGGTAGTACTTTGCCTTAAGGACTCGAGCTTCGAGCACACAGGCTATCGGGGAAGTGCAGCAATCTCCAGGCTTGCCTTGCCAACATTGCCTGCAGGTTGAAGATCCTAAACTCGTTGAAGCCCAAATAAACCCCCGCAGCCTTTTTTTTCTGAATAAGTTCCTCTTACTTTTACCCTTCTCTGCACCCCACCAGAAACTCCTGATCATACTTGTGAGGTCATCACATAGTCCCAACGGACGTTTAAACACACTCACTATATATAGGTTGGCAAAGCTTGACCCACTGACTTAATCAACACCACACGTGCATTGTTGACAACCATTCCAACCACAACATACGGAGTACGGAGTACGTGCTAAACAATATAAACGAGGGCGCGGAATTATTTGAGAAGGAAACAAACAAAAAAGAATAGACACTTATATTTTGATCTACTATACTTACACGAGGACATATCCGGTGGAAATCAAACTCCCGTAGAAACTATGAAAACTTCAATCTATAAAGTAGTACTTGACAATGTCGTCGACATTATTATTGTTTTTCATACTTGAGATGGCAATAATACTGCTGGTAAGTGATACGATACTGTTAGGGTAAATAGAATGAAATGCATGACTAATCTACGGCACTGGATAAGAAAGAATTTTTTTAGACCAAAGAAAAAATTATATTAAATCAAAGCTGAGTACATCATCCTGTCATACACAATACTTTCGAAATATACAAAAAAATACATTTTAGAACAATCAAGTAGTCCTCTTCATCTTCATTGTACTCAAGCATGTTGCAATTCCAAACCCCAATCCCAACCATGTGTAAAGATTCATATGAAAGGCCAACGTAGGCATAAGTCAGCAAATGTCCAAACAAGAGCCCAAAGAACCACGTCCAACCTTTCTTGTAGCTAAAATTTGTTACCCAAAAATAGTATCACAAGAGCCCAAAGAACCAATTTTTATTTTTGGGTAACGTAAATGTCTGCATCCCTCAAAAAAGGTGCTAAATGAGTGAATAATTCCGCAAATTTTGAAATATAAACTTGAAGTGGCTAATTAAGAATTTGTCTTTAGTCCTGGTTAGAGATTGCAATAACTCTCTGTTATCCAACTAGGACTAAAGGTCCACACCTTTATTTCGTGGTCTTTCGCAGTGACAAAAGGCACATCTTACCAACCCGGACTAAAGGGTTTTGTGCCAAAAAAAATCAGAAATTCTCTGAAGACCCTCCCAAACATGATTTTTTAACGTGTAAATATGCATGCGCAATGCGTGCTAAACCACGACCTCTGACATCATGCTAGGCTTCCGTTTCACCCTACATACACAGCAGTTGTTACTGAGTTAGAGATGATATCCTTATGAAGTAACGGCTGGCCACATCGCCGGGGTGGGGTGCAACCGGTACTAAATGGCCATCCATTTTTTTTCCCTTTTGCATATTTTTTGTTTTTCCCTTTGTATTACTTTTTCTAGTTGTATGTGAACTTTGTTTTTCTGTATACCATTGTATACATTCTCTATTTGTATCTACTTCCGTATTCGTAACTCTTTAGTCGCTAGTTAAAAACAGAGGGTATTCTTGGGGATGAAAGGTTATTTTTTTTAAGTATTGGTTTGCTTAAAACTCCATATAATTCACTTAAGGAGCTTTATTACTAAAACGAGATCTCAAAACTTCATTGAGAACTTATATAGTTGTCTAGAAAATTATCCCAAGGATGCTCGTGGCCATTCATTATTAGAAATGACCCAAAAAAACACATTTAACATGGCCATATAATCACGAGATAGTAAATATATCCATCCTTGAGGGCTTATATGTTTCTTTGTTACCTGTCCAACAACTAAGCTCGTTTGGAACCTCTCTTCAATTTGTTTAGTTGTTTGATAACATAAACCTTGCCCTCATGCTACGTGAATACTCCCTCCGTTCCAAATTATTAGTCATTCTGGGTGCCATTTTAAATGTCTAAGTTCATAGCATCCTCTATGAACCTAGACATATAAGTATCTAAATTTATAGCATATTCAATGAATCTAGTAAAAAGCTAGGATGACTAATAATTTGGAACGGACGAAGTATATATGATTAGCATGCAGATTGGAGCAGAGTTGCCTCAAGAAGAAGATTGGAGCAGAGTCATATCCGTTATCCCATGAGTATGCATGTCCGACACATTCTATAGTCAGCGGCTTAGTCCATGGATTGTTATGCACTGTAATACCAGCTTTGATTTCTTTAATTTATTTTTTTTCGATTTCTCCTTCTATTCGTCCTCTGGTTAAGAAAATTTCCAGGATCCTATATATTACTCTCATGATATCACAGGCTGCTCTGACTACTCAAAAAATTGCTGACTAATCATAATTTCTTGAGATTCAAAGTACTATCCTCGAAATATTGGAGAAATTCTCTTAGTTAGCAGCAGTTATATAACACATGATCCTTATTGTTGACAATACGTGGCTCTGGCCGCCTGATCCCCACGAAAGGAGCAACTGTCACCCTGGGTCCTGTGGGGTCCTCATTCCTGAAATTCTGAACATTGGTATTCTCCATATAGACAAAGTCTTCCAAGTAGTCAGATTATTTTCGTAGTTCAATGCTTTAACGGTGTTAGTTTCCAAGTGTGACATTCTGAACATCAGCATTATCATCGACCAATCGGTAAAATCGACTCATATTTCTCAAAATAGTACACCAACAAGATGCCTTAACGATGTTTCTTATTAGCCAGTGCAAATGCACAGGTTGACAACTAGTTCTGATACAATACAAAATACAAAATTCTTGATAGCAGGCTTCGATCAAGCACCAACAGCAACAAGCTGGGGTACATCTGGTAGTACATTATTTGAGTGGAAAATAAAAATAAACCTTAAGGTGTGTAGTTGTGTGCATAGCCATAGCCCATTGAAGACTTGAGAGGCTATTATTGTATGAATTGCGGTTATGCGGCATAAGTGATGGGGACGCTGTGGAGAACGATGGTCTCGACGGTGAGGCCAGGGCCGAAGCCAAAGAGGACGCCCCAGTCCATGCCATCGCCAGTTGTAGCTCGCCCATCTTTCACGGAGGACTTGCGCATCTCGTCGAGGATGAAGAGGACGCATGCACTTGACATGTTGCCATACTCAGAGAGGACATGGCGGGTAGCACGTAGTCGTTCCTTGTCAATGCCAGCTTTGGCCTCGACCATGTTCAGTATGGCTGGGCCACCAGGGTGCGCCACCCAGAAGATAGAGTTCCAATCGGAGATGCCAAGAGGCTTGAAGGACTCCTCCAGGAGGCGCTCTATGTTCGCGGAGATGAGATCTGGAACTCTTTCTTGAAGGTGGAAGGTGAGCCCAACCTCTTTGAGGTGGCCCTCAATGGCACCGTCCGAGTTTGGCAGGATGGTCTCTGCAGCCGATACCATCTGAAACAATGGCCGCTCGACCCGCTCGTTCGGGTCTGCGCCGACGATCACCGAAGATGCGCCATCGCCGAAGAGAACCTGGCCGACTAGTGAGTCAAGGTGATCCTCAGAGGGGCCACGGAATGTGACGACGGTGATTTCAGAGCACACGATCAGCACTCGGGCACCGCGGTTATTCTCTGCAAGGTCCTTGGCGATACGAAGCACCGTCCCGCCGGCGAAGCACCCTTGGTGGTACAGCATGACTCGCTTCACAGAGGGGCTTAGGCCAAGAAGCTTGATGACACGGGAGTCAGCACCAGGCATTTCAACGCCTGAGGTGGTGCAGAAGATGATGTGCGTGATCTGAGACCGTGGCAGGCCCCACTCTTTGAGTGCCTTCTCTGCCGCTGCGGCACCCAGTTTGGGTACCTCCTCCACTAGGATCTCCTGTCGTACGTTTAGCGACGGCTCAGAGTAGGAGGCCATGTTGGGGTTCGCCAGTAGGATGTCCTCTGTCAAGTGCATGTACCGCTTCTTGATCATCGACTTGCGGCCTGCACCCACACGCACCAAAATACATGATGTTTCAAATTTCAGTACTGCATAGTGAAGTGTTTGCAAATGGTATTTAATTTTGACATGAAATGTATAAACATATATATTCTCCGTCCAATGTTTTAGTTAACTGTTTAAAACAACAATGGGGGCATCTAAAATTTGTATGTTTTATGGTAAACCCAGTTCCATGTGTGATTCTTAACGGTCATGAGTCATGCTCAAGTTTTGCATCAGTAATTTCAACAGCTCATCACTTTCTCCAAATCTAAGAGAAACCTATCTGACATAAAATAATTAAATGCTTTGTAAGTAATTAAATACGAAAAACTACTGTCGCCTTGTTGTCCAGATTTCGTCACTTGGTCCATCCGGGCTAGCACCTCTACAACCTTTCAACTTCGTTTAGCTACCCACTGAGAATAAAAAGTAAGAGACCAAACCATTCTCGTAGCCGCCATTCATCAGGTTGGTTCACCGGAGGTCACCGATAAACACATTTATCGGATTTCTCAGAAATTTCTTGAATTTATTATTTCTTTTTGGATAAAATTTAGAAAAAAGAAAATATCATTTTGTATAGAAAAACAACAAAGGCTGTTTCTAAACAATCTAACGTGAAAAACAAGACAAAACAATGCATAGAAGTGAGGAAATATTAATATCACACAACAACCAGCATGTTTATCCTATGTAATTTTAATATCGGTGAGAATTCTATAAAAACCGGGGTCCAACGAGAAACACGTTTATCGGATTTCTCGTTTTTTTTTTCGGCGAGAAAATTTTCCCTGGGTTCAACACAAGATGTTTGACGTGTACATGATGATGGGGACAGCAGTTAGGATGCATGGAAAATATGGCTAGGGCATGCAGGTCAGTTAGTCATGAATCATAAGAATGTAGCATACGCACATATCCTCTTGAATTTTTCCTTGAGGTCAGTGAGGTGTTCGCTCTTGGTGACCCGGAAGTAGTAGTCCGCATAGTCTTCCTGGTACACACAGTTTGGCGGCGTCGCTGTGCCAATGGCCAGAACTGTCGCTGGACCATCGGCGCGCTGCGCCTTCCTCACCTCCTCCACGGTCACCTTTGCCGCCATCTCTCACTGAGGAAGCTAGGCTGATACAGAAAGAATTAGAGCAGCAAGCAGCTAGCTTACAAGATTAAATTTTCTTACGAGCTTGAAGCTGGTGTGCTTGGGTGGGATGCCTTATGGTCGATCAGTGGCCCCCTATATATAAGCGAGAGTGGTAACAAATTTCCGGCTAAGGCGTTGTTAAAGGCACAAAGCCACCTGCTGGAAGAGGACTTCTTGATCACACGCCGCAAACCAGAGAATGCTTGTGTTGTCTTAATCAGCGGTAATTGGAATTTAGGAGAAAAGCTAAGTCACATGCATCCTGCATGCCACACCCAACAGTTCATATAGTGTTCACACGCATACATTTCATTCGTTTAACCCACAGCAAGCCAAGTCTATACACTAGATGGCGGCAAGGAAGATATGAACAAAAATAACTGCAAGTGCAAGATGCAACAATAGCTTTCCGTTTACCAAATTTCTCAAGGATTATCAATAGTGGAACAACTGGCGAGCCACCATATCAATCTAAACAAGAATGATATATGTAAATAAAATCGACGGTAAAGAAAATGTGTCTAATGATGTGCCCCCCTGAGGATTAGATTCACTTGCATACACTTGCACTGCATATATCACAACAAATTGTACTATCATAGCTCAACTCACTGGCTACCCACATAAACTCAGCTTGGGTTTGGCAAGTACCACCCGATACTTTTAGGTACTTTTTCTGCAAAATATTTGTGACTGTCGATATAAAAATACAATTTCAGAATCCTTTTAGGCATACTTGTCTGTACTTGGTCCCATAATTTTTTTTACTTCTGGGTACTTTTGTCTATGTACTATTATAGGCACTTTATTTCTATATTTTCCACCTTGCGATTTATATTTCTGCTACTTCGTAATCATTTCAAAGAACTAAGATCATATGCCTGGTATCTCGAAATAAATCATACAAATAAATCATTCATCAATGTAAGTATAATATCAATAAAATATTATGTATCAGAGTGTGATAGTAACATATGAAGATCTTCCTTTGATCTTAAAGAGTAAAAGAGACGAACAAAGACTTCACCTCATAATCTTACACATGCTGACGCATATATGGGGTACACATGAACTGTGAGCTGATCTTCAAAGGGCTACAGAACCAGATCGGCATGGTTTGGTTTCCCTACCTTCGGGTGTATGTACCTAGTGTTGATCCTTATGTTAATCTTAGCTACACTTTGTTTAATTTCTTATACTGTGACTGCAGTCAAATAGTGAGAATGCAAGACATATGGCCATCTTAGGACATTTATATACAAGTAAAAATACATTTGCTGGAAAATAATACGAGTCATGTCATCATATATCATAATTATTTGTGATGTCATCAGGGTCATCCTCCTTTTTAAAGAAGCACGTGCGATATTTCAAATTCGAAGACCTCAACACAAAAAGGAGCACATGCGGCAGGTCAGGTGGAACTTTCCTTGTATTGGTGCGAGAAAGCATTTTCGTCTGCTGGTTATGTTGTAATGATCTATTCTTCCTTCCTTGTGCAGTCGTACGCGGCCCAGTTTTTCCTGCTTTGAATTTACCAGGTCTGGATTGCTTTTACCTTAGTGAACCCATTCACCAACCTCCAATTAAAGTAGCGCGCGTCAAGTCCAAATGACATGAACCAACACGTTTTTTGTCAAATGAAAGAAGTTTCCTAGCCGTGCACAACTCCTTCTACTGGAACAATCAAGTTAAATTATTATGTCGAACTAGTTAATCTGATTTGAAAGGGGCTGTTTCTTTTTTAGGTACCGCTACAAGATTTGTGTGGGGTTTTTATGCTCATTGATCCACGTTTTAGGTGGCGTGGCCTCCAAATTTTACACGCTAGACACAGGATAAGATAGTTCAGGATAAATCTTAGGGTTACTTCACTGACAAAAAAAAGACTCTGCAATCTTAAATATATGATACCAAAGACCTTTTACTCAAATCTCTACTGAAAACATTAATTTAATAAATCAGCTATATATAATAAAATGAATAACATTTGTATACCATGAACAGTCCATTATATTAAACTACTAGATTTATTTATTTGCATAAATAATTGTACAGAAAAGACGAATACAACGAGAGAGAAAAAAAACAGTGGTACCATGTATTTGGTAACATGAATTATTGTCATGTTTCAACTTTCAAGTGAAGTGCATTTTCTTATTTGTTTTCGAAACAATGATCCAAACTCTAGACCATTATTGTAGAGGAAAGGGAAATTATGAGAAAAAACTAACAAGACATTCGATCAGCTATAGGGTACCGTGTGCCTCCGGCGGCGGCCGGGCTGGGGGGGGGGGTACTCGTGGACTCACGAAGGAAAGGTTGGGCGCAGGGAGTAGCACTCTGTTAAGAAGTGCTACTACCTAGAAGCCCGACTGTGCATAGCGGTAGCCATCTTTTGATGCGTTCTGCCAAGACGTGCCAACAACCATCCAATTGACGTATCTAGACAGTAACTTGTGCACGCGTAGCTATCTTGTGCCTCAATAATCTGTTTTTTCTGAACATAAATGCGTTAGGATACTTTGATAACGACATGTCTTCTTTTACTAAGACCGACGTTCTGTCCCTAGTAAACCATCTTTTTTTTTTCGTGAAATAAGTAATTCCTAGACGTTTATCACACCTTCATGAGTGCTCTATGTGAGGTGGTAGAGATAGATGGTTTATAGGACAATTTTAACTAATCGAATGCCCTCTCGTAGCTGGACGGATTCTTAGAAATTAAAATTGTCACGTCACTTGGAAATCTACATATTCTTGGAAATTAAAATGGTCACATCACTTGGAGAAAAGGAAGAGCAACTGACTGTTGTAACGGTGTAGAGATTAAAATAGCATATCATCGTGTCCATCGTTAGAAAAGTCAGGTCATTCCATGAATTTAGCCCACCAAAACATACCGAGTCCTTTGTTCTTTTTGTGACCTTACTTATTACTTACGGTGCCACATCCATTATTCAAAAGCTACTTTATCACAAATCTTTACCATGAAAAATAGCCAGATAGCAAGTTGGCTACGTCATGGAAAATCTTCGTTCAAAAAGGTCGCGGATGGTCAAACCCGAACTGCGTACTTGCATTGGAGACTAGACTACTTGCGTAGGTTTCACAGCGATGACTGTCAGCAGTAGCTCGATTCCGCACGTGGTTTTTTCGTAGTCGCTTGCCCTTAGGCCTTAGGCCTGTCCAATCATTGGAAAACATATATATGTCACGCAGAGCCTTGCTGGTCCAAGGCTGATCTCCGATCCTGTTCAATATGGCGACTTCCTTCCCATGAAGGTCTATATCCATCACACACATAGAGACAGATGTCTGCTGGGTCTTATTAGAGCATGGCTTATGATTTAGCCAGCAGAAGGCTAAATGCTACTGCCATGTCATACAAAGTTAGCTATAAAGGGATGTTGGTATAAAATGGTTAGTTGATAGGTTGGCTATTTGTTAACAAGGGAGCCGAGGAAATCGAGAGGAGAAGGAGAAGGAGTCGGCAAGGGAAGAAGGACGAGGAGGAAGAACACGAGATGGCGGAGGAAGGATTCTGTTTAAGTTTGTTACTAAGTTGTTACATGATCCCCTCTTCCTCCTCTCTCATCTGCTTAAGTAGCCAACTAGTTCACTTACTCTCTTACATGGGCTAGGCCCAATACGAGCATGCAAGCTCCTAACACACCCAGTCGTCGCCCGAGGTCCACCTGTTAGGTCTGCTGGGCCTGGCGCTCCTACGCGGCCCATCTGCCGGCGCCAATGGAGGAGCGGTGCTGACATTCCCCGGGTCTTCAGAACCGGCTTGACCCCAAGCCGGAGCAGATGGAAAACGTTGCTGCGTAGACACCAGGTCTTCCCAAGTCGCCATGGAAGATGGCCAATCCGACCACTGCACCAGAACCTGGGACACAGAAGTAGTACCTTTCTGAACGACCCGAGAATCCAGTACTTTGACTGGTATGCGGGGCAGCTCAATGTCCACCGGGACAGAAGACTCAACTGGTTGATCCGAGGGAACCATCTTCTTCAACTGGGAGACATGAAACACAGGATGTATGGAAGATGAAGGAGGCAGAGATAATTTGTAAGCTACCTGGCCAATTCGTTCCACAATTTCAAATGGACCAAAGAACTTGAAGGATAGTTTCTGATTGGAACGCGGCGCAAGAGAGGACTGAATATAAAGCTGCAGCTTTAGGAACACCTTGTCACCCACTGAAAAATGTCGTTCAGAGCGACGCTTATCAGCCTGTCGCTTCATACGAGCGCGAGCACGCATGAGGTGTTGCTTGATCAAGGCATTCATCACTTCTCGGTTTTGGCACCAATCTGCCAGATCAGGAGTTTCAACATGAGTCATTGCTGAAATACCGAAATGCCATGGAGAATATCCATACAGAGCTTCAAACGGGGATCGGCCAATAGCGGAGTGTGGACAGGTGTTATACCAATACTCAGCCAGGTGAAGCCAATGAAACCACTTAGTAGGACAGGCATTGACGAAACAGCGCAAGAATGTTTCCAAAGTTTGATTGAGCCGCTCAGTCTGACCATCAGATTGTGGGTGATATGAGGAGCTCATCTTGAGTTGCACATCAGCCAAAGCAAATAGTTCTCTCCAGAGAGTACAGGTGAATATCCGGTCACGATCTGACACCATTGCTGCCGGAAGACCATGCAACTTATACACATGTTGCATGAATGCCTTGGCAATCACAAAGGCAGTGAATGGGTGGCGCAGGGGAATGAAATGACCATATTTAGTGAAATAATCTACTACCACCAGGATGCAATTAGCATTGGCAGATAGAGGAAGGCCTTCAATGAAATCTAGAGACAAGATCTGCCAAGCTTGTGAGGGTACCTCAAGAGGCTGGAGCAAACCAGGGAGCTTGGTTCTGTCAGGCTTAGCCTGCTGACAAACAAGACAGCTCTGGACATACCTATGGACAGACGCTTTCATGCCCGGCCAAGCGAACAATTCCCTCATGCGCATATATGTGACGGGAACACCTGAATGGCCACCCAATGCTGAAGAATGACAGGCTTGTATCAATTTCTGCTGTAATACGGCATTAGAGCGAATCCAGATTCTTGATTTATAGCGAAGAATCCCATCCTCGAGGGCAAAATGAGGAATAGCAGCAGTATCTATAGAAAGTTTGGCCACCTTCTCTATGGCAGCAGGGTCATCTTGATAACCAGCAACAACTTCCAAAATCCATTGAGGTGTGCAAGATGAGACAACAGCACACTCAGAATCATGTGAGGACTTCCTGGAGAGTGCGTCAGCGACTCTATTCTCTACACCCTTCTTGTAGACCACTTTATATTGGAGACCCAAAAGCTTAGTGAATACTTTTTGTTGCCAGTGGGTATGTAGTCTTTGTTCAGATAACTGACACAAGCTCTTTTGATCAGTGTGTATAATAAACTCCCCATGTTGCAGATATGGCCTCCACTGCTGAATAGCCATTAATATGGCTAAGTATTCCTTCTCATAAGTAGAGAGCCCTTGAGACTTTGGGCCGAGAGCCTTGCTGATAAATGCCAAGGGATGACCATTCTGCATAAGCACAGCCCCCACACCAGACCCACTTGCATCAGTCTCAATGGCAAAGGGTTTGGCAAAATCTGGTAAGGCCAACACTGGAGATTGAGAGAGAGCTGTTTTGAGTGCATTGAAGGATTTATCATGTACTGCTGTCCACAAGAAGAGTGAGTTTTTCTTGAGTAGTTCAGTCAGAGGCTTGCTGATTAACCCAAAATGGCGCACAAATTTTCTGTAGTATCTGGCAAGACCGAGAAAACTTCGCAGTTCTTTAGTATTCTTTGGCACTGGCCAAGACGTGATGGCTGAAATCTTGGCAGGATCAGTCCCAACACCCTGCTCACTGATAACATGTCCCAAATAACTTATTTCACGCTGAGCAAAGGAACATTTGGACAGCTTAATTTTCCAATTATCCCTGGCCAACAATTCTAATACTAGCCTGACATGAACTATATGCTCTTCACGGGTAGCACTGAAGATCAAAATATCATCGAACAATACCAGAACAAATTTCCTTAAATATGGTGCCAACGTAGAATTCATTGCTTCCTGAAAAGATCCAGGAGCTCCTGTCAACCCAAATGCCATCACCCTGAACTCAAATTGGCCAAAATGAGTCTGGAAGGCGGTCTTATGCTCTTCCCCTGATTTTAGTCGAATTTGATGAAATCCTGACCATAAATCCAAGCATGAAAACCAACTGGCGTGAGCTAATTCATCCAGAAATTCATCTATGATCGGAACTGGGTATTTGCACTTGACTGTAATAGCATTCAAGTGTCTGTAATCTACACAAAACCACCAAGAGTGATCCTTCTTCTTTACCAACAGCACAGGTGATGAGAAGGGACTAGAACTCTTTTGAATAATGCCTTGTTCCAGCATTGCAGACACTTGTCTCTCAATTTCATCCTTGAGACCAGGTGCATACCTATATGGTCTTACAAACACAGGTGGTGCCCCTTCCATCAAGGGAATGCTATGATCACAGGACTTGGACGGGGGAAGGCCAGAAGGAGCTTCAAACAGAGATGAAAATTCTTGCAGTAATAACTGGAACTCAACTGGAATAGCAGGCATTTCCTGTGTTGGGTTGACAGCTTGTAAAGGACACAAATGGATGACAGTGCCTTCAGGAAGCACTGGAGAGGATCCATACAGCATTTTCGTAGAGCCTTGGTAGGGAATAGCCATCCATTTCTGACCCCAATGCACCTTCATTGGGCTGTACTGCTCTAACCAATCCACTCCCAAAATCATATCATAAGCAGAAAGGGGTAACACTTTCAGATCTGACTGGAATGTGATGTCATGGACATTCCACACTGCCTGTGGAACATGAGCAGAACATACCAACTTCGCCCCATTGGCCACTTGCTCGGACAGATCATACTGAACAGGTACAATTCCCTCCAATACAGATGCTAATGAAGCACTGATAAAAGTGTGGGAGCTGCCGGAGTCCACCAGGATACTAATCACATGTTGTTGAATGTTACCAATCAAGCACATGGTTCTTGGTGTGGATATACCAGAAACAGCTGCAACAGATAGAGTCAAATATAACTGATCAGCAGCAATGGGGGGTTCTGGAAATTCCTCTATATTACCTTCCTCAACCTGGAATAATTCACACAACTCTTGAAGGGCATGAAGCTGAATCGATTCTGCACACTTGTGGTCTCTTGACCATTTTTCAGCACAGAACTGACAAAGACCTTTAGATCGACGAAGACTGCGTAAAGCCTTCCACTTATCTTCTGCAGAACGAGACATAGCAAGCTTGGAATCTTCAGAAGATGTTACAACAGTTTTGTGCAGCTTAATAGGTGGAGCGGGCAAGGGTAGAGCAGTCTTGAGAGGCGGCTTATATGAATGGCCCATCTCAAACTTGAAACCCTCTCTGCGTTTCACCGGGTCCACCAATTCCTCCTGCAATTGGGCAAGAACAAAGGCAGTATCCAAGTCGACTGGGCGGTGAAGTAAGACAGCAGAGCGAAGCTCAGAATTTAGACCATCAATAAACCTCATAGTACAATGCAAGGGATCCGATCGACCTTCATAAGCGACTAACTGATCAATCAATGAAGAAAACTCATGAATGTAGTCTATGACTTCCCCATTTTGCTTTATGTGTAATAGTTTACGAACCAAAATTTCATGCTGGTTGCGACCAAAACGGTCCATAATCAACTGACCAAATTCAGACCAGGAGCAGGATTTAACACGACTTGCTACTGACTGGAGCCAAGTAGAAGCGGCTTCCTTAAGGTGCATGGAGGCAAATTTAATCTGGAGGCTAGGTTCTAGACTGTAAATCTCAAAATAATCCTCACAACGGCTAATCCAGAGTTTTGGGTTTTCACCATCAAAAGTGGGGAAGGGCAATTTGGGGACTCTGGGGTTCATGGGGCCTCGATCTCGAAGGAGGTCAGGAGGACGAGCGAATGCATGAATACTTCGATCACGAGCACAAGTTAACAAGTATTGTGAGTCTGGTAACATACCCTTGACCGGGGGATGAATCATGGTCGTGACCGACCGAAATCCATCCTCCCGGACGTTGCTGTCCACGCGGTGCCCGCTGGGCCTGTCGGCTCCGCCGTAAGCAGATGGGCGCCCGGCAGCCGAAGGAGCATCCGTCAAGAGTGGAGGCGACGTGCGTTCCATGACGGCGCGCTCCCAGTTCTTGTTGAGTTTCCCCAATTCAAGGCGGATGTCGTCGACGGTACCCTCGATGTCGGGACGCCATTCATCGAAGGAAGCCGCCGCACGTTCCAGGGCGGCGACGCGCGAGTCGTGGGTGATCTGCAGATCCGCCAACTTGCGCTCGAGCTTGTCGTCCTGCAGGGAGAGGCGCGTCTCCCACTGGGCGTCGAGGTCGGCGAAGCGGGTCTCCAATTTCGCCTCCACTTCCTCGAATCTCTTGCCGAGCTTGGCGACCTCCTCCAGGATGAGCTTGGTGTCGGAGTTCATGGCTCCGATGCGGCTTTGGAATCGAGTGAATTGTTGATGAGGGCGGGGAACGAGATCCAGGACGCCTGCTCACGCCACAAACTGCTCCAGCTTGGGAAGGAATCACGAGATCCGGTCGGCACTTGCGATGCGAGGCCAACCAGAGAGCTCAACCGGACCCGATGCAAGCGCAATCGATGGAGTGTGTGAGCAGTAACAAACGGAAGTCGCGGATCGAACGAATCTGATACCAATTGTTAACAAGGGAGCCGAGGAAATCGAGAGGAGAAGGAGAAGGAGTCGGCAAGGGAAGAAGGACGAGGAGGAAGAACACGAGATGGCGGAGGAAGGATTCTGTTTAAGTCTGTTACTAAGTTGTTACATGATCCCCTCTTCCTCCTCTCTCATCTGCTTAAGTAGCCAACTAGTTCACTTACTCTCTTACATGGGCTAGGCCAACATGCAAGCTCCTAACGCACCCAGTCGTCGCCCGAGGTCCACCTGTTAGGTCTGCTGGGCCTGGCGCTCCTACGCGGCCCATCTGCCGGCGCCAATGGAGGAGCGGTGCTGACACTATTTGACCTGTAAATATTTGATGCTTCCTTGCCTATAGGCTGAGGACTAAAAACTAGATACGTTTACTCGGATCTTGTGTCTCAGCTCGACGTCTCACCAACACCCGGCTCCACTCTCTCTCTTATGCTCTGTCCTCCAGCTCAGATTCTCCTAACGTGGAGCAGCATTTCACTGGCCGACGAGGCATCATAATACCTTCTCTTACACTGGCAAATGATAGTGGCGTCGTTATCGAAGAGCTAGTGTGCCTTGCTGGAGACTATGAACTGTGTGCATGCGTGCTCGCTGCATGCGGCGAAGGTCTTACCTATTGCAATGGGCATGGGTACTTATTGTTGTGAATGGATAGACAAGGTAACATCTCGAGGAAGTGTGGGCATCAAGGTAAATAAATACATTGGTCACTACATCCAAACAAATGAAAGGTGTAAGACAAGGATATCCTTTATCATCTATTTTGTTCAAGATAGTAGTGGAAATGTTGTCTAACTTATTTGCATGTGAAAAAAAGAAAGGGCAATTAAGGGGCGTTGATCCACATTTAGTGGATGGTGGCTTGTCTATCCTGCAATATTTTGATGATACGATACTTTTCATGAAAAATGATCTAGAGGAGGCTAAAAATTTGAAACTTTTGCTATGTGCTTTTGAACAGTTATCTGGTCTCAAAATTAATTTCCATAAGAGTGAATAGTTTTGCCAGGGGGAGCTAAGAATTTGGAAAAGGAATACTCCCAAATCTTTTGGTTGTCATATGGGATCCTTTCCTTTTAGATATCTTGGGTTTCCAATGCACCATGGGAAATTGAGGAACTCGGATTGGAAAGAAATAGAGGAGAGGTTTAAGAAAAAGCTAAGTGGTCGGAAAGGAAAGATGTTATTGGTAGGTGGTCATTTGGTGCTCATTAATTCCGTCCTTACCGACCTATCAATCGTCTTGCTATCTTTGTTTGAGATACGAAAAGGAGTCTTACAAAAGTTAGATTATTATAGATCAAGATTCTTTTGGCAAACTGACGAGCATAAGAAGAAATATAGGTTAACAAACTGGGGTATATGTGTACACCAAGAGATCAGGGTGACTTAGGTGTCCTAGATCTTGACTTACAAAATAAATGTCTTCTAACTAAATGGTTGTTTAAACTTATTAATAAAGAGGGTGTATGATAGAAACTCCTAAGAAATAAATATTTGAGATATAAAACAATTACTCAGGTTGAACATATGCCAGGTGATTCTCATTTTTGGTCGAGCCTCATGAAGGTGAAAAAATGACTTTTTGAGACTAGGTAAATTCAGTATGGGTGATGCTACTAAGGTTAGATTTTGGGAGGATTCGTGTTTGTATAATTGAAGGGACCGTGACACCCTAAGAGGGAGGGGGTGAATTAGGTGTCTCTAAAAACTAAGGCTCCAAGCACATATAAAAACTTATTTAATTTCTATCTAAATGTGCTCTAGGTTTTCTCTATGTGTTGCTATCTCTACCGCTACAAAGTTTTGCACCCTAGGTCAAATCCTATACTAGAACGACAAGTCCAGGAATGGTAAATGCGGAAAGTAGTGCAAGAATGAAATGCGGAAGCTTAAAGGGTAGAGAAGAGCAAACTCCCGGCACGGCGATTTTTACCGAGGTATCGGAAAGCTCACGAGCTTTCCACTAGTCCTCGTTGTTGGAGCCCCTCTCAAAGGGAATGCCCGCCCAAGGGCATAAACTCCCCGGTCGAGTAACTCCGTGGGTGACCATGGTACTTCCCCATGCGCAAGTGGGTCTCCGCTCGTCCCACCCCGGATGCTCCTCGCCGTCTTCACTTGGTAGAGCTTCGGCCAAACGCCAAGGGCCTCTCCTCCCTTGCACAAGCACCGGTGGCCTCTCCACAATCTCGGTTGGAGGGTCTCGCAAGACTACAAGCCCCGGATTACAACACTTGGTGCGTGCAAGCACCGGTGAGCAAAGAGGTATGCAAACCTCGCTGAACTCTAGGCTAAAACACCTAAGTGATGCGCTAAAGGGTCTAGACTAGCACTAAGCACTTGACTAATCACCTAGATCTTCTATTTAGCACTTTGGTTGATTGAGCACTCAAGAATGTGTAGAACATTTGCCAATATCTTCACTGAGCTCAGGCACACTTCAAATGGCCGGGGCACCTCTTATTTATAGCCCCAACCAAAGAAACTAGTCGTTGCTAGCCGTTGCCACTTTCCTGCGAACCGTCGACTGATTCGACGGGTGCAGATGAGGGACCGTCGAAATAGTCATCGCCCCCTTTTCTCTTTGAATCTTTGACCTCCAATGGCTACTTTGCACCGTCGAATAATTCGACGGGTACCCCGTCGAAATAGTCGTCGCCCACCAGAGACGAACACACGTCGTTCTTAAATCACCATCGACTGATTCGACGGATGCCCCATCGAACTAGTCGTCGCGTACCAGAGACGTGCGCACCTTCGGCCTTCTGACACCATCGACTGATTCGATGGGCCGTCGACTGATTCCACGGGCACACCGTCGAATTAGTCGTCGCCTCTGCGTCTTGCAATTCTTCCTTGCTTCTTCGCAGGTCTTTTCTTCTATCTTCATTGCCATCTTTTAGATGTTGGATGGCTTCAATTTGGATGACCATTATTTGGATATTGATTATATAAGCATTTGGATGGCTTCCAAAATATCCTTGGGACCTAAAAACATCTACAAGTATCATCTAGACAAATTGTTAGTCCCATTGGTTATGTTGTCAATCAATCGCCAAAATCACAAACTATGGCCTAGTGCCATTTTCCTTACAATAATACACCTTTTAGTGAGCAATTTCCAAATCTATATAATATTTTTAGGAAAAAGAGTGCAACGGTTGCAATAATTTTAAAGTCGGTTCCTTTAAATGGGGCTTTTACACTACTACAAAATCAGTTTTGCGAGACACTTCAAAAATGAGCTCAGAGGCAGTCAGAGGAAAAAAACGCCTCTGTTAATAGGGCGATTAACGACGCCCGACATTTTTTATTTTCGGAAACGGTTTTTTAGATTAATGGAGGTGGACATATTAAGATGTACACCTCTATTTTTGGAGGCGGACGTCTTAACGTGTCCGCCTCCGTTATTTGATTTTCAGAATTGGACACTTAAAAGGCCCGCTTCTGAAAATCCTTGGGCCAAAATCGAGCCTAGATGACCCATTAACTGGGTTCCGTATATAAACAACACTAGGGTTTCTCATCCTCTCACTTCAACTCCCTCCCCTTTCCCTCTCCGAGGCACAACCGCCTCGCACCAACCACCACCGCCGCACACAACTCCTCTCTCTCTCCCTCCATCCATCCTCTACCTCCTCCTCTCTCTCTCAGCCCACCAACCACAACCGGTGGTGCCCCTTCGTCCTCTCTCTCTCCCTCACACCGTCGGCAGCCACCCCCTTCACCCCGCCACTGTGCGAAGGCCAAGGCACAATGGTCTGAGCAACGGTGCCTCCACCGCGCTCCCTCATACTCCTAGATCCGGTGTGCGCGTGGTGGCGTGAGCTCCTATAGGTGGAGCTCTCGGCGCGGCGCGGCTCCTACAGGTGGAGCTCGTGGCGGCACAACTCCTGCAGGTGGAGCTCGCGGCGGTGCGTCGGATCTCACGGTGACCCCGCGGATCCGGCGGTGGTGCCCTGGATGGGCTCGGCGGGCCAAGATGGGCTCGGTGAGCACGTCTAGGGTTTTGTTTTTTTTAATTTGATTAATGGAGGCGGGCAGGAATCCGCCTCCAAAAATGCCTCATTAACAGAAGCGCTAGTTCCGAAATTCATTTTTGTAGTAGTGTTAGAAGATCATTGGTTGAAAATAACTTATCGGCTTGGCATAAGCTTGTGGCTAAGTTTATGCATATCCAATTAAATAAAAAAGGCACATTTAGATAGACGTTGCAACGAGATTGGAAGTTTACGGTATGTTCTATGTAAAGAAAGCTTGCCGCGCCGAATGTTGTACCTTGTAATCACATTTTGTGGAAACTGAAACTGAAATTGCCCTTCAAGATTGAAATTTTTATACGGTGCTTGATCAGAGGGATAGTTCTTACCAAGGACAATTTAGCTTGAAGACAATGGAAGACAAGGTTAAAATGTTGTTTTTAATATTTATGAAGATATAAAACACCTTTTCTTTTATTATCATATTGCTAGATCGATACGGAGAATTGTACAAGTTTCTTTTAATATCTTTGATGGTTGGTTAAGTAGGGACAATATATAAGAACCTTAGATACAAAATACTGGTAGGAGCATGAACCTTATGTTGAGCAATTTGGTTATATAGAAATTATGTGGTTTTTAGCAACACAAGAGTTTTCACTCCTATGCAGTTGATTTCAGGGGTGCACACTAGATGCGGTTTTGGTCACTTCTGGAAAAAGGAGGGTTGTTCTCAAGTAATCTGAGATTACCGTATGCTTGAGACCACATCGATGGAAGCTTTGGTAATAATGGATGGCTCTTTAGTAATAGACTCCTTTATGTCTAGGTATATGCCGTCCTTTTTCTTTTATTATGGTTTTGAGATTGAGGTTGTAATAAAGAACAACAACATGCACCAGTCATTGCAGAGGCTGAAATAATAAAATATATTCCCATTTCAAAAAAAAAAAACTTGTTGTTGGCCTGCACTTGTAGTTCTATGGCGTATGTATGAGCTTCGTGGTACACCTGTCGTGCATCTTCAATTTGTAAACTGTGTGTGACTCATACTCACTTCTTTGAAGACCATGGACGAAATAAACTGTGGGCATTTAAATTAACCCACCACCAGGGCCGGCTCTATCATCTGCGGGGCCCTAGTGCGAACTTAAAACTTGGCCCCCGGGCCCTGGCTATTTCGATAGTGAAATTTGGTGAAAAAATTTTCACACTAAGAAACATGACATGTGAGAGAGGTCACGCTTCTCTGTGAATTTTTTAGTAAAAATTCATCATCTAAACAGACTTTTAGCCTAAATTTTTTTTATACTATAAAAATAGACGATGACAATAATAAAAATAGTAATAATATATTTTTAATTCTTAAAGCAATGCAGATACTTCTTTCATCCGAGGCATAGAGACATTGTTTGGAATTAGAAGTTTTAAACCTTAAAAATCTAAAACCTTAACTCGTGAGTACTAGTTTAACTCGCAATTGCCGATCACAGCAAAAATGGCTGAGGAAGACTTGCCGATTCCTGCCGAAGATGCAGCACACGGACAAGTGCACAGTGCAGCATCGATGATTGATTCTTGACAAATGACGAACGCTTGGGTTTCACTTTGAAGGAGCGGCTTAGCACCAGCGTATGTGTATGTGTAATGTGTGGTAGCAGGTCTGCTAGCCTTCAAATGCCATATAACTACATACTTACTACACGTATAAAATTATGGGTCCCTTGAACTCTAAAAAAATTATGGGCCCCTCTTTGGCTTGGGCCCCCGGCCGTCGCCTCTGTGGCCTAGGTCCTGAGCCGGCCCTGCCCACCACGCGACACTTTTGTTAGTGATTACTGATTACTAGTTAGATCTAATTAATCAAACCATTCATGATCCATAATTCCATATAACAGGATGGTTTGCATGTGATGCAGACTGGATTTTTTCAATGGAAAACAGATGTTTGACAACATCTGAGTTATCTTCAACTAGCAGACCAGTGTTTTGACAACTGCCAGATTTACCAACCCAAAGGCAGCCATTTCTGTGTGAGTGAGGTCTATATTGTATTTTTGTAAATCAGATGGTGTCCTGCCGCAACCGTTCACAATAATGGTCATAATCCAGACAGTGACTTAAGTCCTCAACAGCATCGTCTTGAGCAAACCAGACTGGTTTTTCCTGGTCAAGACAGAATACTTACACAACTCGGTTGGTTTTGGTCTTGTACAATGCTAGCGCACGGACGTCCGTTCCGGGCTCTAGCGTCCGGACGGTGGGTCAAAGTGAACAAGTAAAAAATCCCACCACAATAACTAAACATTGAAACATTGCAACATTTGAATTAAACATTAGAGGCTTTTGCTAAGGTACTCCTAAATGTCTATATAAAAGGAAAGTTTAAGAACATATTACCTCCTCCTAGGTAATATGTTTAATGTTTATTATTTATAATTTTAAATCTAAGAAAATATCTGATCTAATTTGATTGAGTTAGTTTTAACTTTCCTTTTTTCTTTTCTTTATCACAGATTTAGACTAAACATATTATTTCTCTTCTTATAATCATGTTCTCGTGACAAGGGAATTTTTGGAGGAAAAAATCATGACAAACATTATTTCTCATCTTATATCATGTTCACATGACAAGGGAAATTTTGAAAAAATAAAGTGACAAGCTAGTGAAATTTTATTTTTTCTTTTGTATCATGTTCTGGGCTGAACGTGAACATTTTTCTTTTGGAATGGGCAGGCCACTATCGTTCCTCCATGTGACGTGCCTAAGGAAGGCATAGAACGGTAGCCTAAGAAGGAAAGTGGAGGAAATTAGGAAGCCTAGTTAAGGAAGGTTGTAGATATTGCAAGATTTTTTTTTGTTTGTCTCTATATATTAATTACTAAAATGTTTTATTTATTTTAAAAATCGATGGCCTAGATTCATTTGAGATCTTACCTCTTAGGAGGTGAATGGAGTACTTTAGCATAGCCCAATTTAGCATAGCCCAACATTAGAACATTAAAACATTCTATTATGTAACATTCGGTTGAAACATTTGAAACATTCAGATGAAGCATTGGAACATCAAAACATTCGATCTATGTAACATTGCAACATCGAAATATTTGCAACATAAAACCGAAACACTGCAACAGACGTTCGGATGAAACATTAAAATATGTCGATTCCTGTAGCATTCCTGTAGCATCTACGTGAAAAATATTTGCAATATTGCAACATGAAGTCAAAACATTGCAACATTGGAATATCAAAGAACATTGCAACATCCTAGATAATTTGCCAGAAATCACACTACAACATGAGCAGCGACACCTGACAGATCGAAATCTTCCTCGCTGAATCGGTTGGGGCAGGCACAACATTGCCGGCGCGGTTTCAATTCGCCGCTGGGGGCGCCTGGGCGTAGGCAGCGGCAAGGGAGTCCATAGAGTTCGCCGTTGGGAGGCGCCGGAGGAACACATCGCATGGCAAGGAGGAGCTGTGCCCGCCAACAAGGAGGAGGAGCCGCGGCCACTGGGGAGCTCGCCGTCGGGGGAGCCACGGGGGAGCAAAGAAAAGTCCCCGGGGAAGCCGCAAGAGAGGAGGGGTCAAGGCGTAGCGCATTTGGGATGGAGCAGGAGGAGGAAGAATGGCGGAGGGTCAAGTGACGAGTGGTGGGGGGCGTCGCCGGAGCTCCCGCCACTGCTCGTGCTGATGTTCCATGGAGTCTTGGGGAAAATGGCGGGGGCTGCTGGTTAGTTTTTTTTAGGGGACGGAGGCTGCTGGTTAGTGGTGTTAGTTGGAGCGGGGAAGATAAGAAACACATGGATGAAAATGGGCCATGTAAGTGTCCAATTCAACCGGACGTCAGTAGCATTGCATTTCCGTTGTACAACACATCATTTGCCAGTGCACAACAATATTCAAAAGTTTATGCAGAAGCATTGAAAAAAGGGGTGTCTATAGAACCATGATACGATTGGACTAGAAGATGTGATTGAGATAGAGGTTGAAACATATGAGAACCCAATGTCTTTGGTGCACAATAGGGAAGAAAAACTAAACCAGATAGAGTCGTTAGATCCTTGATGCACAACTTTGTAGTCGACTAGATAGAAACACTTTGCAATGGTTTAGGCAATTGGGGTAAACTGATTCTGTGTCATTTTATTGCATTTAAAATTTTAGAAGGCTAATATTCACCCACCTTTATTTAGGCATATTGATGATCTTTTCACGTGTCGTGTTTAATCCGGTCGATGCTCAAGTGCATTCAAATATCTTCTCTAGTCATGGAGTGCAAAGACACCTTCTTCACGTGTGCTTGATAGCTGAAGGGCACATGAGAACAAGAGATATAATAGTCCAAGGGCACATGAGAACAAGTCATGGAGATCCATATAGCGGTAAGTTCACAAGACAGTACATGGACAAATAGTCAACGAATATAACTAGGACACGTGTCTGCTTTATATTTTTGAGATCCAAACAGTATTTTTCTACAAAAAATATCATTAATCGACGAATATACTAAAACATATTTTAATGAAGTTTATATGAAAACTGCCGATTTTTATTTATTCTAATTCAGAGACCAAAATAACCACCATAGTAGGGTTAGGTTGCAACGAAAATCATGAAGATAAAAAAAAAATGACAAATGGACAAACTTTAAGGGATAATTGTTCGAAATAACACGCCTTGAAGTAGGCTCAACAGATGTTCATTACCCCAGTGCTAATGCACGGGTCGACGACTTGTTCAAGTACGATACAAAATATCACATACCAAATTCTTGAGAGGTACTTCTAGCAGTACATTATTCGTTTGACAAATGCAAGCAAATATACTGTAATATGTGTATGAAGGTTATGCCTTATCCCCATTAGGCATTCGTGATGGGGACACTATGGAGAACGATGGTCTCAACGGTGAGACCAGGACCGAAGCCAAAGAGGACGCCCCAGTCCATGCCATCGCCAGTTGTAGATCGCCCGTCTTTGACGGAGGACTTGCGCATCTCGTCGAGGATGAAGAGGACGCATGCGCTTGACATGTTGCCATACTCAGAGAGGACATGGCGGGTAGCACGCAGTCGTTCCTTGTCAATGCCAGCCTTGGCCTCAACCATGTTCAGTATAGCTGGGCCACCGGGGTGTGCCACCCAGAAGATGGAGTTCCAATCGGAAATGCCAAGAGGCTTGAAGGACTCCTCTAGGAGGCGCTCTATGTTCGCAGAGATGAGATCCGGAACTCTTTCCTGAAGGTGGAAGGTGAGCCCAACCTCTTTGAGGTGGCCCTCAATGGCACCATCCGAGTTTGGCAGGATGGTCTCTGCAGCAGATACCATCTGAAACAATGGTCGCTCGACACCCTCGTTCGGGTCTGCGCCGACAATTACCGAAGATGCGCCATCGCCAAAGAGAACCTGGCCGACTAGCGAGTCAAGGTGATCCTCGGAGGGACCACGGAATGTGACAACGGTTATTTCGGAGCACACGATTAGCACCCGGGCACCACGGTTATTCTCTGCAAGGTCCTTGGCGATACGAAGCACCGTCCCGCCCGCGAAGCACCCTTGGTGGTACAACATGACTCGCTTCACGGAGGGGCTCAGGCCAAGGAGCTTGATGATACGGGAGTCAGCACCAGGCATTTCAACGCCTGAGGTGGTGCAGAAGATGATGTGCGTGATCTGAGACCACGGCAGGCCCCACTCTTTGAGTGCCTTCTCTGCCGCTGCGGCACCCAGTTTGGGTACCTCCTCCACTAGAATGTCCTGCCGTACGTTTAACGACGGCTCAGAGTAGGAGGCCATGTTGGGGTTCGCCTGTAGGATGTCCTCCGTCAAGTGCATGTACCGCTTCTTGATCATCGACTTGCGGCCTACACCCACACACACCAAAATACATAATGTTTCAATTTTCAGTACTGCATAGTGAAGTGTTTGCAAATGGTATTTAATTTTGAAATGAAATGTATATACGTATGTAATATCTAATTAATTAAATGACATCGATGTTGTTGCAGTGGGTTAGTGACATCGTTTTTCCTTTACACTTCCTTTAATTTAAATTCAGATTTGGAATGAAGACAAATAAGTTCATTTCAATAATTTAATGCTAAACCTAAAATCCCTTGCTCATGACTGAATTTAACATTTTTCCATCTTATGCATACAGGTGGAAGATGGGAGGATATAAAGGATAAAGTTGGCTGGTAATGAAAAGTTAGAGATAGGGGCGCTTTGTAAGTAATTAAATACTAAAAACTACTGTCCCCTTGTTGTCTTCATTTGGTCCATCCTGAAGCTAGTACCTCTTCAACCTTTCGACTTGGCTTTCTACCTACCTACTGAGAATAAAAAGTAAAAAGACCAGACCATTCTGCTAGCCACCATTCATCAGGTTGGTTCAACACATGATGTTTGAGGTGTACATGATGACGGGGACAGCAGTTAGAATGCATGGAAAATATGGCTAGGGCATGCAGGTCAGTTAGTCATCAAACATAAGAATGTAGCTTACGCACATATCCTCTTGAATTTTTCCTTGAGGTCAGTGAGGTGCTCGCTCCTGGTGACCCGGAAGTAGTAGTCCGCATAGTCTTCCTGGTACACACAGTTTGGTGGCGTCGCTGTGCCAATGGCCAGAACTGTTGCTGGACCATCGGCGCGCTGCGCCTTCCTCACCTCCTCCACGGTCACCTTTGCTGCCATCTCTCACTGAGGAAGCTAGGCTGATACAGAAATAAATAGAGCAGCAAGCAGCTAGCTTACAAGATTAAGTATCTTGTGATCTTGTAGCTGGTGTGCTTGGGTGGGATGCCTTATGGTCGATCAGTGCCCCCCTATATATTAGCGAGAGTGGTAACAAATTTCCGGCTAAGGCGTTGTTAAAGGCACAAAGCCACCTGCTGGAAGAGGACTTCTTGATCACACGCCGCAAACCAGAGAATGTCTTAATCAGCGGTAATTGGAATTTAGGAGAAAAGCTAAGTCACATGCATCCTGCATGCCACACCCAACAGTTCATACAGTGTTCACACGCATACATTTCATTCGTTTAACGCACAGCAACACACGTCAAGTCTATACACCAGATGGCGGCAAGGAAGATATGAACATAAATAGTACACCCCGGCCTGTTGATGCTTTCTTATCCTCCGCAAAAATAAAAATAACTAAAGCGCATGATGCTACAATAGCTTTCCGTTTACACTATTTCTCAAGGATTATCAATAGTGGCGAGCCATCATACCAAACTAAACAAGAATTGTATATGTAAATAAAATCGAAGGTAAAGAAAATGCGTCTAATGGTGTGACCACTACTAGAAAAACTCTCATTCGTCCATCTATAATTGGTACCGGTTGCTTTTAAGCCGGTACTAACATGTCATTTAGTACCGGTTTTTTAGCATAGTATCTATAGTGGCAATTTAGTACTGGCTAAATAATCCCTCGGTGTCCCGTGGCACAATTTAGTACTAGTTGGTGGCTTCACCCGGTACTGAATAGATACCATTAGCACTGGACGGTGCCACAAGCTGGTATAAAATATTTAGTACCGGCTAGTGGCTACACTCGGTACTGAATGAGGCCCCGTTTAGTTCCCACAAAAATACACTATTCATCCAACTTTTCACTATTCATCCCATCCCTTCTACTCACATAACACTATTCATCTACAGTGTTTTTTTGTGAACAGTGTATTTTCGGAGAATCTTTCCCCAATCTAAACGCACCCTAAATCGATTAATACCGGTTGAAGGTAGCATCCGGTACTCACCATGCATTCTGTTCTATTTATTTCTCTTTCCCCACCGACGGGGCCGCCTATCTCTTCTCCCATTCTTATCCCTTCCTCCTTTCCTTGCGTGTGGTCAGCGTTGTGCGGATGGCCAGTTGCCTCAGCGAGCACGGCGGTCGTGAGGCCAGCGTGCACGGCGGCCGGGAGATGTAGCAGGGTGAGGAGCTCGAGCGGTCGGCCCTGCAGGCGCAGACAGAGCTCGTGGTGGCAGGGATGACCGGCGTAGGAGCAGGTGAGCCGCCAGGTGTGCAGGAGATGCATTGACAAGAGCAACCACACACTCGTCAGATGTAACCCCGCCATTCTCTTTCCCTGCGATTTGATGTTCGTTTCAGTGATTTCTATGCGATGGGGAGGACTTGGATTCGTGGATTTGGACCAATCTGGATGGGGATAAGACTTCTGATGGCCGATGGAACTCAGGACGTGTCAGAAGCTTGGCATCCATGAATCTGTGTATGCTTTCTTTCTATACTCCATAGCTTTTGCTGTTTTTATTTTCCTTCTTTGCTGTGGAGTGCGATTCCTGTTTTTTCTTATCTTCTGTTGTGCCTATCAGAATCAATTGCTGACGGAGCTGAGGGAGCAGCGAAATTTTAGGAATAGAGAGGAGTCAAATGGAGCAAGTGAGTGGGTGGAAGATGAATCCCATTGGTGGCCTCTTGGGTTTATTCTTTGATTTGTTCTTTCTTTTTGTGTGAGTGAGTGGAGTGAATTCCCTTCGTGGCCTGGGCTCTGTTCTGTTGTTTCTTTTTCTCTGTATACATACTGGAGCATGTAAATAATTAAATCATGAAAGTAAACGAGCAGAGCAATGATCACTGGTTGCTTGTTTAATTTGTTGTCTTCTTCCATTCTCAATTAAATCGAAATAATGTAGTGTGAAAACATGCAAATGTGAAAACGAAAAGAAAAGGGACTAAACGAACAGACAAAACAGCTAGTACCGGTTGGTGATTACCAACCGGTATTGAACGGGCAGCAATCACCAACCGGTATGCCCATGCACGACGAGTGCAGCTATTTAGTACCGGTCCGTGTCAAAATCCGGTACTAAATTGAGCATTTAGTACCGGGTGCAGCTATTTAGTACCGGTCCGTGTCAAAATCCGGTACTAAATTGAGCATTTAGTACCGGTTATTGCAACCGGTACTGAATGACTGCCCATTTAGTACCGAAAATGCGGTGTCGGTTCCACAACCGGTACTAAATGGGGATTACCAGCCGGTACTGGTACCCGTTTTTCTAGTAGTGGACGTGTCGTATTATTCATAGCACAACTCACTGGCTACCCACATATACTCAGCTTGGGTTTCGCAAGTACCAGCCGATACTTGTTGGTACTTTTTCAGCAAAATATTTGTGACCGTTGACATAAAAAAATATAATTTCAGAAATTAAATGAATAATGAGAAAGGCACACTTGTCTTGGTACTTTTATCTATGTACATTAAGGTAATTTATTTCTATATTTTCCATTGTATGATTAATGTTTCTGGTACTTGCCAATCAATGCAAAAGAGCTTAATATGATCATATATGGTATCTCAAAATATATCATACAATAAAGCATTCATCAATGTAAATACAATATCAATAAAATATTATGTATTAGTAACATGTCAAGATCCTTTATTTATATTAGAGAGGTGAACAAAGACTTTACCTCGTAGTGTTACCATGCTGACGCATATATGGGGTAGATATGAAATTCGAAGCTGATCTTCCAAGGGCTACCCAAGAAGTTCGGCATGGTTTGGTTCCACTACTTTCGAGTGTATGTATCTAGTTTTGATCCTTATGTTGATCTTAGCTAAACTTTGTTCCCTATATTGATGCAGCAGTCAAATAATTAGAATGCAAATATTTGTTTGTAGACAAACAAGGGCATAGAAGTACATGTTATTTTTTATGACAAGCAGCGGGATACGAAAACATTTATTTCAAATAAAACAAAACTATCATTAATGAATGCTAATAATCCCATATTGATAAACTGTCATGTTAAGTGGACTCTAGAATTTAGGAATTGGCTATATATAATGTTGTGATAAAGGTACAAGAAGCAAACAGATGGATCAAGTGTAGTAAAGCATAGCTAAGAACAATTCTTTAAGTAGTAGTAAAATAATTTGGAAAACATACTAATATCTAATAATTCCTACTACAGATACATGATCAATAAAAAGCAATCTAAAACGGGAACAGTGCATCAAAACATATGGCCATCTTAGGACATTTAAGTAAAAATACATTTGCTGGAAGAAAATACGAATTATGTCATCATATATCACAACTAGTTGTGATGTCATGAAGGTCATCCTCCTACCTAATCACTAATGTAATGTATTATTTTACATAGGCAAAACAGGGATGTCGGCAGCCGGGTAGCTAATTTGATTCCGCAGAGCTACAAAACCCATAGCATGCTTTGCGATACTTCAGATTCCAAGACCTCTACCGCAAGTGCAGGTCAGGTGCAACTTTCCTTGTATTGGTGCGAGAAAGCATTTTCGTCTACTCTTTACGTTGCAATGATCTATTCGTCCGGAAAAAATATTCTTTTCTCTGAGATGCGTGTTGAGGATGAATAAAAAATAAAAAATACTTTTGCCCGGTGAACACAGCCTATTCTTCCTTACTTGTGTCAGTCGTACCTTGTGTAGCTTTCAGACTGACCTTCCGGCCCAGTTTTTCCTGCTTTGAATTTACCAGGTCCGGTTTGCTTTTACCTTAGTGAACCCGTTCACCAACCACCAATTAAAAAAGCGCACGTCAACTCCAACGGACATGAACCATCACAGTTTCTGTCCAATGAAAGAAGTTTCCTAGCCGTGCACAACTCTCTCTAGTCTCTAGTAGAACAATCAAATTAAATAATTCTAGGTCCAACTGGATAATCTGATTTGAAAGGGACTATTTCTTTTTTTGGTGCCGCTACAAGATTTGTGTGGGGTTATTGTGCTCATTGATCCACGTTTTAGGTGGCGCGGTCACCAAATTATACACGCTTGACATAGGATAGTTCAGGATAGTTAGTACCCAATCTATTCTAACCATTTAATTATTCAAATTAAAATATATTCTAATTTATTCAAGAATGAACCATCACTACATGAGAAAGCTAGCTCCTGCAAATATGCTCTAATGTTAGGCTAGCTACGCTTTGTATCATCTATATTTGAGTGTATATACACGTTTAATGACTGAAAAATAAATTCTTATAACTATCTTTTATATTTTCATAAATAATATTCTTTAATTCTTGAAATGTAAAAAATATCAGTTAATGTATCTGGTTTATTAATCCATATATGGTTGGCTGGAATTTAAAGAATAAATATTTTAGTAAATAAGATTTTATGATATTTTAAAAATATCTGGGAACTTTCATTGGAGTTGATATTTTGTTTACTCCTTGCTAATCCTGTTCCATGGACTAAAAACTGCAGTCTTCCAAGCATTTTGCTGGAGTGATAAATTAAAGATGACTCATGTGTCATGATTGCAGTCTACAGAAATAAGGATGAGATGAATCTCCATCTATCAAAAGGACAATTGAGGATTGAAAGCCTATGTAGGATCAAATTTTCTTTTTCTCTCCAATATGAAACAAATAAAAAAAGAAGACACGATGCTAAACCTATTAATGAATAGGTATTTCTTTTTTAGAAAAGAACTGGATTTCATAAAAATGAAACTCATTTTACAACTGAGACCTCAACATAAAATATAATTACATTGAACCACGACATCAGATCCCTAATCATTCATCTTCCTTGCATCCGGCAACATCCACTGATTCACAAAACTCCATTGCCATGGAACTTCACCAGATCTGGCCACCAGATTTGCAGTTTCAACCAAAAGAGACATAATATGCTCAACAGTAGTGGGGAGTGGGCGCAGAAAGCACATTGGATATATTTTCTAAAGGTTAAACCGACCATAAGATCCAACATCGCCATTAGTCATCACTAGTGGCATTCGGAAGGACATATTTTTGGTTTGAAGTTTAGCCATGTTTCTTTTTCTAAATATTTTTTCATAATTTATCAGCATTATTCTATTTTTCCTTAAAAGGTGTCGACAAATATAATAAGAAGCGCTACTACCTACAAGCCCATGTGCAAAGCGGTAGCCATCTATTGATGGGTACGTGCCAACAACCATCCAACTAAGTACTGACGTATCTAGTAATAACTTGTGCAACCGTAGCTATCTTTTTATGCGTTCTACCAAGGCGTGCCAACGACCATCCAAATAACGTCTCTAGATAGTAACTTTAGAAAAGCTTTATTAAAACATCATGTCAACAGTCTAGAATCGTATCTAGCAAGTAAGTTTTGAAGCACTTTAGTAGAACGTTTCAACAATAATCGTATCTAGTCAGGGAATCACCTAAGAATTAGATATGCTTTCAAGAAAATGTAGCAATAGAAGTGCAGCTAGCACCTAGCTTTGTTGTAGTGCATCTGACTTGTATAAAAAACAATCCAGACTTTTATTTGAAATTACCGTCTGCACTTGTCTCTCAACAATCTGTTTTTTTCTGAACATAAATGTGTTAGTATACTTTGAAAACGACATGCCTTCTTTTACTAAGACCGACGTTGTTTCTCTACTAAACTATCTTTTTTTTCGGGAAACAAGTAATTCCTAGACGTTTGTCACACCTTCATGACTGCTCTATGTGAGGTGTGGTTCTAGATAGGTGGTTTCTAGGACATTTTAATTAATCGAATGCCTTCTCGCAGCTGGACGGATATGCAGCTTTTTTACCGTGTTAAATATTAACTGGTAATCTGCACATATTCTTAGAAATTCAAATTATCATGTAACTTGCGGAAAAGGAAGAGCAACTGACCGTTGAAACGGTGTAGAGATTAAAATAACATATCAATCGTTAGAAAAGTCAGGTCTTCCATGAAAATAGCCCACCAAAACGTACCGAGTCCTTTGTTCCTTTTGTGAACTGACTTACCTATGGAGCCACATGCATCCAATATTCAAAAGCTAAGCTTTATCACAAACCTTTTCCATGAAAAATAGCCGGATAGCAAGTTGGCCACGTCGTGGAAAATCTTCGTTCAAAAAGGTCGCGGATGGTGAAACCCGAACTGCGTACTTGCATTGGAGACTAGACTTGTGTAGGTGTGTACTGCATTGCAGACTAGACTTGCGTAGATTTCACAGCGACGACCGCGCCGGCAGTAGATCGATTCCGCACGCGTGGTTTTTCGTCGTCGCTTGCCATTAGGCCTGTTGAATCGTGGAAAACAAATGTCACACAGAGCCTTGCTGGTCCAAGGCTGAGCTCCGATCCTGTTCAGTGTGGCGACTTCCTTGCCATGAAGGTCTATCCATCACACTCACAGAGACAGATGTCTTCTTACACTGGCAAACGAGAGTGGCGTTGTTATGGACAAGCTAGTGTACTTGTTGCGCTGGGCATGGGTACTTGTTGCTGTCCTGCACTTGTTGCTATCCCTCATGGTAAACTGTGTGTGACTCGTACTCACGTCCTTGAAGACCATGGAGGAAATAACTGTAGGCATTTAAAAGAACCCACCCCACGACACTTTTTTTAGTGATTACTAATTAGATCTAGTTAAGCAAACCATCCATGATCGATATAACAGGATGTTTTGCATGTCTGGTGACGCAGTCAGGATTTTATTTCAATGGAAAAAAAAAGATGTTTGAAACAGCCAACATCTGAGTTATCTTCAACTAGCAGATGAGTGTTTTGACAACCGTCAGATTTACTAACCCAAAGTCGGCCAGTTCTGTGTGACTGAGGTGTGTATTTTCTTGATGTAAATCAGGTGGTGTGCCGCCCTAACCGTTCACAATAATGGTCATAATTCAGACAGTGGTTTAAGTCCTCATCACTTGCATCATCTTGAGCAAACAAGACTGGTTTTTGCTTGTCAAGGCAGAATATTTACACAGCTCAGTTTGTTTTGGTCTTGTATAATACATCACTTGCCAGTGCACAATAATATTCAAAAGGTTTTGCATATGCTAGCTAATACACTTTCTATATACATACATCATTAGGAATAGCTCGGTATCTTGGTATCTACTGGTAGACTACTAGTTAACTAGCAACTTGTGCAAGAAACAACTATTACAAAAACAAAAATTGTTATGACTGTAATCTTCAAGCTCCTAAAGTGTATTGGGACCCACTACATTGCCCAAATAATCTGCACGGTGAGTTAAAACTTTATCATTGTGGCAAAGAAGACTCACAACAATTGTGTTAGCTGCATCAAAAGCCTCTTTTTTTTAATGTTTCATGAAATAAACACTAGAGTAACCATGAGCCTACAGGATGCAGTGTAGCTAGGTTGTGCAAAACTCATATATTCAGCCTTAGAATATGATCTAATAAGCCATGTAATTTAAATATAGGAAAAGAAATATTTCTAAAATTAAAGCATATAGTAGGGATTGAAGATTACACAACCAAACGAAATTATATGCGATGGATAATATATCCGTGATACCGAACAGTTTCAAATATTACTTTAGTCATGGTTCAGAAACCTTTGTTCCATAAGTCGTTTGACTTTTTTGGGTCCAAGTTTGACCGCTCGTCTTATTCAAAAATTTGTACAAACACAGTAAAATCCAAGTTATTTTTCAAAAATGTTTATTAGTAAAGAAAGTCATAATAAAAAATATGATATTTTGCACAATTATTTGAATAAGACGAGCAGTCAAACTTGGTTCTAAAAAGTCAAACGACTTGTAATGTGGGATGGAGGAAGTATCGTTTGTGAAACGACTTTTTTACCAACCTTGTAGAAAAAGGCAGTTTCAACAATTCCACCAGAAAATGTTTCAATATTCTTGTGATGTTAATGTCGCCGCTAAGATTGTACACTACGCAGATCCTCGGCCTTAACTGATTTGAGGATATGTTTCAATTTTCTTGTGATGTTAACTGATTTGATTTTTAAAAAAAATTCAGAGTTCATATCCTCGTCCTTAACTGCAACATTGCAACGTAGCTCCAATCATCTCAAGCACGGTGTAAAAGATGATGACTATTTAGATATCCTGATAACGATACTAATATAAAATACTAAAAAGCCGCGAGTCAAATAATGAACCTTCCCAGCCGATCTCTCTGAGTAAAAAAAAAGTACATGTGGATTGCGTCTCCGCGGTAACAGCCGGTGACCAACCAGGTAAACGCCCAGAACGTGTGTTTTGCCTCTTTATCTATAAACAAAAAAATCAAAAGCATCCAATTATTCCACGTTTGTGGTTGGTGTGGAGTCCTCAGGTAGTAATTTTCTTTCACGTGGAAGGAAAAATAGCATGAATTTGGACTTGCGTATAAATCAGCTTGATTTGGGCTTTGCGTTTTGTACTTTTTTTTTTGCGGGTAATTGCGTTTTGTACTTGACTTCGCGCTGCTCAGCTATTTTCGTGAAGGACAGAAACTCACAAGCTCACAAGGCGTGTCGTGTTGGTGTTGTAGCTCGGCAGAATTCAAAGTATATATCTGCTTGCTGTGCGCTACTAATGCCTTCCTTGCCCATGTTCGTATGCTGAAAAAGCATTACATGAGTGGTTAGGAATGGCAGCAGAATGTCATCACCGTTACTAGGGATCGGATGAAACTCCCACTAGCTATAGCTCAATGGAATCCAATAATATATCTATGATAATATGTATTTCCAAAAACACTTGCCTGCAGCTGGGCAAACGATATTTCGATTTGAACTAGATTGCTTAGTCATATGATCTAGTGTTGCATATGGCGATACATATATACATAAGACGGCGATGTTAAAAAGCTTACTCACAAAAAGTTTAATTAAAAGCCGGATTGATGATAGTTTTCCATCTATCTCAGTGAGGATCAGTCCTCAAGCTACAAACGGTGAAATAGACCCCTCCATGAAGTACTGAAATTCATATAACAAGTAGATATGAACATTCATACTGTCTAAACGATGGCAAGTACAAACGGTTAAAAGGTGGATATCAAACAATAATTTCTTAATCTACCAAACAGGATCACTGATATCCTACCATAAGTCAATAACAAACAAGAAAAATAACAAACCGGCCTAATACAGTTAGTACAAATGACTGAAATAGCATGTTCGTAAATGCCTTGTTTATATATAAGATAAGAAGAAATTTCAAGACATTTGTCCACCACAAAAAAGAGAGTAGAATGAACAAAAAAATGATGGCATAGGTGTATTAGTTACATATCCGCAAAAAAAAGCTTTATCCGTATGTGTTTGTCTATTAGAGCCAAGAATTCATTGCAAGATTTCGTTCTAATTGCATCAATATGTATGTTTTATACAAGCCACCTGAATATATAACATCATCTCGATACTGGCTCACCACAACGTTCAAACCACATCCAATAGTTGCATCATTCATGTTATTAGGTTGTGTTTGGTAGTATGAACTGTAACAACCTATCCAGGGGTGAAGAGCCATGCATCTCACTTCAAGTCAATCTAATGTTAAGAGCGGTGAACATATGATTCACTAAATTTTGTTGGACCACACCATTCAGAATCATCCATACATGTATTTTTTTAATACATACATGATTCAACACCACACCACAACCTTACTGGACCCACAGATCCATATCATCAGTTAGTCAAGTCACACACCCCTACGAAAAATGCTAGCACTTGCATCTCTACGGCTCTATCATGCCACCACGGATTGTTGTTGAGACTATGCCGCCTTGTGCACATTGCTACACCCAAAGATCCAGCAGTCAGTGTGCAGATATACCCACCATCTAGGGGTAGCCTATATATGTTTATTTATAGATATATATAGTGTAAAAATGAAAGAGTCCAACTTATACTCTAATTCCCCTAAGGATGCCTGCATATTGAGCTTAGTGTCAAACACTAAGAAAGATTGAAACATATAAGGAAGGAATATACTAGATGATATTGATATGCAATCGTTGATAAACAGGAATATCCACTGATCATTCAATTTAGCGTGAGTTTTTTGTAGCCTTTATTTAATTGTGGATTGCTAATTTATTTCTTCATAATTTTTTTTTCCATATGCCTGTTCTAGCTAACATTTGTTGGTGGGAGCAGTAACTATTTGGGCAGACATTGTATATCTAGACTTGGCGTGTGAAAACTATAAGCGGTTGCAGGGCATGAAGTATGCAAGTGACTTAGCATTCTTCTAAATTCCAATTACCGTCGATGATAACACAAGCTTTCTCAGGTTTGCAGCGTCCTGGTACGGCCTCTGGTCAAAAAGTCTGCTTCCAGCGTGCCTTTAACAACGCCTTAGGTGGAAATTTGTTACCACTCTCGCTTATAAATAGGGGGCTACTGATCGACCATGGCATCCCACCCAAGCACAGCAGCTACAAGCTCATAACCTAAGCTTGTAAGCTAGCTGCTTGCTGCTCTAATTATTTCTGTATCAGCTAGCTTCCTCAGTTAGAGATGGCAGCAAAGGTGACCGTGGAGGAGGTGAGGAAGGCGCAGCGCGCTGATGGTCCAGCGACAGTTCTTGCCATTGGCACAGCGACGCCGACAAACTGTGTGTACCAGGAAGACTATGCGGACTACTACTTCCGGGTCACCAGGAGCGAGCACCTCACTGACCTCAAGGAAAAATTCAAGAGGATATGTGCGTATGCTACATTCTTATGTTTGATGACTAACTGACCTGCATGACCTAGCCATATTTTCCATGCATAGCGTAACTGTTGTCCCCATCATCATGTACACCTCAAACATCATGTGTTGAACCAACCTGATGAATGGCGGCTACCAGAATGGTCTGGTCTTGTACTTTTTATTCTCATGGGTAGGTAGCAAGTGAAGTTGAAAGGTTGTAGTGGTGCTAGCTTCCGGATGGACCAAGTGACGAAATCCTGACAACAAGGGGACAGTAGTTTTTAGTATTTAATTAGCTACAAAGCGCCCCTATCTCTAGCTTTCCATTACCAGTCGACTTTATCCTTTATATCCTTTCCACGGTAGCATTAATTCGGTCATGAGCAGATTGGACCCGTCTTCCCCCCTGTAAGGTGGAAAATGTTAAATTCAGACATGAGCAAGGGATTTTAGGTTTAGCATTAAATTGTTGAAATGAATTTAAATTAAAGAACCGAGCAACACATCGATATCATCTAACTAATTAGATATTACTGAAAGAACCAAGGACGTGCTATCTAAATAATTAGATAACACGTATTTTATGTCAGATAGGTTTCTCTTAGATTTGGAGAAAGTGATGAGCTGTTGCAATTACTGATGCAAAACTTGAGCATGACTCATGACCGTTAAGAATCACACATGGAACTGGGTTTACCATAAAACATACAAATTTTAGATGCCCCCATTGTTGTTTTAAACAGTTAACTAAAACATTGGACGGAGAATATATATGTTTATACATTTCATGTCAAAATTAAATACCATTTGCAAACACTTCACTATGCAGTACTGAAATTTGAAACATCATGTATTTTGGTGCGTGTGGGTGCAGGCCGCAAGTCGATGATCAAGAAGCGGTACATGCACTTGACAGAGGACATCCTACTGGCGAACCCCAACATGGCCTCCTACTCTGAGCCGTCGCTAAACGTACGACAGGAGATCCTAGTGGAGGAGGTACCCAAACTGGGTGCCGCAGCGGCAGAGAAGGCACTCAAAGAGTGGGGCCTGCCACGGTCTCAGATCACGCACATCATCTTCTGCACCACCTCAGGCGTTGAAATGCCTGGTGCTGACTCCCGTGTCATCAAGCTTCTTGGCCTAAGCCCCTCTGTGAAGCGAGTCATGCTGTACCACCAAGGGTGCTTCGCCGGCGGGACGGTGCTTCGTATCGCCAAGGACCTTGCAGAGAATAACCGCGGTGCCCGAGTGCTAATCGTGTGCTCTGAAATCACCGTCGTCACATTCCGTGGCCCCTCTGAGGATCACCTTGACTCACTAGTCGGCCAGGTTCTCTTCGGCGATGGCGCATCTTCGGTGATCGTCGGCGCAGACCCGATCGAGCGGGTCGAGCGGCCATTGTTTCAGATGGTATCGGCTGCAGAGACCATCCTGCCAAACTCGGACGGTGCCATTGAGGGCCACCTCAAAGAGGTTGGGCTCACCTTCCACCTTCAAGAAAGAGTTCCAGATCTCATCTCCGCGAACATAGAGCGCCTCCTGGAGGAGTCCTTCAAGCCTCTTGGCATCTCCGATTGGAACTCTATCTTCTGGGTGGCGCACCCTGGTGGCCCAGCCATACTGAACATGGTCGAGGCCAAAGCTGGCATTGACAAGGAACGACTACGTGCTACCCGCCATGTCCTCTCTGAGTATGGCAACATGTCAAGTGCATGCGTCCTCTTCATCCTCGACGAGATGCGCAAGTCCTCCGTCAAAGATGGGCGAGCTACAACTGGCGATGGCATGGACTGGGGCGTCCTCTTTGGCTTCGGCCCTGGCCTCACCGTCGAGACCATCGTTCTCCACAGTGTCCAGATCACTAGTGCTGCATAACTGCAGTAACATAATAGCCACTTAAGTCTTCAATGGGCTATGGCTATGCAAACAACTACACACCTTAAGGTTTATTTTTATTTCCACTCAAATAATGTACTACCGGAAGTACCCCCGCTTGTTGCTGTTGGTGCTTGATCCAAGTCTGCTATCAAGAATTTTGTATTGTATTAGAAATACTTGTCAACCCGAGCATTTGCACTGGCTAATAAGAAATATTGTTAAGCATATTGTTCGTGTACTATTTTGAGAAATATGAGTCGATTTAACCGATTGGTCGATGATATTGCTGATGTTCAGAATCCCACACTTAGAAAATAACATCGTTAAAGCATTGAACTTTGAAAATAATCGACTACTTGGAAAACTTTGTCTACATGGCGAATACCGATGTTCCGAATTTCAGGAGTGATCGAGGACCCCCCAGGACCCAGGGTGACAGTTTCTCCTTTCGTGGGGCTCAAGCAGCCAGAGCCATGGTTTCTCAACAATAAGGATCATGTGTTATATATATAACTGCTGCTAATTAAGGGAAATTCTCCAATTTTTCGAGGATAATACTTTGAATCTCCAGAAATTACGATTACCCAGCAATTTTATTTAGTAGCCAGAGGCCCAAAGCAGCCTGTGATATCATGAGCGCAATAGGATCCTGGAAATTTTCCTCACCAGTGGACGAATACAAGGAGAAATTGAAATTAATAAATAAATAAAATGAAGAATTCAAATCTAGCATCACAGTCACAACGAAATTTACGTGCACAACAATCCATGGACTATATGTAGAAAGTATCGGACATGCATACTCATGGGACAACGGATAGGACTCTGGTCCAATCAGCAAGCTGTATATATATGTATATGTATGTATGTATTTAGAACTACTACTCTATGGCTGCCTATAGAATACCACTTCGAGTTACTACAATTACTATGGTAATTAAGGAGATTATAGTAACTGTTACTAAGTGATTTACTATAATATCATGATAAATATCCCCATGTCTAATATAGTAATTCATTTACCATAAATCTGTATTGATATTATAGTAAACCAGTACATAGAATTGTAGTAAACGAAGGTGGCTATAAAATAACTTATTTTGTAGCCGGCCACAGAGTATACTCTCCTTATATAAATATATGTATATATATATATGTATGTATATATATGTATGTATATATATGTATATATATGTATGTATGTATATATATGTATGTATATATATGTATATGTATATATATATATAGCGGCCGACTATTGGGAGCCTATAGGCTCTGAATAGCTGTTCGGCGCCTCACACAGTGCTGTAAACTGGGACCCTGCGCCAGACCGATGACTCACAGGCTCCCAGCGCGTCAACATGCAGGGGGAAGGCCTCCCAACCTTTCAGCTGGTGCCACATGCACGCTGCACCTCCTAACATGTGCATGCGAGCATGCTGGTTTGTTTTGAACTGCCTGATGCATCTGACACCTAGAGCATGCATGCAGGTTGGGCTATTTGTTTTGGTTTTTAGGCTATAATTCTTCAACCGAGGATCTAATTCTTAAATGGTTTTGACCATAAAATCCGTGATATTTTTATGCACATTTTAAGATCCATTTTAAACCTATTTTGAAAAAGAATAAATTTAAAATATACAGGAGCATAGAAACTAAAGGGTATGATCATACAAACATATGCAAACGATCATAGGAACACCAAAAGCAACCAACGAGCATATAAACACTTGGACGAGATCATAAAAACGTATCTATGATAAACAACAGAGTATGTATATATGATGGATGCAACTTAAATTGCAGCAAGGAATGATCCTATCATTTGAGCTTTTCACGGCCCAGGTAAGTAAGGTACAACTTAAAATACAACTCACAAACGGTTTTCACCACAAGACTCGTGACATTTTTATGCACAGTTTGAGAACCATTGTGAATATTTGTTTTTGAATTTTTCAAGATCATAGAAACACACTAAAACCATCATAGAAACTGTAATAATGATTTATATGCTCTTCTCTGTGGTTTCCATGATGTGTTGGGTGGTTAATATGCTCTCTGAGTTGTCACTACTATGCTCTCGATATTCTATTCTAAGTTTCCTGGATTATATGCTCCATCCCCTAGGTTATATGCTATATTATGTGGATTGTATGTTGTGTACAATGAGGTAGCTGATGTCTGTGATGTTTGGTGTACGCTATATGAGGTACGCCGAGGTTTATATGACCATAGTTAGAGTTTATATGAGCACTGGTATAGTGTGTGCGGTGGCTTTGCATTAGCGAGGAGTGTGTCAAATAGCAGTAAGGAGGAATTCCATGCCTGGTCATAGGAGAACCATCCATATTTAGCGGCAAATATATCATGGACCAGCAAACGTGCATGGTCATAAGTAGCCAAGTTACATAAGTAGCAAACTAGTAGTTAACAGAAGTAGCCATATTATAATTAGGCATACAACAACATCATTCTCATAGTATAGATGTTCATCAACTATCCCTCTGGTGTTGGAAGCTCAACAACACTGGCGGGAGGTCATCGACATTGTTGCAGTGGTGGAACATCAGGTAGCTAAGTGCTTCACGTCTGAGGTCTTCAGTCTCCTCCTGAGCCAAGTAAACAAAATGTCATATAACAATAGTGAATGTGTCATATAAAGTTAAGAGAATGTCATATATCTGTCACATGATGTATGTCATATAAATATTTTGGGTGGTTTATTTTGAGGTCCATTTTGTATGCTTGTAATGATGGTTGATATGCTCTTTTTCATGATTTCTATGATGTATTGGGTGCTTTATATGCTCTTGAGACGGTATCATATAATCATGTTCAGGTATCATAGAAACTGCCACAGCACGTTGGCAACAGGCACATTATACGACTAGCACGCATGTGTCTTGTCATCGTTGTACACACATACAAACCATAGAATATATCATATAAACCATGGGATGGAGCATATAATCCACGAAACCGTCAGTGCGCAGCATACAAACCATAGGATATATCATATAAACCACGGGATGGAGCATCTAAGCCACGAAACAGTCAGTGTGCAGCATACAAACCACAGAATGTATCATATTAACCGAGGTATGGAGCATATAAACAACGAATCTGTCAGTGCGCTTGGCTCCTCGGGTCTGTCACGCGGGCTAGCACTGTCATGCTTGTGTCTGGTCATCGTCGGGTGGCCGGTCTGGCCCATCGCGACCGCTCCTCGTATTCTCACAACATACAAACTACAACATATATCATATAACCTAGGGGATGGAGCATATAAAATAGGAGCGGTTCAAAAGAATACCATGTCGAGACCATATAAACTACCCAGTACATCATATAAACTATTTACAATAGAGCATAGAATTAGTAGGAGGAAATCATAGGAAAGTGTTTATGAGCACTGGGTTTCAGTGAGCATATGAGCAAAGATCCAGCATACCAACACAAACCAAAGAGCGAAACGAGTAATGTTTAGCTACACTAGGCTGCAGATTTTATGAGGCATTTACACAAACATAGAGCATGCACTCGAGGTGAGAAGGAGGCACCAGTACACCAGGCCGGGAAGCTGCGCTCCAGTCCTCTGACGCTTGCAGGCCGACGAGCACGAGGGATCCAACGCAGCACGACGGCCCCTACCGCGAGCACCGTAGTGATGACGTCCTGCACGATGATGAGAGAAGCGGAGTCGTCGCCCACCACCACGGCCGTGGCGACAGCGGCCACGAGCAGCAGCAACGAGACTCCGGAGCACCCCTGGTGGTGCGCGGTGGCTTGAGTGGTAGGCATCCCACGTGGGCGTCGTTCCCAAGTGCCGGATCTGCACCGTGCCGCCATGCTAGAGCTCTCCTGCGCTGCCGCGGCCTGCCTGAGCTTCACGATGTGAGGAGGGAGAGAGGAGAGAGAATAGAAATTTTGAAATGAACAGGAGGGACGGGGGGATGGGGGTGGCTGATATTTGTTGACCGTTGTGGGACCCACACGTGTACAGGTTGGTTGGTTGGGTCGCACCAAATGGCCCGCTAGTCTGCTTGGCTCGTTGGGGTGGCCGAGGCTTCCAATAACTATTGGAAGCCTATAGGCTCCCAATATATATACTGTATATATATATGTATATATATATATGTATATATATATGTATCTATATATATATGTATATATATATATGTATATATATATATGTATATATATATATATGTATATGTGTATATATATATATATATATGTATATGTATATATATATAGCGCTTGACTATTGGGAGCCTATAGGCTTCGAATAGCTATCGAGAGCCTAGACACATACCTGCCACTGGGACCCGATGATCAGACACGAGCGTGCCAGCGCGCCTCCACGCGCTGGCCCGCGCGGGGCCGCAGCGGAAGGAGCGATGGAAGGTCCAAAAGTTGCGTCCTGCCTGCATCTGAGCTATTCGACCTTCACTTGAAATATATGCTTTGTGTGGTTGTTTGTATGCTCACATCACGCTATTTTTTTTCTCTCATGTTACCCTTGATCGGTCAAATACGATAACAACGGGGATCTGATGAAATTATTCGCTGACAGGAGGAAACTTAGTTAATGTTCATATGGAATATATGCTTCGGATGACAATTTATATGACAGAACTCGTAGTTTCTATGCTCTCGTTATGGTTCACGGAAACTGTTTGCTGTGCAATAATTAAGCTGACTGAGTTTGTATGAAGCATTGGGCTGGTCTGTATGGTGCGTACAGCATAGTTCATTTGGTCGTATACTGTGGAAGTAGCATGCAAAACGAACTTGTGCCCCCCTCGTAAAAGGTAACACGCAATGTCATATACAGTTATATATGGTGGTACCCGCAGATAGGTACCTACATCTATAGTGGTCGGTCTAAATATAAGACCCACGGGGGATAGGACAGGGGTCTGGAAACATTCCATCCAGACAAACTCTGCGTCTCCTTGGATGCCTCGAGGATGGCCTCGTGATCTGAGCATCTTAGGTCCAATATAATCTAGCCATCTCGAGTGCTCTCCTTTAACGATCGCCATGATCCCAACCTCGGAGTCTCTACCAGCGCGGCAGCTCTGGCCGCCGCACACATCATCTGCAACGACTCCGCCCGCAGGCCCTACGTGCATCGCGTCATCAAATACGCCACCGCCGCGTCTAGCTTGCAAGAACACGGCCCAGCCTCGTAGGCTGGGAACACAGGAACCTGCTACGGGCAGCGGTGCAAGCACTGATGCACGACGTGACCTCTTCAGTTTCAAGAACCTCGGTGCTCCAGAACCATCATCGACACAGTTTGGCAGTCCAACAGGGGTGATTGCAGGGGGTTTTCTTGGAGAAGCAGCTCAGAGGACACCACCAGTTGTCCTGTGTTCTCCAGGCACAATTGGTGAATCATCTATGGACACCCCCGAGGCTGTGTTGTGCGCGCCAGGAGTGACTGCCCATCCCGTACCATCGGTTGGTGATGCAGCTATGGACGCGCCTGAGGTTTTGAACCTGACTCATGTAGGGCTCCTTGATTTTCTATGCTCTATCGCCTAGCTTTATATTCTTTGTCTGCAGTTTCTATGATTCCAACCTCACTCATGGGCATGCCTGTTGTTTCTATGATTCTTGACAACCTGATAATATGTGAGCGAGCGAACTTTATATGCTCCATGTATGTAATTTGTATGATACCTTAAAAGCTGATTGGTTAAGTTGTGTCTTCTTCTTGGGGAAAGTGTGAACTTTATATGCTGCATCCTGAGTACTCGTTTTTTTCCAACCTATGGTGACCCATTGATGTTTATGTGTTACATGTTTACAATTTGTATGATTCGAACATGAATGCTTGTGGTCTGTATGTGTTTAGGTAGAGATGTTTATATGATAGTATATTCCTCCTATTTTTCCTATCGCCCATGAAATGCACGTCCATGGTAGTATGCGAAAAGGCCAGGTCTAGCTATCCACGGAGATATGATGTTGTTGACCAATATGTATGATCAGGTGGCAAGGCATGCTCTAACTATCCACGGACATATGATGCTGTTGAACAATGTGTATGATACCTAGGCTATGCCTGCATTGACTATCAGATTATATATGATGTTGTTGACCAATGTGTATGATTTTATTTTATGGCAGAAAGAAGATATTAACCAAGAACTTGTGCCGCGTGTGGGGATGGTATTCAAAACAGTGCAAGATGCTAAGGATTTCTTTGTTAAGTATGGCCAGGAGGTAGGCTTCGGTGTCAAGCTTTACCGTTCATATAAAGATTACAAGTGGATCAATTGTAACAAGGAAGGTAGCTGCACGTTTCACAAGAAAGGCGAAGATCGCAAACGCAACAAGACTACCAAGCGTGTGAGCTGCAAATGTGGTATGAAAATGAAGATGATACGTGATGAAGAAGGAAATGTGTCATCCTACGTGGTGGTCTATGTAAAACTCCACCACAACCACACCTTTTTGCCGTCCCCAAGTGCCACTGCCCAATTCCATTGCAACAAGAGGCGTGATTCACCAATGGTGGAGTTCATTGGTGCGATGCAAGATAGCAGGATACCAAACCATTGTATCTTGGACATGATGGCAGATATGCACGGTGGGCCTGAGAACATATCTATGACACATAAGGACATTGCAAATATGTGAGCACCTTTACCTGTTTATAGTAGATATATGACTGGTTTTCATTGCTTATATGAATCCAAGACCCAACTAAAATTCCAAACCAGATATATGTATGGCATTGTTTTAGCTCAATATATGCTTCTATTGTGAGGTTGCAATATTGAATTCAATTGTTTTGAGTCTGTGTTTGTACTTTGGATTTTTCAGCAAAGCTGACCGGATGCGTGAGCAACAGTCCAATGACATTGCAAAACTTCTGGAATTCTTCAACTACTGCAAACAACATAATCCATAGTTCTATTGTGACTTCCAGGTCGACAAGGATGGCAAGATATTGAGCTTGCTTTGGTCACATGCAAGTCAGCAAGGTGAGTATGCAGACTTTGGTGACGCACTGACATTTGATACAACACACAAGACAAACATATACAAGAAGCCCCTTGGTATGTTTGTGGGTGCTAACCATCATCTACAATGCACAATATTTGCATTTTGCTTGCTCGGTGATGAGACAACGGCGACTTTCCAGTGGGCTTTCGATTCATTCTTGAAATGCATGGGTGGTGTCGCGCCAAGATGCATCCTAACAGGTACGACCCTAGCTGCATATATTTTCCCATGTTACTCATATATACTGAACATTTGCAGTCAATAATTTGGAGTCCACTTGTTTCAGACCAAGATCCAGCAATGCATGCAGCAATAGCAACAGTTTTCCCAGGCACAATACATAGGTTGTGCAAGTGGCATATCCTGAACAAATTTGGACCACAACTGAACGAGCTATACGCCCGATTTGCAAAGAGAGAATTTAAAGGGAAACTGAACTCAGTGATCAATCACCCACTGACTGTGAGTGAGTTTGAAGCTGCATGGAGGATGCTTGTTATCGAAGAATTTGGTCTTGGTGAGCACCCAACATTGAAGACACTGTATGATCATCGTGCAGAGTGGGTGCCAGCTTATTTCAAAGGTGACTATTGTGGTACAATGGTGTCGACCCAACGAGGTGAGAGTATGAATCAACTAGTGAAGAGTGGCCACGTGGATGCAAACACACCGCTGCATGTGTTTGCAAAACAAATGATGAAGGTTCTCCACCGAAGGAAGATGGCAGAGGCTACGGCTACCTATGCTGCCACGGTATACACTTGTCCTATTCAGGCATTATGCACATGACATACCAGATATGGCAATAATGGAAATATATGCTTATGTTTCCTAGTTATATGATGGTTACTAACCGCGTTCTCTTGTTCATACAGAGCAAAATAGAGAGCAGAACGAACTGGGAGTTCGGGGTCCGTCTGTCACATGTTTACACGAGGGCTGTGTATTCAAAATGGGAGGAGACCCTGAGCAAAGCTAGTGCATACAAAATAAGCGCTGATAGCGAAAGAGGGGAGCATTGCTGGTTGGTCCAACACACAAAAAGATCAGAAAAAATTGTGTGGGGGCAACACCAGTTCCAAGTAAAAGTGAACCAAGAAACAGGAGGGGGCATCACCGACGGTGGAATCGTCGTCCTCCGCCATGGCCGCGCGTGGAGCGGATGGGAGCCTGCGAGGTTGGGGAACGGTTGCGGGGTTGTGCTAGATCTAACGGTGAGGAGAGGGGTGAATAATTGAGGGGAGAGGTGAATAGATTCCCTACCCGTGAACCGGAAACGTCAGTCCTCAGAGAAAAAAACTGTCAGGAACCGGTGCGGTTTGACCGGTTCGCGACCAAACCGTCCCGGACCGGTAGCGGTTCGGGGCGGTTTGAACCGGACAAAATTCAAAATTTTCAAATTTAAATTTAAAAATGGAAAAATGTCGTAAAAATTCCTAAAAATACTTCAAGGTGTGTGTAATCTGTTGGTGTAAAAAGTTTTCAAATATTTGCTGATTTGATATTTTTTTTGGAAAATACAAGTTAAATCAAAAAAAGAAAAAGAAAACAAATGGTTGGCCCATTAAGACCCATTTTTTTTAACGCAAACCGGCCGGCTAACCGCCAAACCGGTTAAACTCGTGGGGTGAAAAAAAGGAGAATATTGACACAGACAGGGATAAATGTTAAGCTCGTGGGGTGAAAAAGAAAAATAGAAACAGCCGCACTACTCCGAAACCACCGACGCAAAAAAAAAGAATGATTTCAGCAAACGGACCCACATATATATTGTCATAGCAGTAGTTTCTATGATCGGAGATGTAGTTTCTATGGCCTGAATTTGAAGTAGGAAAAAAGGTTTTATGGGTTCTAATATGTACAATATCGAACCCTAAATCCAGTGACCCCAAAAAGCTTGGTGGTAGGGGGTGGCTTCGTTAGCATACAATCTCATCTTGAATATATGATTACTCGTGAAGTACATATCATCTGAGAGGTAGTTTCTATGATAGGAATTTGAAGGATCCGACAAAAAAAAATAGGTTATGGCTACATATATATGGTATATGATCAGAAGGGCTAGTTTCTATGCTTCAAAATGGAGGATGGGGGCAGCGATGTGCTCCTGTGTCGCGTGGGCCCGTGGGAGATGAGGGCGTGGTGGTGGTGGTTTGGTGTGATGTGGGAGCGGGTGAGCACATGGCCACGTGGGTCGGGCTAGAGGGAGGGCACGGTGCTGAGTCACGGGATCGGACCTGGTCTGGTTGGACCAGGTTCCCTGGGAAAGGCTGGCTCGTTGGGTTAGGTGGCTGGTTGCTACGTGGTTGGGTTGCATTAGCTGGTTCAAGACTTCCAATAGTTATTGGAAGCTTATAGGCTCCCAATATATATATATATATATATATATATATATATATATATATATATATATATATATATATATATATATATATATATATATATATATATATATATATATATATATATATATATATATATCAGGCTGGGTAGCTACCCATGGATAACGGTAGGTGTCGTCGTTAACTAGAAGACTGCAAACCACATGCAGCCTTGCCACTCGCCGTGTATATGTCCCCCGTCTCCCATCTGTCATGTTGCCAAGACATCCCCTTCTCCCATCCTTCCTGTTGCCCAGTGCATGTCCTGTCATTGAGACAAGGCAGCTCCTTCATTCACAAAAAAAAAGAGTACATGTCCTTCACGGAGAGACAAGATTCACATGTACCAAGACATCCCCTTCTCCCATCCTTTCTGTTGCCCAGTACATGTCCTGTCATGGAGACAAGGCAGCTCTACAATGCTTTGCTGAGTGGGAATACTAAAATTTCACGATTTCAAATTCGAGAGAATCATCTGGCATTTTGCATCAGTGACTATTAAGCTCCCGGTTTTTGTTAGAGCTTCCAAATCGTGGCTTCATCCTGACTGCTACAGTCCTGGAGCTCGGCTTGGAGTTCCTCACCGGCCGGATGCAGATGGAATGGATATCCCCTTCTACAACAGCCCAGCGCTAAGCCCACGGTGAGGTCGATGGTAGCCGCGAACCTTCTCCCCGGCGTTCATGTACGTACGTGACTTCTCACTGCACCCCTAAGGGCATCCGCAGTGTGCCCCCATCAAATCAATGCTCCAAATATCACATTATGTGCGGTGCTCCAATACCAAGTGAGGTTGCAGTGTGCTTGTTTAGTGAGCATCGATGATAAGTTGTTAAACAAATAAAAAGGTACAACACTGCTCATGTACGGTTCACATCCTTCCTGCCTGCTCGTAAAAGCAAAATCATTCACCGCATGGCACGCGTGTTTGTCTACCAGTCCTTTCTCTCCATGCATGCGCCTGGTGTTTTTTTATTCACCGAGCACCGGGGAAAGTAGAGTCCTCGATACCAGGATTTTTGGTTCAGGCATCGTCACTCGCAACGTACAAACCAATGCTCCGAGTGGGCGTGGCATGAAGTTTCCCGGTTCTCCAACCCGGTGGTGGGTTTCACGCCGGCGGCCACAACCACTACCAGAAGCAACGGTATGGTGAGACGGGAGGCACGATTTGCGGCGACTGGCGTAAAGGTGGAGCAGATCTTGATGGTTTGTTGGTTTGTCACTTATTGTTGCACATAGCCAGTTAAGCAGTAAATTGATCACGAATATGAAACCGAAAATCTGTGATTTTGATGCCCTCCCATTGCTAGTTCAACTCCTCTTGGTGACAGGAAGCTACCGAGCTGCTAGGAAGCTCAATGTTGTTAAGGCCGGGCCCAGTGCGACCGTAGAGGCCCGGAGGGCAGCAGGTGGGTGGCTAACTAGCTATGGCTGGCTGACTCACGGTCACGATGGCGGACAGCTCTTCCACGAGAGGAGGACCGTGCGGAGGAAGGGCAAGGACGACGCCGGTGCGAGGGAAGTGCTCGCGATGCTCGGCGCCATCCTGCCACTTGTCTCCATGCTGGATGATGACGGGGAGACGTCGTTACAGCTATCACTCCTTGCAGGTCCTGGTGTTCTTAGGAGGTCGGAGTCGCGCTGCCGCTGCAGCACGTCGACGCCGGTAAGTAGCTGTCCGGGCCGAGCTCGTCCGGCGTGCCATGCGGTGGAGCAAGGCGAGAGCGGCCGCGCTCTCCGCGGTGAGGGGCCGGCTACAGAATAAGTATTCTATAGCCAGGTCGCTCTTTGCGCCAACCCAACTCATTGACTGCACCAAACCTGCCGGGGGCTCCAAATTAAAGGTGCCATAGATGGCTCCGCTCTAAATTAGGTAGGTCCAATCTGATTCAACCTCTAATTAATTAGGCACGGTCGTTTTGCATCCGCTAAAAACACGCTACTCAACGTGCTGCACCAAGACGTGTTAAGTTGCCTGCGTTGAGGGAAATGAAGGTTGCAAAAGACTGTTAACGTGGCTTTATCTCGTAACTAGATTCTTATAATACAGCTAGCCGAAAAAACATGGTAACCCATGTGGAAATTATCATCTCAGAACATACAGATTCTCCTGTCCATTTTTTTATAAAATTTACTTTGCACACCACTAAATTGTGGTAACATGCCACGATTATTTTGATTGTCACTGTGGTAACACATGTACTATCATATTAACACTAGATTGTGTGGTAACTCTCCATCCTAATTTGAAGGGACCGTGACACCCTAAGAGGGGGTGAATTAGGTGTCCTAAAAACTAAGGCTCTAATTGCACATATGAAACCTATTTCAATTTCTATCTAAAAGTGCTCTAGGTTCTCTCTATGTGTTACTATCTCTACCGCTACAAAGTTTTGCACCCTATGTCCAATCCTATACTAGCATGACAAGTCTAGGAAAGGTAAATGCGGAAAGTAGTGTAAGTATGAAATGCGGAAGGTTAAAGGGTAGAGAAGAGCAAGCTCCCGGCACGGCGATTTTTACCGAGGTATCGGAAAGCTCACGAGCTTTCCCATAATCCTCGTTGTTGGAGCCCCTCTCAAAGGGAATGCCCGCGCAAGGGCATAAACTCCCCAGTCGAGTAACTCCGTGGGTGACCACGGTACTTCCCCACGCGCAAGTGGGTCTCCGCTCATCCCTCCCCGGATGCTCCTCGCCGCCTTCACTTGGTAGAGCTTCGGCCAAACGCCAAGGGCCTCTTCTCCCTTGCACAAGCACCGCGCGGCCACTCCACAAACTCGGTTGGAGGGTCTCGCAAGACTACTAGCCCCGGATTACAATACTTGATGCGTGCAAGCACCGGTAAAGCAAGAGGTATGCAAACCTCGCTAAAACCTAGGCTAAACACCTAAGAAATGCGCTAAGGGGTCTAGACTAGCACTAAGCACTTGGCTAATCACTTAGATCTTCTATTTAACACTTTGGTGGATTGAGCACTTAAGAATGTGTAGAACACTTGCCAATAGCTTCTCCCAGCTCAAGCACACTTCAAATGGCCGAGGCAACCCATATTTATAGCCCCAACCAAAGGAGCTAGCCGTTGCAACCTTTTCGCGTACCACCGACTGATTCGGTGGGTGCAGGAGGGGTACCACCGAATTAGTCGGTGGTGCCACCTCAGCTAGCCGTTGATCCACTGTGTCATTGACATGTGGGGCTGGTCCAACCACCGACTGATTCGGTGCCTGTTCCTCCTTCACCACCGAATTAGTCGGTGGTCTCTGAGTTGATCTTCATCTTCGGTCTTCTTCAACACCGACTGGTTCGGTGCCCCTTCTTCTTGTACCACCGAATGAATCGGTGCTCACCAGAACCGAACAGCTCTTTCCAGGCTGAATGACCGACTGGTTCGGTGTTGCCCACCGAATGAATCGGTGCCCCTCCGAATCTACACAGTACTGAACTGGTATTTCTGGGCATAATGACCGATTGGTTCGGTGCCCCTTGATGACACCACCGAATGAGTCGGTGGTCCTTCTGACTGGGCTTCATAGGGCTTCTGTTCCTGCCACCACCGACTGATTCGGTGGGCTACTGCACAGAGCACCGATTGAGTCGGTGCCTCTGTATTTCCTGCTGTCTTCTTTACTTCTTTGCGGGTCTTTTCTTCTATCTTCATTGTCATCTTTTGGATGTCCTTGGATATGACTATGGATATGACACTTTTCTACGTGAATTGGATCACTTCAATTTGGATAACCATCATTTGGACGTTGGTTATATAGGCATTTGGATGGCTTCCAAAATATCCTTGGGACCTAGAAATATCATCTCGACAAATTGTTAGTCCCAATGATTATGTTGTCAATCAATCACTAAAATTACAAACTAGGACCTAGGACCATTTTTCTTACATAATTATCATAAACCGGTCATGGCATTGTCGTAAATGGTTTACCATACCATCCAGATGCTAAACAGTAAATAGTGGTAACTTCCTGGTCTAGTTTACTGTCTCAAGTAGTTGAATTATCGTAACTAGAGCTTGTATTCATCAAACATGTACGCACACACCTTGGAAAAAAACAAAAATCGTACACGTGCAATGCAATCACTCGTGTACACCAATTACGATTTTTGTGGATTAGTATTGTCGTAACCCAACCTCAAACTCGTACATGCAGGCTGCTGCGTCCTACGTGAGCTCGATTGTCACATATCAGTGAATCACCGTGGCCTAATCAATAACTCTCTAATCAATGCACACTAATTACTATTTATTTCAATAAATGGTCGTGGCCAGCGGCTTGCTCACCTGGTCAGCGACTCCCCAAACCACGCTAGAACAGAAACGGCCGTTGAGGTGAGGGGCCAGGTGTGTTGGATGGTGGGTTTAATAGGCTGGCCACAGAATAACTATTCTATAGCTAGCCGCGGAGTATACTCACCGTATGTACATATATATATATATATATACACACATATATAGTCCCATAGCGTGAGGGCAAGATTTATGTTATCAAACAACTAAACAAATTGAAGAGAGGTTCCAAACGAGCTTCGATGTCTTAAATGCATTTTTGGGATCATTTCTAATAACTAGTAGGTTGCATGTGCCACCGGCACGGTTATAAAAAAGGAACACAATGATACAAATGGGCAAATATGTGGAAAAACAAAATATTAAAGTACTATTATATAAATTTACAACAAATTATTTGGATCAATATTTTAATATTTAATAATAAAGTGACCGTACCTATGAATTTGGTGATACACCTTGCATCATCATGTACTCCATGCCCTAGCCATATTTTGCAAACATGCTAAATGTACCCATCACATACGTCATCCGTTGAACCATCCTGATAATGGCGGCCACCAGAATGGTTTGGTTTTTAGCATCCGTGGGTAGATTCCAGGGTTGGCCCACCAGTCTCATGATGATGACCAAGTAAACTGCCCTAGCCATATTTTGCATGCATGCATGTTAAATGTCTCGATCGTGCATGTCATAAACCAACCTGATGATCAATTACTGCCACGACCACGATGGTTCTATTTGGTTTCTCACCTTTTATTTTCAGTGGGTAGGTAGGTACTAACGAAGTGTAAAGGTGACGGCGGTACCTCCGAGATTGACCCTCTGGCAATCGCTTTCCTCTAGTACTATAGTGCTAGTTGACAATATTCGTTTATCTGTATAATTTAGCTGAAAAGAAGACTACAGACAAAACATAAAATTCGGTCATACTAGGAATACTGTAGATTTAGCTTTCTCCGGGTTATCTTGACTCATGATTCGTTCAGAATAAAAATATCTCACTGAGACATGGCAACACTCACAATAGTGTTACTGCTTAAACCCTACTTACGGTCTGCCGCACAGAGGAGTTTTAAGGCGGTTTAAAGTTAACATATGGTACTACACGGTACATTTTGGCTAATTAATGCTAGTCATTGATCTGGCTAAACATTTAGCTGGATATTTATTTCAACACAAAAAATATATTTAATTAGTATCTTTCGGTACCTTTTTTTGTTACTTTCCGGTACCACCAATTTTGTCACCACTAGATCTTTAGGAATCAACGGTTCTCATTTTCTCCAACTACCATATAGAACTCCTCACATAATAATAGAGGGAATTATTAGCTATAAGACATGTTTTCTATTAACATAGTTTCTCTGGTTTAGATAAAGTTTTCATAATAAATACTAAGAAAGTGGACTTTTCAGATAATGAAAAAGTTTGGGCTTCTTATATCCCCATTATCGTTTTTACTTACACATTTAGATACGAAAACCAAAATAAAACGACAAAGGCAGAAACGAAAACTAGCACAGTTATACAGTTAAGATGAAATTATCGCTTCCAAAGACAATAGGAGTAACCCAAGTGACATGCATACTACATGCCACGCAAATAGTCACACGCATAATACATTTCATTTGTTTAACCCACAGCAACACACAAGTCTATACACCAGATGGCGGCAAGGAAGATATAAACATAAATAGTACACCCCGGCCTGTTGATGCTTTCTTATCCTGCGCGCAAAATAAACATAACTGCAAGCGAAAGATATCATATAGCCATCTTGGGCATTTAAGTAAAAATACATTTGCTGGAAAAATACGAATTATGTCATCATATATCATAAATATTTGTGATGTCATCTGGTCATCCTCCTACGCAATCACTAATTGAATGTATTATTTTACATATGAAAAAAAAAACAGAGATGTCGATTGTCGAGCATCCTTTTGCGATATTTCAAATTCCAAGACCTCAACAGTAAAAGGAGCACGTGCAGCAGGTCAGGTGGAACTTTCCTTGTATTGGTGCGAGAAAGCATTTTTGTGTGCTGGTTACGTTGTAATGATCTATTCTTCCTTCCTTGTGTAAGTCGTACCAGGCCCAGTTTTTCCTGCTTTGAATTTACCAGGTCCGGTTTGCTTTTAGCTTAGTGAACCCATTCACCAACCACTCCAATTAAAGTAGCGCACGTACCTCCACATTTTCTGTCAAATGTAAGAAGTATCCTAACCGTGCACAACTCCCTCTATTGGAACAATCAAATTAAATTATTATGTCTTATTTGAAAGGGACTATGTCTTTTTTGGTGATGCTACAAGATTTGTGTGGGGTTATCATGCTCATTGATCCACGTTTCAGGTAGCGTGGCCACCAAATTATACACGCTAGACATAATGGATAGTTCAGGATAAATCTTAGGGTTACTTCATTGACAAAAAGTACTCTCCAAACTTAAATATATGACACCAAAGACCTTTTACTCAAATGTTTACCAAAAAATATTAATGTAATAAATCAGCTATACAAAGTAAAATGAGTAACATTTGTATACCATGGACAGTACATTATCACTATACCACAGCCCTAAAATACCGTCACACATCAGTCGCTAAAAGTAGAAGATTACCGACACATTATAAGTTGGTAAAGATTTCTAACTAAGCATCAGTCGGTATATCTAAATTTGTCGACTAGCTATCCGTCGGTATTTATATTTACAATTTCTTTTGGATTATCCGTCGGTATAGATGAGTATACACGTCCAACAATCAGTCGGTATATATGGCTGAGTTTCTCTTTTAGTCGGGCTGCACACAGTCACCCGGCCCACCCGAGCGCGGCCCATCTAAAGGTGGCACAACGCGAGTACAAACCCTAACCCTCCCATTCTGCAGCCGCGCCCCTCCATCCCCAAAATGCAGCCGCCACCGCCGCTGCCACCACACTCTCCTTTTTTCCCAAATATCCGCGCCCTCTCCCATCCAAATGACGGCGACGGCGGTGGCGGCGGCGCATGCCGTCCTGCGTCCTCCTCCGCTGTCATGGGCGGGCGGGCAGGTGGATCTCCTTCTCCGCGTGAGATTACTAGTGCTTGAGCCCTCTCTCCTCTTGCTTAACAGGCACCTCCTGGGGTGAATACTGCACGAGCTCAACGGCACGCACCAGTGCCACGATGCAGCCAGCGTCTTCGAAGGCCTGGTTCTTTCGAGGACACCTGCAACATGTTTCTGGTAAGCAATCATGGCTGATAATATTTTGTATATTTTTGTGTGGCGTAATTGGGATTTCTGTTGTAAGCAAAGTGTTTGATGAAAGGTCGCCTTGGAGATTTGTAAGCGGCTTTCTGAAGAAAGCAACATGAATCAGGCTGCAAGGTGTTCACAGGGCCACAAGGTGTTCACAGTTTGTATGGGAAAGTTGATTAGTTCCCCATCTGTCGCAAGGTGAATCCCTCCATCATTTTTGCTGATTATGTTTTATAGTTGCCATTCATTTTACAATTTTTTAGAAGGGAGTAAAAGGAGAATTGACGGTTAGACCCATACATGCATTAGAAATACAGCAATCAAAACAATCTGAATGATAAGACATTGAGAAACCCTGAAGATTCCGAATTAGCTGTGGATCTAATTTTATAACTGGGTCTCTAGTGTTGCATAGATGGTTGTATAGAGTGCCACAGCTCTGTACAGAACTTCTGTAGACTGATGTATTCACTAGTGGATGTGGAGCCTCCAGAAGTTAGTAGATGTATTCACGAAACTATTGCTAGACCTATACAGTGCTAAGTTAGGGGCTACTCTAGTGCATCGTGTACACAAGGGAAAGACAACATTTGTAGTATGCTTAGATAGGTCCTGCTCATATCACATATTAAACCAAGTTCTAGTGGCATGCATGTTATCTCACCTTTGCAAACATAATACTTTTGCTTTCGCTGTAGGCAGTAGGTCTAGAAATAAAACAATAGCATATTGGATCTTACTGCCTTTTGCCCTTTGATGTTGTGGGTACCAGGCTATTAGCAGAAAATATTGTTGGTTTCTAACTGTATCTGATGGATGAGCTTTGAATATTGAGTTATTGACTGGTGATATAAAACATTGCCCATATAGTTATATCTTTATTTTTTTTATATAACTTAACCAACTATAAGTCAGCTTCTCATCAAATTACAGGTAGTTCATGGAGGTGCAAGGTAGCACGCTTGATGCCATCAACAGCAAGGTGTTAAAGTGTTAAAGTGTTCATGGAGGTGCGCAAGGTAGCACGCTTGATGGAGGTTTAGGAGCACTAGTTGTCTTGCTGGTCTGTAGTTTTTTTGGCTTGCTGTGTTGCCTCTGTACTTGCCATTGCCGGTCTGTATCTTTTGGGTTCCTTCTCTTAGTGGCATCCTAAACATTGGTCACTTCTTTTTGTTGCTACTAGCAATGGTTCCAACAATTGTGGAACACTTTTGGACATATGCCTCAATGTCAATGTTTTTTATGCTAATTGAATAAATGTATGCCTTTATGGTTAATGTATCTTGTGGTTAAACGTTGATGAACCCAGTAACAACTGAGCTATGGTGCATTGATTAATGGTGTAGTTATATAGTAGATTTATTTATTTACATAAATAATTGTAGAAAAAAGATGAATACAAAGAGTCAAAAAAATCAGTGGTACCATGTATTTGGGAATGGATATAAGAGTAGTGAGTGCACTGGCTAGAAGCTTTTGAATTATAGTCGTGTTTCAACTTTCAAGTGAAGTTCATTTCTTATTTTTTATTAACAAACATTTTTTTAACTGGGCACTAACCTTTCAGTAAGATAACCATTTACTATGTGTTTAATTGATCACGGACGATTGTGGCAACAGTTGCAAGAATCAACCATCACTACAAGAGAGAGCTCCTGTAAATATGTTCTAATTTTAGGTTAGCTGTGCTTTGTATCATCTATATTGGAGTGTAGATACGCGTTAATGACTGAAAAATAAAGTTCTTATAGCTATCTTTTTATTTTCATAAATATAATATCCCTTAATTCCTGAAATGGCAAAAATATCAATTAATGTACCGGTTTAATCCATATATGGTTAGCTGGAATTTAAAAATATTTTAGTAAATAAGATTTTATGATATTTTAAAAATATCTTGGAAGTTTCATTGGAGTTGTTAATTTGGGAGTTTTCTTACTCCTTGTTAATCCTGGTCCCACTAAAAACTGCATTCTTCCAAGCGTTTTCCTGGGGTGGTAAATTAAATATGAATCATGTCTCATGATTGCAGTTTTCAGAAATATGGATGAGATGAATCTCCATCTATCAAAAAGAGAATTGAGGATTGAAAACCTACATAGGATCCAATTTTCTTTTTTCTCTCCAATGTTACGGAAATAAAAAAAGGAAGATGTGACATCCCATATCATTTTAATGGGAAGTTTGACCAAAATCCAAATTTGGTCAAAATTCTACCAAAACTGGAAGCAAGAAATTTCCAAATTCTACTTGTGACTTGACACAAAAAGAAGTTTGGAAGTGTCTCAATTAAATGGAAGAAGGAAAAAGAGAAAGAGTACTATTCATCATCTGAAAATAGAAAGTTAAGTTTCAGATTTGGCCATAATGAACAGCCATGTTTGAGTTCCAATAAAAATCTTTTGGCTGATCTTTTGACCATAGTCCAAAAAGGAAATTGAGATCAGAGAAAGATTCAGCAAATTCAGAGTTCTTGAGGCTGAGAAGAAGTCAAGATGAAAATTGAATCAGAGAAAGATTCAGCAAATTCAGAGTTCTTGAGGCAGAGAAGAAATTTCTCAAATTGAGCTCAAACCAATGAGGATTTGACAAAGGTTAAAAAAGGAGGAACGAAATTCAAGTCACAAAACAAAACTTTTGTATTTCGAGCAAGCCCAAGTTATATGGAAGATCTTAGTGTAATTCGACTTGGAATTTTTTGAGCAAACCTAGGGTTCAGAGGATGGATGACCATGTGAACCGAGTTTGGATCTCGACTCAAATTCGAGTGAATGACTTAGAATTTGGACGTGGTGTAATAAGAGAAAATGAAATTGAAGTGTTGGCGAACAAGTTTCTTTTGGGGATCGACGAGAGTTTAAATGCATATTCAAAAGTAAGTTGATGAAATCTAAATTCAGAGTCTGAAAATGGGGAATGAAACCGCCACACATTGGACCTTCGATTTCGCATTGTACACTGCTTGAATCAAAGAAGCCGCAATATGAAAGTTGAAGTGCTATGATCCCTCTACGAGTTTTCTTTTTGGAGCTTGATGAGTTGAGAAGTAATTTTGGAAGAAAATCAGCCTGCAAGGTCTCGGCTTCGGAACTCAGGTGCAGAGTCAATGGCGGTTCGACGCTGGTCACGCAAGGCGGCGTCAGTATCTCTAATCCACGCATCACCGTGCATGAACTCACGTGGCAACATACTCAGCAGGAGGTGGCGATCATCAAGGCATGTTTCCCGTCGCTAAATAGTTGCCCATGGCCTCGTTGCTGCTTCTTTTCCTCCCTTCACCATTTCCGCCTCACTCTGGCCGTCGTCACGCGCCGCCATCCATTCACCACTGATTGATTCCCTCCACTCAAAGTTCCACCACAACCTCATCTATCTTCTGGACCCATCATCGTTGAGTTTCATCCACTTTTGAGCCTTCCCGAGCCTTTCTTCTTCACCGTCGTCGTCTATCTCCGGTGGTAAGCGCCACTTCCGCCAATGTGGGTTCTACGGTAGCTTTGGTGGGGTTTGTACAGTGTGTGAGCTTGAGCATGGATTGAGGCGCATGTAGGTCCAGTTGGTAGGTGTTTTGGAGGCTTGGGGTTGCGTAGGCGCGTCGTCGCCGTCGTGTTTGCCACCGCGCACGCTCCCTCCATGGTAGGCGCACGTCGACAGGGCGCTTGGGGGCATCACAGCTCGCGTTAGGGTGCGCGCGAGGTTCACCTTAAGTCGTTGGTGCTCTCAGGCTTGCGTGTCTCAGGACATCCTTCATGCTTATTACCACAACCTAGATGCTTGTTACAATGTAGCCATGCTTAGATAAGCTAATTTTTAAACTTGAAGCTTGAGCTAAGTTTAATCTGACATAAATCTTCTTCCAACAGTTTTTAAGCTTTGTAGTAAAGAAAGTGAAAGAAAGAGAATTATGATTCAATATGTTGATTTGCTTAGTTCCACTTTTATGCAAAAGCTTTTATAACCTAAATGATTAAGTAATCACCTAATGGAAGGTTAAACACGAAAGCTAAGGTTCAAGAATTAGTAAGCTTTTAGCAAAAGTCAAGTCAGCTTAACCATACCAAAAGCCTAGCATCATTCCTTGAGAGTCTTTTATTTTATTTGTCGAGTAAGTCTTGTTGAGTACCATTGTACTCAGGCGATCTCCCGTTGTTATTTTCAGATATTGTCTCTGAAGTGGTCGAAGAAGAAGTTCCGAAAGCCTAGAGTGCATCTGTGGTCCCGATGTCTCTAGAGTGAGCCGGAGTTTGTAGAAATTTGTGTAATAGTATTACCAAGACCGGCTTGTATTAAACTCCTAGTATGGTTTGACTTTGCATTCAAGGTTATTTCAAAACTTGGTTTGTAATAATCCTAATCCGTACTTTATTACCTTGTTAAGTTAATGTAAAAAATGGTCTCGTTGTGCCTCCTTACTGAAAACGATCTTATCACTTGGTAAAGATAAAAGCAAAAGTAGTTTATCGAGGAGTCCATGGGACACTCGACGGTTTCTCCATTTTAAACTGTTTGAAGTGTTTTAATTCATTACTATAAGTAGGATTTTAGGAGACTCTGCATTTTAATTTTTGGAGGCAGACACAAAACTCATGCGCCTCTGTTAATCCCAAGCATTAACGGAGGCGGACATTTTTTTTTGTTTAAGGAGACGGTTACTTCTGTGCGTCTCGAAAAATTGATTTTCGGAAGCAGACATTTTGAAACAACCGTTTTGAAAAATCTTATATTTTCGGAAGCGGATGTATTAAGGTGTCTACCTCCATACATTGTTTTTTAGAGGCGGACAATGTATAAGGCCCGCCCCCTAAAATGGGGAGGCCCAAACAGCCCATCTCGGCTTGATAACTCGCATACTATATATATATCATCTTTAGGTTAGTGTTTTCATTTTCCACTCTCTCTTTCTCTCTCCCTTCTCACCTCCCCAGCCTCCAGATCAAGCCTCCTCACCTCCTCTCCTCCGAAGCACGGGGTGAGGGCGAGCGCGAGGGCGACGTCAGATCCGGCGTCCGCCTCCTCACCTCCCTCCGCTACACTAGGGCGAGCACCATCTCACCTCCCTCCTTCGATGCACGATGTGATGGAGAGCGCGAGGCAACGAGGAGCAGTGGCCGTGGCGGCGTGACATGACAGCATGAAGCGATGGCGGCAACCCTGGATTTGAAGACGACAGCGGATCTAGTGTGAAGATGGCAACGACGTAAGGGCATGAATGCGGCAGCGGATGCGGTGGCAGTTGCCTCAGATCAAGCGTCGGCAGCTACAGATCTGGTAGCGGGGGCTTGGGATGGGCTCGGCGGCGGTAAGGTGCGGCTGGTAGGCGGGTAGGCACGTGGTGCGGCGGCTAGGCCAGCAGCGGCGTACGCCTGGCAATGGTGACGGCGGTCGCGGATCCACCGCCGACACCCTGGATGGGCTGGACGGCCCAGATCTAGGCCCAGATTTAGGGTTTTGCTTTTTTATTTTTTCTCCGATTAACGGAGGTGGACACATAACCGCCTCCGAAAACGTCTTATTAACAAAAGCCCAATATTAGAGGCGGACACAAAAACCGCCTATGAAAATGGTTTTTGACCACCTCGGAAAATCTGTTCAATATCAGTGGTTGTCCTTGATGGGATAATATAGCACACTTGAGCTAGTTTAATCGAGGTGTTACTGCCACAAAAGATACCATGCTAAACCCGTTAATGAATAGCAATTTCCTTTTGTTTTTTAGAAATGAACTGAATTTTATTAAAATAAACTCCTTTTACATCTGAGACCTGAACATAAAATAAAATTATATTGAAAGCATCCGATAACGTTCACTGATTGAGGAAATTCTATTGCCATGGAACTTCGCCATATCCGGCCATGAAATTTGCGGTTTCAACCGGAAGACTCCGTAAAAGAGGAGTAGTATGCTCAACGACATTGGGGAGGTGAAGGGACCGTGACACCCTAAAAGGGGGGTGAATTAGGTGTCTCTAAAAACTAAGGCTCTAAGCACATATAAAAACCTATTTCAATTTCTATCTAAATGTGCTCTAGGTTTTCTCTATGTGTTGCTATCTCTACCGCTATAAAGTTTTGCACCCTAGGTCCAATCCTATACTAGCATTGCAAGTCTAGGAAAGGTAAATGCGGAAAGTAGTGCAAGTATGAAATGCGGAAACTTAAAGGGTAGAGAATAGCAAACTCTCGGCACTGTGATTTTTACCGACGTATCGGAATGCTCACGAGCTTTCCACTAGTCCTCGTTGTTGGAGCCCCTCTCAAAGAGGAATGCCCGCGCAAGGGCATAAACTCCCCGGTCGAGTAACTCCGAGGGTGACCACGGGACTTCCCAACGCGCAAGTGGGTTTCCGCTCGTCCCTCCCCGGATGCTCCTCGCCGCCTTCACTTGGTAGAGCTTCGGCCAAAACGTCAAGGGCCTCTCCTCCCTTGCACAACCACCGGCGGCCACTCCACAAAGTCGGTTGGAGGGTCTCGCAAGACTACAAGCCCCGGATTTACAACACTTGGTGCGTGAAAGCACCGGTAAGCAAAGAGGTATGCAAACCTCGCTAAACTCTAAGTTAAATACCTAAGAGATGTGCTAAAGGGTCTAGACTAGCACTAAACACTTTGCTAATCACCTAGATCTTCTATTTAGCACTTTGGTGGATTGAGCACTTAAGAATGTGTAGAACACTTGCCAATAGCTTCTCCCAGCTCAAGCACACTTCAAATGGCCGAGGCAACCCATATTTATAACCCCAACCAAAGGAACTAGCCGTTGTATAGCCGTTGCACACTTTCTGGGTAAGACCGACACATTCGGTGCCCTTTCCATGCCACCACCGAATCAATCAGTGCTCACCAGAGCCGAACAGCATGTTCCAGCCACAAGGACCGACTAATTCGGTGGGGGGACCGACTAATTCGGTGCCCTTGATGAAGTACCACCGAATCAATTGGTGGTAGGCCTTCTCGCTGCCGAAAATGCCTCTAGGACCGACTGATTCGGTCCCCTGGAAGTTGCACCACCGAAGCAATCGGTGGCTTATCCGCAGCACTGTTGAGAGCACGGTTATGGCCATTTTTACGTCATTTCTTCGCCGATTTTCGTCCTATTTTTTTTACACTTTTGTATGAGATAGAAGCACATTTCTAAACATTTGCATGGCTAAAAACTCATCCTCAAAAATCTACAAAAATACATCTTTAAACACATGTTAGTCCAATGACTATGTTGTCAATCAATCACCAAAATCACAAACATAGCTTAGGGTCATTTTCCTTACAGGAGGAATAGGCACCAAAGTACATTGGCCATATTTCTAAAGGTTGAACCGACCAAAACATCTGACACCACCATTAGCCATCGCTAGCTGCTGCGGGAAGAACATGTCCGTGACTGCAAGTAGTGTCATCAGCGGCCGAAAGGACGATTGTACTGAATGGAAAAATAGATCCAATCCCTCCTTATAGAGGACTGGGTAACATGCATCGATCCCTTGATGAATAACACGTTGCGAAAAGCTAGTAAAAATAAAAACTCAAATAAAAATCATCAAAATGACGATCCAAATCCTAGCTAGTTATTCTAGATTCTAGATCTGCCATAGGGCGGCACCCCTCCTCCTTGCCACCGGCTAGGAGGCCAGAGGCAATGAGAAACGCGGGGAGGGGTAGTGGTGGTGGTGGTGCTGAAGGACTCGAGTCGCCCAGGAAAGGTCCAACACAGGGAGTCAGGCCTTGGTTGTTTTGACATGCCCCCTTTGTTTGTGAATATAATTTTCTTGACAATGTGTATATCTTAATTTGAAAAAGTGTATAAAAATGGCAGAATTGATGAAATTTTTAGTTGGTCTATTAGTCTCTTGATTTACTAGAGGTTTTTGGTTTGAAGTTTAGCCATGCCTCTTCTTCCAAACATTTTTTCATAATTTATCAGCGTCACCATTTTTCCTTGAAATGTGTCGACAAAAATATTAAGAAGCTACTGCCTACAAGCCCGTGTGCATAGAGGTAGCCATCTTTTGACACGTTCTCCTAAGACGTGCCAACAACCATCCAAGTGAACGTATCTAGACAGTAATTTGCCGTAGCTATCTTTTTATGCGTTCTACCAAGGCGTGCGAACAACCCTCCAAATAACGTCTCTATATAGTAACTTTAGAAAAGCTTTATTAAAACGTCATGTCAACAGTATAGAATCGTATCTAGCAAGTAAGTTTTGAAGCACTTCAGTACTAGAACATATCAACAATAATCGTATCTAATCAGGGAATCACCTAAGAATTAGATATGCTTTCAAGAAAATGTAGCAATAGAAGTGCAGCTAGCACCTAGCTTTGCTGTAGTGCATCTGACTTGTCTGAAAAATAATCCAGACTTTTGTTTTTTTTATGAAACAATCCAGACTTTTCTTTGAAATTACCGTCTGCACTTGTGTCTCGACAGTCTGTTTTTTCTGAACATAAATGTGTTAGGATACTTCGAAAACGACATGTCTTCTTTTACAAAGACCCACGTTCTTTCCCTACTAAACTATCTTTTTTTTCGTGAAACAAGCAATTCCGACGTTTATCACACCTTCATGTGTGCTCTATGTGAGGCGGGTATAGATAGATGGTTTCTAGGACAATTTTAATTAATCGAATGCCTCTCTTTTAGCTGGACGGATATGCAGCTTTTTACCTTGTTAATGACAAATTGGCAATCTACAGATTCATAGAAATTAAAAAGGGCAGGTTAGTTGGGGAAAAGGAAGAGCAACTGACCGTTGTAACGGTTCATAGGATTAAAATAGCATATCATCATGTCTATCGTTAGGAAAGTCAGGTCTTCCATGAAAATAGCCCACCAAAACATACCGAGTCCTTTGTTCTTTTTGTGATCTATTACTTACGGAGCCACATCCAATTAATATTCAAAAGCTAAACTTTATCACCAACCTTTTCCTAGAAAAATAGCCGGATAGCAAGTTGGCCACGTTGCGAAAAATCTTGTTTCAAAAAGGTCTTGGATTGTCAAACCCGAACTGCGTATTTGCTTGGACCTTGGAGACTAGACTTGGCGAGGGGACTGAGGAGTGACGAGATTTCACAGCGACGACCGCCAGCAGTAGATCGATTCCACACGCGTGGTTTTTCGACGTCGCTTGCCATTAGGCCTTAGGCCTGTTGAATCGTTGGAAAACACACATGTCAGATGTCACGTAGAGCGTTGCTGGTCCAAGGCTGAGCTCCGATCCTGGCGACTTCCTTGCCATGAAGGTCACACACAGATGTCGTGTGCAGTCAGTCTTCTTACACTGGCAAACGAGTGGCGTCGTTATGGACAAGCTAGTGTCGCTTGCTGGAGACTATGAACTGCGTGCGCGCGCCCATTGGTTGCACATTCCTGTCCTACGGCGAAGGTCTTACCTATTGCACTGGGCATCGGTACTTTTTGCTGTCCTGCACTTGTGCTAGGACGTATGTACGAGCTTCATGGTACACGTGACGTGCATCTTCAATTTGTAAACTGCGTGTGACTCACGCTCACGCCCTTGAAGACCATGGACGAAATAAACTGTAGGCATTTAAATGAACCCACCCCACAACACTTTTGTTAGTGATTACTGATTACTAATTAGATCTAGTTAATCACTATCCATTATCGATGGAGACTCTGGATTTTTTTCAATAGAAAACAAATGCCAACATCTAAGTTATGTTCAACTAGCAGACGAGTGTTTTGACAACTGTTAGATTTACCAACCCAAAGGCGGCCAGTCGTGTGTGGTTGAGGTGTATACTTTCTTTTTGTAAATCACATGGTGCGCTGCCATAGCCGTTCACAATAATGGTCATAATTCAGATAGCTGATTAAGTCCTCACCTGCATCGACATGAGCTCAGTTTGTTTTGGTCTCTTCTACAATACATTACTTGCCAGTGCATAATATTCAAAAGTTTTTGCACATGCTAGCTAATGCACTTTCTATTCCAACTATATACATACATGATTGGGAATAGCTTGGAATCTATTAGCAGACTACTAGTTAACTAGCAACTAGTGCAAGAAAAATTACAACTAATACCAAAACAAAAATCGCTATGATTGTAATCTTCAATCTCCTAAAATAATGTTTTAGGTACAACCCACTACATTGCCCAAATGATCTGCGCGGCGAGTTGAAACTTCATCATTGTCGTAAAGAAGACACACAAGCCTCTGCCTTTTTTTAATATTTCATGAAATAAACGCTAGAGTAACCATGAGCCTACAGGATGCATGCAGTGCAGCTAAGTTGTGCAAATCTCATATATTCGGCCCTAGAAAATGATGTAATAACCCATGTAATATAAATATAGGGAAATAATATTTTCTAAAATTAAAACATATAGTAGGTTTTGGCGCCTTTTCTGGCCAACACACGAACGCACTAGATCGTGCGGCGCGCAAAGGAGCTCGCTACAGCACCTTTGCGACGGGCGGACAGACCCCCTGTTACGGGCGCTCAGACTCTCTGTTACAGGCGGTCAGACTCCCTGCTACAGCCCGGTAAGAAACCAACGATCGCCCACCCGCGAGGGACCCCGCCAGCGTAGGCGCACCTTGGGTTGTTCTAGGGTCGGCAGGCCACCTAGAACGTCCTCGGTCGTTGTCGAGACGAAGGAAGAACAACAGATGAGATTGGAAAAGATAGGGCAAAGGGATAAAAAGAAAAGATACAAAATAGTAGATGTATTTGTGTTTGACGATTGGGTAGAGGTCCTCAATCGGCCATGGCCCTTCATAATATAAGGTGGGGAGGTCTTGCCCCGCAAGGAAGTTTCTTTATAGATCTAAATCGCGAGAAATCCCTAATTCTACTTGGACTTGGGGACAGGCGGTCAGACCGCCTGGCACATTGCCAGACCGGCTACAGGGCATAGCCGGTCAGACCACTTGTAACAGGTGGTTGGCCCGGCTGTAGAGCCAGATCGGCATCTTGCCATTTTTTGTCATCAACATATGCCCCGCTATTTTTTTGTAAAGCAAAGCATACCATAAAACATTAATTCAGTCTAAGGGTGACCCTCTACTGTCGGCCATTTTTTTTCTAAGGACGATAACATATTATCGGCCATGAAACTTGATTTGCTCAAGTTGATGGACCCAAGAAAAATGAAATCAGTGCCAAAAGTTCTCTTAAAATGTAACCAGCCTATTGGGACATTATTTAATGTTACTTAGATATTAAATGTTTATATTACTAGTGTCTTATTGTTTTTCTAAAAATAATTAGAATAAAAATAAATAATATGCAAATAACTTCTAATGGTGCACCAATATATAGGTCACAATTTTACAAAAATATTGGCTCCGGATTCGTATTTTTATAATTCAAAATAAATTAATTATGAATTTTTTAATATAAAATTAATTTTAATTTTTCTAGAAAATACAAGGCCACCTTCAAAACTAGCCAAAGGGCAATTTTGCACGGTTTGAATAGTTGGAGGGTCTTCGGTGTCCGGTTTTGTCGTTGTGGGTTGAAAATCAAACTTTTGTAATAGACTTTTTCCAAATATTAAAAAGCCGTGAGTTAAATAATGAACCTGCCCAGCTGATCTCTCCGAAAAAAAAATATATGTGGATCGCGTCTCCGCTGTAAAAGCCAGCCACCAACCAGGTAACAGCCCAGAACGTGTGTTTTGCCTCTTTATCTATAAAAAAAAAATCAAAAGCATCCCATTATTCCACGTTTGTGGTTGGTGTGGAGTCCTCAGGTAGTAATGTTCTTTCACGTGGAAGGAAAAGTAGCATGAATTTGGACTTGCGTGCAAATCAGCTTTGATTTGGGCTTGGCGTTTTGGACTTGACTCGCGCTGCTCAGCTGTTTTCGTAAAGGACATGCATGAATCAGAAACTCACAAGCTAGCTCACAAGGCGCACGGTGTGGGTGTTGTAGCTCGGCAGAATTCAAAGTATATATCTGCTTGCTGTGGGCTACTAATGCCGTCCATGCCCATGTTCGTATGCTAAAAAAGCATTCCATGAGTGATTAGGAATGACAGCAGAATGTCATCACCGTTACTATGGATCGGATAAAACTCCCACTAGCTATAGCTCAATGGAACCCAATAATCTATGAAAATATGTAATTCCATAAACACTTGCCTGCAGCTGGGCAAACGATATTTCCATTGAACTAGATTGCTTAGTCATATGATCTAGTGGTGCAGATGGCGATATATATATATACACAAGACGGCGATGTTAAAAATCTTACTACACAAAAAGTTTAATTAAAAGCTGGATTGATGATAGTTTTCCATCTATCTCACGGTGAGGGTCATTAATACTGCCTCAAGCTACAAACGGTGAAATAGACCCCTGCATGAAGTATTGAAGTGCATATAACAAGTAGATATGAACATTCATACTGTCTAAACGATGCCAAGTACAAACGGTTAAAAGGTGGATATCAAACAATTAATCTACCAAAGAGGATCACTGATATCATACCATAAGTCAATAACAAGAAAAAAAATAGCAAACCGGCCTAATACAGTTAGTACAAATGACTGAAATAGCGTGTTCCTAAATGTCTTGTTTATCTATAAGATAATAAGAAATTTCAAGACATTTGTCCACCACACAAAAGAGAGTAGAATGAAAAAAATGATAGCATAGGTATATTAGTTACATATCCGCAAAAAAAAGTTTTATCCATATGTGTTTGTCTATCAGAGCCAAGAATTCCTTGCAACTTTCGTTCTAATTGCATCAATATGTATGTTTTATACAAGTCAGCTGAATATATAACATCATCTCGATACTGGCGCACCACAACTTCCAAACCACATCCAATAGTTGCATCATGCATGTTATTAGGTTGTGTTTGGTAGTATGAGCTGTAGCAACCTATCCAGGGGTGAAGAGCCATGCATCCCACCTCAAGTCAATCTATTATTAAGAGTGGTGAACATATGATTCACTAAAATTTGTTGAAAAACACCACTCAGAATCATCCATACATGTATTTTTTTTATACATACATGATTCAACACCACACCACACCGTTACTGGACTCACAGATCCATATCATCTGTTAGTCAAGTCCACACCCCCCCCTACAAAAAATGCTAGCACTTGCATCTCTGCGGCTCTAACATGCCACCATGGATTGTTGTTGAGACTATGCCACCTTGTGCACATTGCTAGACCCAAAGATCCAGCTGTCATTGTGCAGATATTCCCACCATGTATATATATAGATATATATAGTGTAAAAATGAAAGAGTGCAACATATACTCTAATTCCCCTAAGGATGCATGCATATTGAGCTTAGTGTGAAACACTAAGAAAGATAGAAACATCTAAGGCATCTAAGGAAGGAATATACTAGATGATATTGATATGCAATCGTTGATAAACAGGAATATCCACTGATCATTCAATTTAGCGTAAGTTTTTTATAGCCTTTATTTAATTGTGGGTTCTTAATTTGTTTCTTGATAAAAAGAATTTTTTTCCATATGTCCTGTTCTACCTGACATTTGTTGGTGGGAGCAGTAACTATTTGGGAAGACATTGTATATCTAAACTTGGCGTGGGTTGCTTGGGTGAAATGCATGACTTTAATTTGATGTGTGTGAAAACTATAAGCGGTTGCCGGGCATCAAGTATGCAAGTGACTTAGCATTCTTCTAAATTCCAAATACCGTCGATGACAACACAAGCTTTCTCAGGTTTGCGGCGTCCTGGTAGGGCCTCTGGTCAAAAAGTCCGCTTCCCCCGTGCCTTTACCAACGCCTTAACTGGAAATTTGTTACCACCCTCGCTTATATATAAGGGGCATTGATCGAGCATGGCATCCCACCCAAGCACAGCAGCTACAAGCTCATAACCTAAGCTTGTAAGCTAGCTGCTTGCTGCTCTAATTATTTCTGTATCAGCTAGCTTCCTCAGTTAGAGATGGCAGCAAAGGTGACCGTGGAGGAGGTGAGGAAGGCGCAGCGCGCTGATGGTCCAGCGACAGTTCTTGCCATTGGCACAGCGACGCCGACAAACTGTGTGTACCAGGAAGACTATGCGGACTACTACTTCCGGGTCACCAGGAGCGAGCACCTCACTGACCTCAAGGAAAAATTCAAGAGGATATGTGCGTATGCTACATTCTTATGTTTGATTACTATTAACTGACCAGCATGCCCTAGCCATATTTTCCATGCATCCGAACTGCTGTCCTGATCATCATGTTCACGTCAAACATCTTGTGTTCATCCAACCTGATGAATGGCGGCTATCAGAATGGTTAGGTCTTTTACTTTTTTTATTCTTAGTGGGTAGGTAAACGAAGTTGAAAGGTTGTAGTGGTGCTAGGGTGCTAGCTTCCGGATGGACCAAGTGACGAAATCGTGAAAACAAGGGGACAGCTAGTTTTTAGTATTTAATTACCTACAAAGCGCCCCTATATCTAACTTTTCATTACCAGTACCCGTCTTCCACCTGTATTCATAAGGTGGAAAATGTTAAATTCAGTCATGAGCAAGGGATTTTAGGTTTAGCATCAAACTATTGAAATGAGCTTATTTGTTATCATTCCTAGTCTGAATTTAAATTAAAGGAAGTTTAAAGGAAAAAAGATGTCACTGACCCACTGCAACACATCGATGTCATATAATTAATTAGATCTTACTGAAATAACTGAGCAAGTGCTATCTAAATAATTAGATAACACGTATTTTATGTTAGATCGGTTTCTCTTAGATTTGTAGAAAGTGGGCTATTGCAATTACTGATGCAAAGCTTGAGCATGACTCACTCACGGTAAGAATCACACATGGAACTAGGTTTACCATAACACTTACTAATTTTATATGCCCCCATTCCAGTTCTAAATGGTTAACTGAAACACAGAAAGGAGAATATATATGTATACACATTTCATGTCAAAATTAAATACCATTTGCAAACACTTTACTATGCAGTACTGAAATTTGAAACATATTGTATTTTGGTGTCCGGGTGCAGGCCGCAAGTCGATGATTAAGAAGCGGTACATGCACTTGACGGAGGACATCCTACAGAAGCACCCCAACATGGCCTCCTACTCTGAGCCATCACTAAACGTACGGCAGGACATCCTAGTGGAGGAGGTACCCAAACTCGGTGCCGCAGCGGCAGAGAAGGCACTCAAAGAGTGGGGCCTGCCGCGGTCTCAGATCACGCACATCATCTTTTGCACCACCTCAGGCGTTGAGATGCCTGGTGCTGACTCCCGTGTCATCAAGCTTCTTGGCCTGAGCCCCTCCGTGAAGCGAGTCATGCTGTACCACCAAGGGTGCTTCGCCGGCGGGACGGTGCTTCGTATCGCCAAGGACCTTGCAGAGAATAACCGTGGTGCCCGGGTGCTAATCGTGTGCTCCGAAATAACCGTTGTCACATTCCGTGGTCCCTCCGAGGATCACCTTGACTCGCTAGTCGGCCAGGTTCTCTTTGGCGATGGCGCATCTTCGGTAATTGTCGGCGCAGACCCGAACGAGGGTGTCGAGCGACCATTGTTTCAGATGGTATCTGCTGCAGAGACCATCCTGCCAAACTCGGATGGTGCCATTGAGGGCCACCTCAAAGAGGTTGGGCTCACCTTCCACCTTCAGGAAAGAGTTCCGGATCTCATCTCTGCGAACATAGAGCGCCTCCTAGAGGAGTCCTTCAAGCCTCTTGGCATCTCCGATTGGAACTCCATCTTCTGGGTGGCACACCCCGGTGGCCCAGCTATACTGAACATGGTTGAGGCCAAGGCTGGCATTGACAAGGAACGACTACGTGCTACCCGCCATGTCCTCTCTGAGTACGGCAACATGTCAAGCGCATGCGTCCTCTTCATCCTCGACGAGATGCGCAAATCCTCCGTCAAAGACGGGCGATCTACAACTGGCGATGGCATGGACTGGGGCGTCCTCTTTGGCTTCGGTCCTGGTCTCACCGTTGAGACCATCGTTCTCCACAGTGTCCCCATCACTTATGCCGCATAACCACGATTCATACAATAATAGCCTCTTAAGTGTTCAATGGGCTATGGCTATGCACACAACTACACACCTTAAGGTTTATTTTTATTTTCTACTCAAATAATGTACTATCAGAAGTACCCCAGCTTGTTGCTGTTGTTAGTGCTTGATCCAAGTCTGCTATCAAGAATTTTGTATTTTATATTGTATTAGAACTACTTGTCAACCCGTGCATTTGCACTGGCTAATAAGAAACAACGTTAAGGCATCTTGTTGGTGTACTATTTTGAGAAATATGAGTCGATTTAACCGATTGGTTGATGATATTGCTGACTTTTAGAATCTCACACTTGGAAAATAACATCGTTAAAGCATTGAACTACGAAAATAATCGACTACTGAGAAAACTTTGTCTACATGGAGAATACCGATGTTCAGAATTTCAGAAGTGAGGACCCCACAGGACCCAGGGTGGCAGTTTCTCCTTTCGTGGGGATCAGGCGGCCAGAGCCACGGTTTCTCAACAATAAGGATCATGTGTTATATAAGTGCTGCTAATTAATGGAAATTCTCCAATATTTCGAGGATAATACTTTGAATCTCAAGAAATTATGATTAGCCAGCAATTTTTTTCTTTTTGAGCAGTTTTACAATGCTTGGAAAAATGGAGAACCGTCCATTCCCAAAGATCTAACGGTGGTAAAATGGGAGGTACCAGCAGGTACCGGGAGGTACCCAAAGAAAGGTACTAGAGGTACTAACTAAATATATTTTTTTGTATTAAAATAAATACTTAGCTAAATATTCAGTTAGATCAATGGCTAGCATTAATCAGAGACAAAAGTACCCCGGGTGGTACCTTTCAAGCATTGTAAAATTCCTCATTTTCCTCACCAGAATACAAGGATAAATTAAAATAAAATAAATTAATGAAATCAAAGCTGGCCTCACAGTCACACGGAAATTTACGTGCATAACAATCCATGGACTCTCTCCAATCTTTTTCTTCTTTTTTTTAGGCAACTCTGCTCCAATCAGCAAGGTAATGATATATATATTGACGTAGCGTGAGGGCAAGGTTTATGTTATCGAACAGCTAAACAAATTGAGGTTAGTTGTTGGAAAAGATAATAAAGAAACATATACGGCCTCAAGGATGGATATGTTTGCTAACTCGTTATTATATGGTCAAGTGTTAAATGCGTTTTTTTGGGTCATTTTTAATAATTAGTAGGTTGCCGTACCACTGGCACCGTTATAAAAAAGAGCACCATGATAAAAATGGGCAAATACATGAAAAAACAAAATATTGAAGTACTAATATATAAATTATATAATAAATTATTTGGATCAATATTTCAATATTTAATAATAAAGTGACCGTAGCTATGGATTTAGCTATACACCATACATCATCATGTACCGCATGCCCTAGCCATGTTTTGCAAACATGCGGGTGTTGGGAAAGATTCCCCAAAAAACACTGTAGACCCAAAAATATACTGTAAATAAATAGTGTTCTGGGAGAGATGGAATGAATAGGAAAAACTAGATGAATATTGTTTTTTTGAATCTTTTGTGAAACTAAACTCATCCGAATAATGTACCCATCGTCGTCTATACGTCATCCGTTGAACCATCCAGATAATGGCGGCCACCAGAATGTTTTGGTTTTTAGTTTCCGTGGGTAGATTCTAGGGTTGGCCCACCAGTCTCATGATGATGACCAAGTAAACTGCCCTAGCCATATTTTTCATGCATGCATGTTAAACGTCTCGATCGTGCATGTCTTAAAAACCAACCTGATGATGAATGACTGCCACGACCACGATGGTTCTATTTGGTTTCTCACCTTTTATCTTCAGTGGGTAGGTACTAACGAAGTGTAAAGCTGACGGCCGTACCTCCGAGATTGACCCTCTGGCAATCGCTTTCCTCTAGTACTTAGTTGACAATATTCGTTTATCTATATAATTTAGCTGAAAAGCAGAATACAGCTAAAACATAAAATTCGGTCATACTAGGAATAATGTAGATTTAGCTTTCTCCGGGTCGTCTTGACTCATGATTCGTTCAAAATAAAGTACCTCACTGAGGCATGGCAACACTGCTTAAACCCTAGTTACAGTCTGCCACACAGAGGAGTTTTACGGTGGTTGAAATGTAACATATGGTACTACACAGTATATTTTTGCTAATTAATGCTAGTTATTAATCTGGTGAAATATTTAGTTGAATATTTATTTTAACAACAAAAATATATTTAATTAGTATCTTTTGGTACTTTTTTTGTTAATTTCCGGTACCACCAATTTTGTTATCACTAGATCTTTAGGAATCAACGGTTCTCAATTTCTCCAACCACTATAGAACTCCTCATAATAATAGAGGGAATCGGCCAACTTGTGTTTAATTATTAGCTTTAAGACATGTTTTCTATTAACATAGGTTTTTTTCTGGTTTACATAAAGTTTTCATAATAAATACTAAGAAAGTGGACTTTTCAGATAACGAAAAAGTTTGGGCTTCATAGAACCCCATTATCGTTTTTACTTGCTCATTTAAATACGAAAACCAAAATAAAATGACAAAGGCGAAAACAAAAACTAGCACGGGTATACAGTTAAGATAAAATTATCGCCTCCAAAGGCAATGCTAGTAATCAAAAATTAAAATTTGCATGGCTTTCGTTTTAGATGTCAAAAGTTCTTTTTAGGCAAAAGTAGGGATTTTCCCTACTCATTATATATTAACGTGTAAGATAAAAATAAAGCAAAAGTTTTTTTAAACACGAGATTGAGAATATAGGTATATAGTTAAATGATAAATTAAATATCACCTCCAAAGGCTTGATGAACTATGCAGAACTCAAAATTTGAATTTCACTGGTGTATGGGTGCAGGCCAGAAGTCGATGATTAAGAAGCGCTACTTTCACTTGTCAGAGGCCATCCTGCAAGAGATCCCAACATGGCCTCGTACTAGGAGGCGTTCCAAACCGTGATCTCAGAGCATGCACATAATCTTTAGCACCACATCAGGTGTCGAAATGCTCGGTGCTAACTCTCGTGCCATCAAGCTCCTCGGTGTGTATCCCTCCGTGAAGTGAGTCATGTAGTACCACAAAGGCTGCTTCGCTGGTGGAATGGTGCTTCGATATCGCCATATGCTCATGACCTAAATAAAAAAAATTACGCAAGATGGCTCTGATACCACTGAACGGAAACGGGTAGACTATGCTAGCAAAAACAATTTTCATCTGTCGAGAAACTTGCGAGCAGGATATCATAGATCGTTACCACTAGACGCGCGAATTGCAGCGGAACCATCTCGGTGTAGGAGACAAGGTATCCGCCCATACCAGGAGGAAGCGTCACGATCCGGACTACTATAGGTCCGCAAAGGCGACGGGAGGCGCGGCCACATGGAGAGAGGCGGGTGGCGGATATATAGGCTTCTATCTCATAGGCCATTAGTAAACCTAATCCCTCATAGATTAATATCTCTTTTGGGTCTTTAATGGATCTAATCTAATTGGCTTTTGGGTATAACTCCAGCAGTAATGACTCTGCCACGTAATAAGTTTTGCTTACGTCCTTACAATTTAATGCCCGAGAAACTTCCATTGAGACTGACCTAGTGTCACCACAAATATCTATTCAATTCTTTTATTCCATTTATTCTAAAATTAAACATATGTCATTTTAGTTTTGTTTGAAACCAGACATTATACACCCTCATCTTCTAATACCATTTAAAACACCCCCCTACAACAGTAAAGGGTGGTTTTGAGGACGGTTTCAGGGGGTTTTAAACTCGATGACAAGTTAGGGGGGCAAAATAGACTTTACTATTTGTTTTATATTTTATTATTTCTTATAAGATTATTTGAGCTATTTACTACTGAGAATTTGTTTTAAGAATTCTAATGGCTAATAAAATTCTGTTCTACAAATTCTCAATAAGATATTCCTAATAGTAATCTTAAATTGGTTTTCGAATTCATCAAACTTATGGGAACATACTTATATATAAATTTAAAATATCAAATATCATTGAGCAAACCTTATTCGTAATGCGGTAACTACTATTATTTTGCAACAAACTTATTTGTTATCTTAAAATATAAATAGCTCATATAATCATTAAACATTTTACTTTCTTATATAGAAACTTATAGGAAATAGTAAAACATAAAACAAAGAGTAATGTCCATTTTGTCCACCTGAACTTGTCATCGAGTTTAAAAAAACTCCCTGAAACTGCCCTCAAAACCACCCTTTACTGTTGTAGGGGTGTTTTAAATGGTGTTAGAAGATGAGGGTGTATAATGTCTAGTTTTGGAGTTTAGAGTGTCTTTTAAACTCATAACAAGTTCAGGGGGTGGACTTTACTCTATAAAAAAGGTATTATTAATGTAATAAGAGAGCGGGTAGTAAATAATGACACGTCCCTGGCAATGTGTGGCTAAAGAGATGTCAATCGCGTCGTCTGTGTGCTGACTGGATCGAAAGGCCAGCACGTGAGTGGGTGGTGCATCTTTTTTCTCAGTCAAAAGAAGTCAAAAGCATTCTGTATATGTGTATGGTTAACTGATTTAAGATTTTAAAATTCCAGAGCCGCCCATGGCCATATCCTCGGCCCAAATTACAACGTATGTAGCTCCAATATAATTATACCAAGCACGCTGCAAAAGATAATGAATATTAAAATATCCTGATTACGATATTAATATATATAATATAATAAAAAGCCGCGAGTCAAATAATGAACCTTCCCTGCTGATCTCTCTAGGTAAAAAGGATGTGGATCGCGTCTCCGCCGCCGTAACACTGGCATGCGATCAGAACGTGTGATTTGTGGCCTCTTTATCTATCAAAAAAAATCGAAAGCTTCTCATTATTCCACGTTTCTGGCTGGTGTGGAGTCCTAAGGCAGGAATTTTCTGTCACGTGCCAGGAAAAATTGCCATGAATGTGGACTTAGCGTGCTAATCTGCTTGGTTTTGGGCTTGGCGTGCTTTGAACTTGGCTTCCGCACTGCTCAACTATTTTCGTAAAGGACATGGAACCAGAAAACATGCAAAGCGCATGCTGTGGGTGTTTTAGCTCGATCAGCAGAATTCAATGTATCCGCTTGCTAGATGTCCTACTGATGGCGTCCTTTCTTCGTCCCCATGTTCGTATGTCAAAAAGGCAGTACATCAGTGATTAGGCGTGGCAGCAGCAGCCAGCAAGTCATCACTGTTGCTTATTATCATGGAATTGCCCATTAGGTAGAGCTCAATGGAACCCAATAATCTGTGCCTTGCCGATGTCCCGTACGAAACATAATTACACTTGTATCTGTACGTTGCCACCATGGATTGCTGTTCAGACTATGCCGCCGTGTGAACATTGTCAGATATATACCATATGGGGGTACCTTATATATATAGTCTTGAAATGAAAGAGTCCAACATATAGTACTCTAATTCCACTAGGGAGATATGCATATTGAGCTTAGTGTGAAACTAAGGGTGCGTTTAGATTCAAAAGATTCTCCCAAAACACTTTTCATCTAATTTTTCCCTATTCATCCGATCCCTCCCACTCACAGAATACTATTAATACAAGGTGTTTTTTCGGTAGACAGTGTATATTTAGGGAATCTTTCCCTTAACAAAACACACCCTATAGTTTGGCAACTGCCCTGGGATACCCGCACCGGGAAATAAACGCCGACGAAGACGTACGGCGGCGGAGAGGCGTTTGACGGTGGCACGGAGGTCGTAGCGAGCGCACTTCCACGGGAATATTGCCTGATCTACTCAGACCAGGATAGTTTCCGCCGGGATGAAGAGAGCGGAGAGCACGGGTGCGACGCCGCGCTCTCCGTGACGGTGCTGCTCGAGAATACGATGCAGGATATCCCGGCGTGGATATCCCGACGGTTGCCAAAGTAGCCCTAAGAAAGGAAGAAACATGTACGGAAGCAGTATTGTATACCTAGATCAGTTATAAGTATCTCTCCATGGGGATCGGAAGAATATATAGCTCAAGATAGAGTCCAATCCACCACCGTTCGTGCTCACTATGTACACATGTTACTACCGTTTTGCACATACTCTCCTGGCTGGTTCGTTTAAAAAAGAAATCGTGCATACTCCGTAATTTGATATGCAGTAGTTGATAGCCTGGAAAGTGCCCACATCCCTCTTGCAAGAGTATTTATATTATATTGATACGAATCACTTGCAGAAACCTTCACTGAACACAGGACGGATAACAGTACAACACGTAGACGTCCACTGATCATTCAATTTACCGATCGAGCTTTTTTTTTTATGTAATTTGTGAGTTTCTAATGCGCGTTTCTACATAAAATGTTTTTATTATTCCATATGGCTGTTCTACCTAACATTTGTTGGTGGTAGCGCAGTAACTATTTGAGCTTAGACATGGTCTCTAGACTTTTAGCGTGTGTTGCTGTGGGTTAAACACATGAAATTTATGTGTGTGAACACTATGAACTGTTGCCTGCCACGGAATATGCAAGTAACTTAGCATTCTCCTAAATTCCGATTACCATCGATAACAACACAGCAAGCATTCTCTGGTTTGCGGTGTGCTGGTAGGACCCGTCATAAAAGAAAGTCCGCTTCGTTCCAGGGTGCCTTTACCAACGCCTTAACGGGAAATTTGTTACCACTCTCGCTTATATATATGGGGCCATTGATCGACCCTGGCATCCAGCCAAACATACAAGGTAGTAAGCTAATTAAGCTTGTAAGCTAGCTGGTTGCTGCCTTCATTTCTGCATCAGCTTCTGCAGTAAGAAATGGCTGCGAAGGTGACAGTGGAGGAGGTGAGGAAGGCGCAGCGTGCTGAGGGCCCTGCGACGGTGTTGGCCATTGGGACAGCAACGCCACCAAACTGCATGTACCAGGCCGACTACGCGGACTACTACTTCCGGGTCACCAAGAGCGAGCACCTCACCGACCTCGAGGAAAAATTCAAGAGGATATGTGCTTATGCTACACTCTAATTATGGTTCATGACTGCCAATGACTAAACTGCATGCCCTAGCCATGTTTTTGCAAGCATGCTAATAGTTGTTTCCATTATCATGCATACTGTCATATGTTGAACCTACCTGATAATGGCGGTGTAAGACCCCGCTTCAAAATCTGCTTACGACCTAGCTCCTTACGCGGAACGAGCCTGCATACACTTACTATCCTACTTTTTTTCCTCGCTTTGTGTAAAAGGGTCAACCTGTAGGTCATATGTTTAGAATACAAAGGCCTATAAGCTGGCCCGAACCTATTTAGGATATCAAGGTGGGACCAGGGGCGGAGCTGTGTAGTGATTAGGGGGTGGTAATGCACCCCTAAAAAAATGGAAAAACAGTGTTAATGTCTAAATTTTCACCCTATTTGCACCCCAAAAATCAAATCTATGCACCCACAAAGGCCCATGCACCCTCCTTCAATTTGCTCTAGCTTCCACTGGGTGGGACTAAATCCACCTGAGCATAAACACATGGGCTAACAAGCCAAAACTAAAACACTAATGACCAGAATGGTTTGGTTTTCATTTTCCGTGGGTATCTAATAACCAAATAACATCTAGGATTGAACACCAATCTCACAATGATGACCAAATAAACTTCCCGTGCATGGATGTGCTAGATGTCTCGATCATGAGTTGAACTAATTATGCTGATGACGAATGGCTGCCACCAGAATGGCTTTGGTTTCAATCCATGGTTTCATCACACAGTTACCAAGAGTGACATGTCATCTTTTGAAAGCAATAAAATACACTCTCTCAATGCATTTTAATTGCATAGTTTCATACGCAAGTTTTATCTAATAACCAAATAACATCTAGCATTTAGTCACGACTCGAGTCTGCACATATTTTCTTTCAAATATACTTCTGGTTCCGATAATGTTTTCATAAATTCCCACGAAGTGGATTTAATTTAGATAATAATGAAAAGGTTTCGGCTCATATTCCTCCAAGGAGAGACGTCGTTCCGCAATTCTTAAAAAAACTCAAAGTTGAACCATACGGTGATAGATCATAGTGGATTATTGCAATTATCAACGCAAGTACCCATATATTCTAACATATTCACGGCCCGGGTGCTAATCATGTGCTCTGAGATCACTGTTGTCACATTCCGTGGCCCTTCCGAAGATCACCTTGACTCGCTAGTCGGTCTGGTTCTCTTCGGCGATGGCGCATCTGCAGTGATCGTCGGCGCAGACCCAAACGAGCGTATCGAGCGGCCATTGTTTCAGATGGTATCAGTTGCAGAGACCATCCTGCCAAACTCGGACGGTGCCATTGAGGGCCACCTCAAAGAGGTTGGACTCACCTTCCACCTTTAGGAAAGAGTTCCAGATCTCATCTCCGCGAATATAGAACGCCTCCTGGAGGAGGCCTTCAAACCTCTTGGCATCTCTGATTGGAACTCCATCTTTTGGGTGGCGCACCCTGGCGGCCCGGCCATACTGAACATGGTTGAGGCCAAGGCTGGCATCGACAAGGAACGACTGCGTGGCACCCGCCATGTCCTCGCTGAGTATGGCAACATGTCAAGCGCATACGTGCTATTCATCCTCGACGAGATGCATAAGTCCTCCGTCAAAGACGGGCGAGGTACAACTGGCGATGGCATGGACTGGGGGGTCCTCTTTGGCTTCGGCCTTGGCCTCACCGTCGAAACCATCGTGCTCCATAGGGTCCCTATCATTAATGCCTAATGGGCATGAGGCATAACTGTCACACACATATTAAAGTATATTTGCTTGCATTTGTCATACAAATAATGTACTGCTAGAAATACTTCTCAATTCGTTGCTGCATGCTGGTGTGCTTCCCATGCCCGTTTCCAATAATTTGGTATGCCATATTTTGTATTGTACTTGAACAAGTCGCCGACCCGTGCATTAGAACTGGGGTAATGAACATCTGTTAAGGCTACTTCTCGACCTGTTATTTCAACGGTTGTTCCTTATAAGTAAGTTTGTTTATCAATCGGGGTTTTCCATCTTGATGTTGTTCTTCTAATCCTAGCCCTACTAGTTGGATCGACGGTTATTTTGATCACTGAAATAAATAAATAAATAAAGGCAGTTTTCAAATATACTTCATTAATATATATATATATACCTATTTCTAAAGCAAATAACGTTTCTGCCCACTTTTTGGTACGTCGTGGGCCTCACATGTCAGTCTCACGGATGAAACAAAGCTGATGTGGTGGACCAGCTGTCAGCCTGACCCTCTTCTCTTCTGCCGTGAAGAATAGACGTCGTCATCAGGCCCACACCCGCGGCTCGTTTTTATTTCTAAAGCAAATAACGTTTCTGCCCACTTTTTGGTACGTCGTGGGCCTCACATGTCAGTCTCACGGATGAAACAAAGCTGATGTGGTGGACCAGCTGTCAGCCTGACCCTCTTCTCTTCTGCCGTGAAGAATAGACGTCGTCATCAGGCCCACACCCGCGGCTCGTTTTGCATTATAAGTACGTCCTTCGCTCCAGCGTTAGCGAGGTGGGATAAATGCAGGTCCTGCTCTTTGCCACCGATCTGATGATTCCGCTTGTGGGCTGCTTCAGCTCTCGCGTAGCCCAGGGAAGAGAGCGCTGTTGGTCGTGGGCCTGTTTATTTCTCTTTATTTCTGGGAGTCCTTGATGTCCGTGACAGCGCCTCGCTGGCGCCAGTCCACCTCCAGTCCCTCAGCACGTCGGCCTCCGTTGCGTGCACGGTGGTGACGCACCCTAGAGCCAGCGTACGTCTGCCGGAATTCGTCTGACGTCATGTTGGCGATCTTGTTCAGGGCCAGCTTGAACGGCCGGTCCTTGTTGTTCGCCTCGTGGATGTATACCGCACGTTCTGCTTGAACACGTTGAACCGGTGGGACTTGTCGTAGTCCAGCAGGCATCGACGTTCTATACCTATTTCTAAAGCAAGAAACGTTTCTGCCCACTTTTTGGTACATCGTGGGCCCCACATGTCAGTCTCACGGATAAAACAAAGCTGATGTGGTCGGACCAGCTGTCAGCCTGACCCTCTTCTCTTCTGCCGTGAAGAATAGATGCCGTCATTGTTGGCACTTCTTAACTTTAATTCTTAAATCAACGTAAGAAGGTACTCGATTTATAATGTCGCTCTTAGAAAGAGATTCTGCAAGCGCACAGAATATATCGGTGTAGCATTTCACCTTGGGGAAACCCAGGGTATCGTATTTATATTTCTGCAGGGAAGCCTTGGTTAAAGAGAATTGATGAATAATGAGATAGATCTTTCCAGAAATAAACACTCACTAAACTCAGGGGGATAAATACACCTAAGTGTAGGATAATGGTCAAATGAATGACCGAATAGAAGGTCTGAACGACCAGTGACACACACTGGAGCCTCAAATCTATAGAAAAGGAAAGGCGCTGGGAGAGACCGGACTTACTAGGCTTTCTACTCAGAGCTAAGCCACTATAACCTTAAACCCAGAACCTAGCTTAGATATCGGGAACAGAGCTTGCTTCGACGACTGCAGCGGGGGAACTCAGACTGGGATGAGAGAGGGGTTCCCCCAGGCCCAGCAACTACTATTATGAATACACCCGAACGTGGTGGACTACAAAGGACGGACAGGGCTGTCACCACCTGCCGCCTACCACATCAGTTCCGTGGGGTGCAACACACTTCCTAGCTAACACTAAGTCAGACACCACGTCTGCACTTAATGTTAGGATTTCCTCTGGGTACCTTCAGAAGAAAACCCCGTCCTTCCAAGGCGTCTTACGGCCTTGGTCGAGACTAGAAAACCCGCAAGATAAATCCCGATAGAGCTAAACTACACTCTAGACCTAAAACTATAGGAAACAACCCAAAAAGGAAAGGTAAATAAAGATAAGCTTATAAATGCTCTGAAGATAGAATATATATATATATATATATTAAACTCTTCAAACGAAGGAAAGGATACAAGATCTTTACCAGAACTCTGAGGAACTCCGGAACTAGCTCGACTCGACTCTACTCCCAACTCTAATCCTAGACTAAGAAAAGGGAAAAATAGAAGAGCTCCTAAACTTCAAGTGGAGTAATGTGTAGTGGTGTGTAGTGTGTGAAGAGGAGGGGCCTTTATATAGCCTTTGGACGTCGGTTGCAGCTGGCCCCACCTCCTAAACGTCATAACCGTCCCTTGAGAGAAGGAGGTGGGCCATTCGAGCCGAGGGGAGGCCGGCCAGCCTAGGGGAGGCCGATCGGCCTCCACCTGGCGCCTCTGGCCACCGCCTTCGCTCTGGACGGCCATGATCACATCCCAATGACGGTTAAGTGTGCTTCTCTGGCGGCTACGACCGGTAAGTTAGGTAGGTGGGCCCTTCAATCCTTGTACAAAGCATCCTAGGTCTTTCGGGTCCCTTGATCAAACCGACGTTGGAATCAACGTCCCTGATCATCTTCATTGTGTTTTCTCTGCATGGACGAAGTTTGACACCCAAATGTGCCAGGGCCAGGCCGGCCGGCCTAGGGGAGGCCGGTCGGCCTGGGTCTGAGCCCAATTTGGGTGAAATTTCACCACTAGGTCGCTGCAGGCACAAATCATCCAAAACTTGTGGAATTTGTTAGTAATAAACATTTTATGTATGGAACATGGCATGAAACCCTTGTTTCTCCCGAAATGTTGACGGTCACCGAATGGTTTTAACGACCGTCAACACGCCCCCAAGCTTAGACTCTTGCTTGTCCTCGAGCAAGTGTAAAACTCAGATTCGGAGGGTCAGGAGTTGCGTCAATGTTGATGCCCAACAAATGCCCTGCTCATAAGCCAATACTATCCATAGGTAGATTGAATATGTTGGCATCTGTAAGATTGCATACCTTTCTCACCTGTGGGGCTTATAGCGGTAGTTCTTCATCTTGGGTGGTTGAGAGCCTGAACGGTCCTTTTCAGAGTGCTCCCTGTAGCTGTTCAGGTTCCATCTCGGAGATAATTTTTTTTTCCAAAAGCATGGTTAATCTTTCCCCGGTAGTACTCTCAAGTCACTCAAGGTGTATATCCTCACTCTTGCCCACTCACTCTCTCTTTTCATTTTGCTTCAGGGCTTTTGGGCTAAGGTTTTAGGAGAGGCGAATGTGCATACCTTGGCTACCTTTGTTGCCGAGCCGAAGAGTGGTTCACAAGAGTTGGTACTCATCAAATCCCGATCTTTGGAATTTATAATTTTCAGGGAAGAGGGAGAGAATAGACTCACACATGGAAGATCATCATCACTCTTTTTATTTCTCTCTCTCTTTTTCCTTCATATTTTTCATGAGATGCTCACAGTTGGAGTCTTTGACTCTCTTTCACTCTTTTTCTTTTTCTTCATTTTCTTTTTTTTTTCTCATAAGAGGATGACTCACTCATTACTTTTTTTTTCTCTTTTCTGCTCACATAGAGATTGATTTGTGTGGAATGTATGATGACCTTGGAATGAATAGGTTCACAGTGGAGATTTTTTTTTGGCTGATTTTTTTTTTGTCGGGGGATTTGTTGGCGGTGGACATCGGACCCGGAATGGGCGACCGACACGCCAAACACTTTTGAGGCTAGCAATGAAATGCGTACGCAAAGGAGAAAGACCGGTAAATGACAAGTACCTTCTTCAAGCGAACTCACCACTCGGCAAGACTCAAAGTAACACAAGATAGCATATGATGGCAAGTTTTTAATTTCAACTGTTTAGCTCTGGATAGGATTCTATAAACCATCAGGGAAGATTCACCAATTTAAATTTTTATAAAAGACTTCCGAGAGGTCCCTTAATAAGCATGCAGTTGAACTCGAAGCAAACCATATCAAAGCTATGAACAGCCTAGACTATGAACAAGTTGCTTTATGCCTCCCACAAAATGATTAGGACAAACTCAAATGCCAAAAGACTCAAGTACTAGGATAGTAACAGATTATGAATGAGGCATAAGCATAAACAGAGCAACTTTTCATCACTCCCGAAGAAACAGGATTCATACGGATTTCCACACATATATGTCAGGAGCCTTCTTATTTTTTTTTGATAGAAGATAAAACTACTCCTATTTTATTATGGCATGGCATGGCATGGCATGGTACTTCTCACTGACTGGAACGACTGGAACTGGAACGACTGGAACGACTGGAACGAGGGGCAGAGGACTCACCTTGGTACTACACATGCTACTCCCCCAAGCTTCGATGAAGCTCAGTGGTAGTAATTCTGGTTGGGGTCGAAGTGCATGTGCTCGAAGAAGCCGTAGAGATCATGCTGTTGGGTGGTGGCAATCCCCTACGTCTGTTGCGTGAGGTTGGTGTTGTGCGCAAGGTTGTCGCTGATCTCCTGCTGCTGCTGGCTCATCGTGTCCAGCTGGGTATGGATTTGCGAGATGTCTCGGGCGATCGGGTCCTCATAATCATACCTAGTGGACGGCGATGGTCCCACCTGCGGCCCAAGATTCATACCTTGGAAATAATCGAAGGTCTCGTTGAAGCTCATGTGGGCCGTAGAGTTCTGCTGAGGGTGCGGCTGCGGCTCGGTGGACGTGTCTGCTGCTGATGATGGCCCTGCTTCACTGTCGTGAAGGGCTCTCCTTCTGCGTGTCATGGGTCCAGCGACACTGTTTCGTGGACGGGGTAGAAGTCCGCCCACCCGGCATTGCCGAATGCGTGTTCCAGGTCACGAAGCAGTCCTGTCTTGATCAGCAGCGTGGCGTCTATGTACTTGGCATGGCTAAAGCTTTTGGTTTTCAACTGGTTGATGAGTTCCAGTTCCTCATCAGACCTCAGAATGATATGCTCAATCCGGCTCATGATTCGGATACGGAGACGGTCCCTTGGCACCTCAGTATCCTCGGTCCCCTGAGATGCCGTGTTATGTTGAGCGGTGTCAATAGACATGGTGTCTCGGGACACCGGGGAGTCCTGGGAACCGTGGGAACGCCTGGAACTCGACGAGCCGAACCTCCGCTTTACTTCCTGACCCTCTCTTTCACCCTTCGCATCATGATTCCTACAAAATGTTAGTGCTAGCAAATACCCGAAGGTTAACCGCAACGAAAGTCAGTCGTTCTTGTGGGAGGTTAATCACCACAACGAGTCAACCGTTCTTGTGGGAAATTACTCGCCACAAAAAGGTTAGTCGTTCTTGCGGGGACCAAACCTCCACAAATCGTTCTTGATCAGTGGAACCTGAGCTCAAGAGGCAAGAAATATTTGGGCAGAATTTTCTTGAGCTAGACTTGGGATTTTTTTTTTCTAACTTGGGGCTTTGGAGGCTTAAAATGGGGGGAAGAAGATTAAACTTCGGTGGAACTCGTGCTTACCTGCATAGGGGGTGCCGAGCTGAGCGTTCTGGCGCTCAGCTTTTATAGAGCAACGACGGGGGGGAGGGGGGGCGACCGGCCCTGCTGCTGCACAACGAGTGGCGGAGCTTGGTCGTCGGGGCACTACGTGCTGAAGGACGAGCGTCGGCGGGTGGTGACGGGACACGAGCGGCGGAGGGCGGCCGACCGGCCTGCCACCGGCGCCGTCGGTGCCCGGCCTCCTCGCGGTGCTCGTGCACGATATTCTATTGTCCCCTGTATGTGAATCTGACCAAGGCAATGACAGGTGGGGCCGGCCGGCCATAGAGATGGCCGAATTTTTTTTTATATATATGCAATGCTAAAATTTAAACATGAGTTGTGAAAAATTAAACATGACATGCTGATTTGGAAATTAAAATTAGGAAGGGAGACCTATTCTATATGCAAATGCAAAAATGCATGGATAAATACCACATACCTTATGGCGAGGGCTCGGATTTTACGTCCTGAGCGGGACGCTCCGAAGTATTCTTCGGATCCTTTACGGCTTTGGTCTACCAGATCTTCCTCGTCTGGCGGGGCTTAGTGTCAACCTTCCTCTCTTTCTCTGATAGTTGATCCAGTATTTTCTTTCTTGATATCCTCCGTTGTACATGATAGCGATCATGCCGCTTCTTCTCTCGAAGGATAAGTGTCTCCATCACACTCACAAGCTCCTTGAAACACATGTTCTGGACTGGCTGCTTCGGTGTGACCTCACTGACCATGTTGAATTGTTGGGGCGGCTCTTCCTTCGAAAGGAAAGTAAACTCCTCTATTGCCCCATTGAGCTTGAGCTGAATATTCCCAGCGCCAACATCGATGTTGGCATTAGCAGTGCTCAAGAATGGTCTCCCGAGAATGAGAGAGCTCTTGGCGTCTGTCTCCATATCGAGGACGACGAAATCCACTGGGATGAATGAGTCTCGGATCTTCACCGGGACATTCTCCGCTACTCCAGCGGGGTAACGAACCGATTGGTCCGCTAGCTGCAAGCACATGGGTGTAGAGACCAGCGTGATATGCTTGAGATTGTCAAAGACTACCTTGGGCATCACGCTGACGCTGGCACCCAAGTCACATAGGGCGTGATCAAACTCTTGGCCATCTGGCATGTCATTCGTGCGTCAATGATCTGATTCATCTCCTTTTCAGGAGATTCCATTTTCTTCAGAAGTAGGTCCATCTTCGCAGCGAGCATGTCAATGGAGTCGATCTGGTGTACGCCTTTGGTGCGTGATGTATGTCTCTCACTCATCCAACTCTGGTGAGTGGCGATCTTTTCGGTAAGCACCTTAGCAGCTGGTACATCCGGCGCAAGGAAGGCTCCTCCCACTGCAGCATCCAGGTACTCTTGCGATCGACAGGTGAGGCCATGGAAGAAGTTTTGAGCGATCAACCACTCTTCCATAACATGTTCTTGCAGTCTCTCCCAAGCTTCTGGTACTGACTCACTGTCATGCTGCTGGAAGCCTGTGATTTGTCCTCGGAGGGCGTTGGTCTTGCCCACCGGAAAGAACTTGGTCAGGAATGCGTCAGTGCATTTCTGCCAGGTATTCTCGAGGCTTGCTTTGTTGGTGTAGAACCACTCTTTCGCCTTGCCAAGCAAGGATAAAGGGAATAGCTTCAAGCGGATGGTATTGATCGGTGTGCCATTGGGATTGATTGTGCTGCACACCTCCAGGAAGTTCCTGAGGTGAGCATGAGCATCCTCAACAGCCTTTCCGTAGAAAGGACTGGCCTGGACCATGTTAACAAGGCCCGACCTCAGCTCAAATCCTCCTTCAGCTTCACCCTGAGCATCCAGTCCCGGAAAGTTGTTGCTTGACGGGGCGGAATACTCACGGAGTGTCTTCCTTGGGGCAGCCATAGTCTCAGGTGATTCTGGAGCTGATAAATACGACGACTCAGAGTCGGATGAAGATTCGAACAAGGTGTTTGAGCTGAGTGAAATCTGAGGTGGAACGATTCTTTTTCACACAACTCTCCCAATGTGTTCTGGATTCGGATCAAAGTTTGATGGTAGGTTGAAACCAGTCATGCACTAGCCTGCAAAACACATCAAAAACAGACGAGAGTTTGCAGGGGTAAGTTCTCTAAGGTTAGTGGTGATAAATCTGTAAAGATTATCAAATAATTCAACAATGTCTTTAGCCAATTGCTTCCCCGGCAACGGCGCCAGAAATGCTTGTTGGCACTTCTTAACGTCAATTCTTAAATCAACATAAGAAGGTACTCGATTTATAATGTCGCTCTTAGAAAGAGATTCTGCAAGCGCATAGAATATATCGGTGTAGCATTTCACCTTGGGGAAACCCAGGGTATCGTATTTATATTTCCACAGGGAAGCCTTGGTTAAAGAGAATTGATGAATAATGAGATAGATCTTTCCAGAAATAAACACTCACTAATCTCAGGGGGATAAATACACCTAAGTGTAGGATAATGGTCAAATGAACGATCGAATAGAAAGTCTGAACGACCAGCGACACACATAGGAGCCTCAAATCTATAGAAAAGGAAAGACACTGGGAGAGACCAGACTTACTAGGCTTTCTACTCAGAGCTAAGCCACTATAACCTTAAACCCAGAACCTAGCTTAGATATCGGGAATAGAGTTTGCTTCGACGACTGCAGCGGGGGGAACTCAGACTGGGATGAGAGAGGGGTTCCCCCAGGCCCAGCAACTACTGTTATGAATACACCCGAATGTGGTGGACTACAAAGGACGGACAGGGCTGTCACCACCTGCCGCCTACCACATCAGTTCCGTGGGGTGCAACACATTTCCTAGCTAACACTAAGTCAGACACCACGTCTGCACTTAATGTTAGGATTTCCTCTGGGTACCTTCAGAAGAAAACCCCGTCCTTCCAAGGCGTCTTACGGCCTTGGTCGAGACTAGAAAACCCGCAAGATAAATCCTGATAGAGCTAAACTACACTCTAGACCTAAAACTATAGGAAACAACCCAAAAAGGGAAGGTAAATAAAGATAAGCTTATAAATGCTCTGAAGATAGAAGATATATATATATATGCTCTGAAGATCAGCTTGGTGTCAAACTTGTTCAGGGCCAGCTTGAACGGCCGGTCCTTGTTGTTCGCCTTGTGTGTATGTTTACCGCACGTTCTGCTTGAAGACGTTGAACCGGTGGGACTTGTCGTAGTCCAGCAGGCCTCGACGTGGCACCATTGTAGCGTCTAAACCAACTCTCGTACAGGCCGTGCAGGCTCTCCTCCGACGCCAGGTCCTTGCCAGCAGCCCCAGCGCCAGAACTACAGCAAGAAGCGCCTCAACATCAGTTGCGTGGTGGATCGCTCAAAAAAAAAAAGTAGCATATTAGTAGGAGAGTTACTAATCGTTAAATAAAATAGGAGAGTTACTATGCATATAACAAATATGTAGCCGTGTGAACAAAAGAACACCTGGTAAAAACCAGGTAACGAAAGTAATTAGCCACGAAACTGATGCAAGGACATCGAACCCACACCATCCGAAGCTTCAATAAATGAGAACCTACAATCAGGCCATCGATCAACTTAAGGTTAAGCTGGAATTTTCTTATTGGATCCTTTAAACCGGCTGGTCTTATTAGCAAAGCTTCCCATGAATACATGGTCAACACCAAGCTGATCATTATCTCAGTAATTTATATCTAACATGTCCCATATTATTTTGCCATTGTTTTTCTCACAATATGAATTAAATAGGCAAATCATCCATGGTTACTTAAATTATTCCAAATAGATGTTTTTACAACAACCTCGTAGGGTCACTTTGTCATCGTAATGCCGCTTCACTCACTTGCAACCACCCTCCGTAGTTTTAAATTTTAATTCTCATCACCATACAACACGAGGTATGCTAGGACGCATTGCAAACAAGTGAGAATCAAACATGGTGTTGTGTGCACAAGAAGCGTGGAGAATGAAAGGGTGCAGTTGGTGGAGGAGATGAGAAAGTGGGGTTTCATGGTGCTCGCTAATTAAGGACGTGCAACAATGATCGACTTGGTTGCCTTAACGTCCGTGTGTTCCATTCCTTTTCCTCTCGCGCATGGACACCACGTAAACGTCACCATCATGGTGCAAGGTGCTATACATTGTGTGCGCATTACATACTTGCTCATAGAGGCAGATACTCTCGATTTAGGTGGAGCTTGTCTAGGCTTGGACTACGATTCTAGATACTTACCGGTGAAGTATCAGGTTCGATTTTAAATTTGCTATAAAGTAGAGAGAAATATTGAACTAATAAAAATATCAATTAAATAAAAATCTGTTTAATTATTATATTTTTACTTTTCCAATATAGCATAATAAAAAATAAAAAGAAATACACAACCTCCAAAACTCGTAGCAACGCACGGGCATGATATATATATATATTACCTCTATATAATTATGTGGGTACTCAATATTAATCCGTACCCGAGCCGCACACCTCCCGAACCCAGCAGGCGCCGCACGCCTTCGAATCGGCCGGGGGCCCGTGCGGACCACCCTTTTATATTTTAATCACAGTTTGATTTAATTAATTAATTAATTAATCAAATATCGGGTGGAGATCGTGGGATATTTTCCTCCGGTCCAACGAGACCAGACGGTTCCATCTTCTCTCCTGACTCTCCCCATCCCAGCTCCGCTCCTCCAGTCCGTTGCCGCGCGGCCGCGCCGCTGGCCCCGTCGCCAGCTCTCCTACCGCCCAGCCCGCCCTCCATTCCCGCTCCGCTCCTCCCTTCCGTCGCCGCGCCGCTCACTCCGTCGCCGGCTCGCATGCTTCCAGGTGGAGGATGGGGGCGGCATCAACTCTCTCGATGAACCATGAAGCCTGTTGAAGAGATCGAACCCAAAGAGCCGGGCGCCGGACGTCTCGTCCTCTGGAAGACGCTGCCGTACATGACCCTGCCGGTCGCTTCCAGCCAGCGGTAGCTCAGTACTCTGCTTTTCCTTTTATTTCCGCCTCATGTTTTCTACATCTAGCGCTTGGTGCTCCAAATTTCTCTGGTTCTTTTGCTGGCATCGGCATATGCAATTTGGTGCAGCAGATCCCCTTTGTGCGCAGTCTGGTTCGACTAATTGCAGATCTTGCCGGCATTTATGCTCAAGGACGAGGAACAGGAATCCGTGCCGGTGGCGCGTCTCTGTGCCAGAAGCATACGGATATCAAATGTGTATTGCTCAAATAACGGCAGTTTTCTTAATCGTTTATATCCCAATATCCCTTTTTTGGCGAATGATTTGTTAGTGTCCACTTCTAATTGCCTTGGTTATCACAGATCAGATGGCTGTGGTGCAAGACGACATTACATTTAAGGTTCTGATTTTCCATATCCAAATCTCCCTTGGTTGCTGAGTGATTATTTAGTATATAGTCCTAATTACCCAGGTTCTGGCAAAGCAGATGCCGGTGAATGATCATTGTACATGTATGGTAGATTATGATCTTAGTATTGCAGTATTCAGTCTGTTGTCTTTTCTTTTCTTTTTTTTCTGCTCTGAGGGAATTTAATTTCTGATTGTGGCATAGACGCATATATAGTGGCACGAAACATTTACCTTGATGTTTTGGCTTGCTGGAGTGATAAGTCCCTGCCATAATTCCACCCACATGCCGATAATGCTCTTCCTGGCATAGGATGTCATTTCTGCCTGTTGCGTTATTGGTCAAACTAGTTCCATACAATGTTTTCCTGGTCTGATTGCAAGGCGCACGAGGATAGAACAATGCTGAAAGAGGATGCAGTCTACCTGCATTATGGTTCATTGTGACCAAGGACCTGCAAGGTTAGTTCATTGTTTGTTCAGTTTATTTTCATTGAATAATTAGCAAATTATTTGCATCTCTGTTCTTGTGAGCTGCTATCTTCAAGCCTGTTATTGCTTGCGTGCATCTGGCTGCAACATTCAGTATAGTCCTGGTATCTTCAAAATTATTTGCATCTCTGTTCTTGTGAGCTGCTATCTTCAAGCCTGTTATTGCTTGTGTGCATCTGGCTGCAACATTCAGTATAGTCCTGGTGTTTCAGAACCTAGTGTTAGGATGAGCTGATTCCCCGTAACTGATATGCATGACTGCGTGTATTCTTCAGCTTCCATATATTTTTTTGTTTTATCTCCTCCTTGAGATGAGTCCCACTTAATGAACTAGTTGAAACTATTGAGCAAATGGTGGATCAGAGTATTGATTCCGTGGTTTCCATATGAACTAGCCTTTTATTAGTTTTCTGGAATCATGGCAGTATTTTGGTGGCAAACCCTCATTATGGTTCATCTGTGACCAAGGACCTCCAAGGTTAGTTTTCATGTTCTTCATATGTCCAGTTGCGTGAATTTGGGTCCTACCCATACAGTTTTGATTTTTCTCAATTTGTTTTCTCTTCTTTATTTTTATAATCAGGTGCTATATTTTAGTTGGATTATTGTTTGGCAGCTCTAGGATCACAGAAAGCACTACTGCTAACCGAGAAGGAAGCTAAACAGAAATACCATCGAAAAAGATGTTGAACGGCAGCAGAATTAGAGGACTTGCTTGGAGTTTGGAGGCTGGTGTATTTGCACATATTTTGTTGTAGCCGTGACTAAATCCCAATGGGTGTTTTATATTGTATTTAGCTTTTCCTTACATTCTTATTCATATACAGATAGTATATCGTGTTTTAACAAGTTTTTTCTGCATCGACATGCCATTAGTGGTGTAAAAGGCTAATTCGATGCTTGGTTGCAAGTAATTTCAAGTGGTCCGTAGAAAAAATAACTTTAATCCAATCAATAATGCTACAAAATATCGATTTGATCCAAGGTATAAATAAATATCGATTAGATCCAAGTACCAAACGATTGCTTATGTAGCCAGTAAAAAATAAGACACTAGGTGACTGGAACGTGTACGAAGAAACCAGAAGGCTACACACCTTTGGGCAAAAAAGGAAAAAAAAAAGGCGCAGTCTACGTGCCCAAAACCGGACACGTTAGGAAAAAAGGAAAAGAAAATAATGCATGCCATTGCCCAGCGGAAACGGTTGGGAAAAAAAAGAGAGGACGAGACGTGGGCGAGCGGACCGGGGATGATGGAGGCGGGGTCGGACCTGGTGCGGTGGGGGGCTCGGTACCAGGGTACCACTTAGCGCTGCTCTATATATATACATATGAAACGATTAAAATTCACCTTATTGTATTTACTGTAGCAAATGCACAGACCCCCACAGGGACAGCCGCCTCCCTCCCCCGCGCGCGCCTCCTCCCGCCCGCGTGCCTCCCCCGCGCGCGTGGTGTCGATCCACCAGCCCCGCATGTGGGCCGGAAGCCCAAATGTGGGCCGCCGGCCCATGTACCCGCGCTGTTGTCTGTTTTTTTGTCTGTCCCATTGGCTGATGTGCGCAGTTTGCAACACAACACACAACATGATTGCAACACAAGTGTGTTGGTGTGTGTCGTGGTGTTTGTTGTGATTTCTGTGCTTCTGTACCGTACGCAATTTGCAACACAAGAAACAACACGGTTGCAATACGTTTGCAACAATTGTCTGCTTTGTGTGTGTCCGCTATTGCCTGATGTCAAATGTGATTTCTGTGCTTCTGTACCGTGTGTAGTTTGCATCATAACAAACAGCAGGATTGCAACAAGCCTGCAACATGTGTCTGTTGTCTGTGTTGTGTTGTATGTGGAGAATTGTGATTTCTATGCTTCTGCACTGTGTGCAGTTTGTAACAGCACCAACAGCACGATTGCAACACTTGTGTGTTCGCTTACCATAAACGGAATCCTGCATATTTGGAAACACAGACCCAATACAACTCTATTGCAACACGATTGCTACTAGCACGCCTTCATTATTATAAAGTCGTGCGAATTTCAAAATAACATATTGGTTCCCGTACTCCGCCGCCTCCGCCCCCGCCCCCGCCTTCGGCTCTAGCTCCTCCTCCTAATGCCCTGGAATTAGACGAAGAATCCATGGCGCCACCATTGGTACCATCATCTACATCATCGTCGCCAAAAATCAATTCAGAATCACTGCGAATGATCCGCGAGACCGCATCGAGACGGATTTCGTCGGCTGCCAGAGCGCAGCGCGTGGCGACGTTAACGGGGAGTTCGCCGGCGAATAGGGAGCAGTACTCGGTAGCGACACAGCAGCAGTCACCATTGCTGATGCTGTTGCTTCTCCCCCCGCAACAACGGCTGCTACTTCACAAACTCCTTGTACATCTACTGACCCGCTGCATCACATGAGCATCCTCAGACCGCCAAGCACAGTACCAGAAGGCTCCATGGTGACTCCAGATGTCGACATGGTCATCTACCCGGTAAGCAAAATACGCCACGGAAAACACTTCGTGTTAGCTGCGGTGATAGTTAGCTGATGATTGCAACATAGCCTGTTACACGATTGCAACACAAAGCCACATCAATTGCAACACGATTGACTTGGTAGATGCAACAACATAAGACAAACACGAGATGTGGGTGATTTTAATTTTGCAGTTGCTGGTAGATGTAACATGATTTCCTGTTACCATTCGCTGAGTAGCTGAATACAAGTCGCAACATGGTGATATTCTGAGTTTGTTCTTGCATCTGTACAGAGCCCAAGTATACCTGCAGTGTTTGTGCCCAGGGTCTTGCAGACATTTGCAACAGACAGAAGCCCATGTTTTCTATCTAGATTATGCAAAGCTTGCCGGGTTCAATGTAAGGACAGTGAGAACAAGCAAAGAAACAGCACACTGGGCCTGCAACTTGGAAGGAAATCATAAGCCCAAGGACACCAACAACCCGAAGAAGACTGAAAAAGGATCAAAAAGATGTGACTGTGGAGCCTATGTTAAAGTTAAGGAGGACAAGAACAGAAGTGTCTGGTTCTTTGACCATGTGTCCGAGGGGCACAACCACAAACTGCATCTATCTCCCAGGATGACAAGATACATGCACGCACATAAGCATATGGAGAAAGGCCTATGTGACCTCTTTAACATTCTGTCAAGGAATGGTGTGCCCCACCAGGCAGCACTCAATGTTATGGCGGATTTGTATGATGGCCGCAATATGTGGGGATTTACTGAGAAGGACATAAGAAACAAGTAAGCAATTACTTCTTTCAAAACTACTGCACCTACACTTGTATCCACAATGTATTTGCTGCAGACTACACTTCTTAATAGTTGCTACATTCTGAAGCACATAGTCACAACAAGGGAATTGTTTTTTTAGTAAAGAAAATACATTATCCCTAATGTTTGCAGGAAGGCAGAGATGGCAAAAGTGGACAGAGAAGATGATCTGAACAAGCTGCTCAAGTTTTTCAGGGAAAGTAAAGAATAGAATGAGTATTTCTATTGGGCAGTTGATGTTGACCCGACAACAAAAGTTGTGAAAAACATCTTCTGGAGCCATGCAAGCCAGAGAGCTGAATACATGGATTTTGGTGATGTTGTTGCATTCGACACAACTCATAAAAATAATCTGAAACGTATGTCATTGGCTATGTTTGTTGAAAGCAACAACAACTTAAAGAATGTCACATTTGGACAGGCGCTGATTGGTGATGAAACAACGGCATCATTCAAGTGGTTGTTTGAGACATTCAACAGCTGCATGAATGGCCGGCAGCCTCATGTTATTCTGACAGGTGTGTGTTGCAATGCTAATTACTTGTAAATTGCAACAGCCTCATGTCAATTACTTATGCATTGAACCTGTAATTACAGTAACAACATTGCAAAGGTGTGTGATGCAACGCTAATTACTTGTAAATTGCAACAGCCTCATGTCAATTACTTGTGCATTGAACCTGTAATTACAGTAACAACATTGCAAAGGTGTGTGATGCAACGCTAATTACTTGTAAATTGCAACAGCCTCATGTCAATTACTTGTGCATTGAACCTGTAATTACAGTAACAACATTGCAAAGGTGTGTGATGCAATGCTAATTACATGTAAATTGCAACACCCTCATGTCAATTACTTGTGCATTGAACCTCTAATTACAGTAACAACATTGCAAAGGTGTGTGTTGCAACACAATTGAAACGACATCTATGGTGCTGCTGTTTTCTTTTTTATACAGATGAGGATGCAGCCATGAGGCAAGCCATTGCATTGGTGTTCACAAAGACACAACACAGGAATTGCAGATGACATGTTACAAGAATTTGGGAATATGAGCTGGACGTTTTATATTCCCAACACAAGAAAGAGAACCTGAGAGAAAAATTTGAATCTCTGATAAACTATCCACTAGGCCCAACACAGTTTGAGGCTAAATGGAGGAATGGTTGAAGAGTTCAATATTTCTGATCACCTAGCGATAAAGGCACTATGGGAGAAGCGGGACAGGTGGGTACTAGCTTATTTCAAAGGCATGTACTGTGGGAGGATGACTTCAACACAGAGATCAGAGAGCCAAAACAAAGTTTTGAAGCTTGGATACGTGGACGAAAACACCACATTGCATGGATTTGCAGAACGGATGCTGCATTAACTACAATATGCAGATCACATGACGTCGGGGAGACCCACTACAGTCAGGTAACTTTCTATTTCAAACTGCAACCTGGTACACTATATAGTTGCAACAAAAAGATGTGATATGTTCCTGACAATGATTACAATGCTGCAGGCTGAAGTAGTGAGGGCAAGCAAGGCTAAATTTGATGAGCAGCTCTGCAGAGTCTACACAAGCGCTGTATACAATCAGTTCAAGAAGGAGTACAACAACAACACCGCATTCCTCATTGAGCCCAGTCCACTAGTGCGCAATGGATGGCTTGTCAAGCACCAAAATGGTAGAGGCAATTTCTGCTGGGCAGATCATGAGTTCAAGGTCATTGCAGATATGGAGTCTAGCGAATATACATGTGAATGCAAGCAATGGGAGCACACAGGTTCGTTGTTTGGTAACAAAAATAGGCAATTGCAAGTACAAAGGGGAATTGAGTGCAACAGATCTGACATATGCTTCATGTCTTTTTTGGTTTGAAAACATTGCAGGCCTTTTCTATATGCACCTGATTAGAGCTTTCACACACATTCAGGTTCGACATATCCCAGAAAAGTACATATTGAAAAGATATACCCGTGAAGCAAGGGTAGATGTACAGTGGGACAGGCATGATGGAGTGCGAATGGGAAGTGAAGCGAGCCAGGAGCAGACAAGATTGTCCAAGTTGTTACCAAAGCTAATGAAGCTGGGAAGAGCAGGAAGCAGATCAGACCGTGCTTACGATGAGACAGATAGGCAGCTCGATGTCATTATTTCAGGGATTGAGATGTTCCATAGAAGCAACAGAGTTGAACAGACACAGCCAACATCGGAGACACCAGGTGGTCAAAGCAGTGATTCAGCAGAACCAACAACAGCCAACACCATTGATTCACCTCAGTCTTCTGTGCTAACACAAGAGATGTTGCTCCTGGAGCCACATGTGTTGAGAACAAAGGGAAGAGACAGTGCAAAGGAGAGGAAAAATTGTGCCCCCTCTGAGTCTAATGGAAATCCACTCAGTACTTATTCCAAACAGAACTATGGAAACAGGCAGTGTAGCATATGCGGTGTCCGTGGGACCCACTATTCTACAACATGCCCACTAAACCCAGACCGAAGCACAGCAGCAGAAGCTCGAGCAAACAAAAAAGGCTCTAAAGCAAATGTTGGACAAGCACGAAAGAGAGGGTGACCAAGAACTCTCGTAGAACTTGACCAGGATGCAGATGATATGCCTATAGAAGAGTCAGACAAGGGAGCACAAGAGACAACACCAAAGAGGAGTAGAAGAAATGTTGAGCGTGTAAATTACCAAGAATAAAAATTTAGATCTTGCATGAAAAATTTAGGATGGTCAAAATAAAATACCTGATGTTTCTATTTCAACTGCAAATATTATTATCTTGTTTTTTTATATTTGATGGTAATGTTTAAATCAAGACGACCATGATTGTGCATGTGATCACCAGCATAATTGTGTGCTTTGATCTAAGCTGCTAATGACAAGTCTTAAAAAATGCATGTTGCATGACTGGTTGCAGAGCTATGTAGGTTGCAGCTGCTACATCCAAACATCCAACATATACAAACTGCAACAGAATGCATTGTAGCAACCCAATTGCAACATCTCGTACGAACTAAATTGCAACCCGATCGAGCATAATCAAATTTGCAACATAAACATGCAACTGCGCCATACATATTTGCAACATGGAAGGAGATACAAACTGCAACCCTAGTGGGATGCGAACTGCAGCACATAAATGTCAACATAAACTTTGCACTACATTACAGACACACACAGTAACTAAGATCCTCTATTTTCTACTACATAAGACAAGTAACTGACATGTAGGATAAATTGAGATGACTCAAACAACACAACTAGTAAACCTGGTGGACCTCCATGTTGACGAAGACATCACGAGCATCAGTGTGCACGACCCTCAGTACGCGAGTGAAGAAGACATTCTCCCCGCACCAGTTCCAAGCATAACCGTGGAACTTGTCGACGTCGGCCGGGTTAGGAAGCCGCATCAGGAAGACGCCGGGGTGGTCGTCCAGTTGCACGATCGGCAGCATGAAGGTGCCCATGACTTTGTTGACCACGACGCAAGTGGTGACGATGGGCTGAAAGACATGCTAGGTCGCGGAAGCCATCACTACACGATCCTGCTCTCCGCTCCAGACACGAAGCTGATGCAGAACGCACCTGGATATGTTGATCTCATCAAATGGGGCGGGTGCTTCGGGCGCAGCCATGGCACGCTGCAAAATGAACACAGTATTATCTTTAAGAGACTAAAAGACATAACGAACACAGCGAACAAATAAATGGAGGAGACATCAACAACACCTTCACAAACACCAGAAGATTGGCCTTGCACTAATGTGGTTTGTTGATTGAGGATGTGATGAAGGAGCGAATGAACATGACAGTGGCCTACGCTCTATACTTATAACCAACTGGGAAGCAACCGCTGCAGGGAGAAGCAACCGCGGACAGCGCGGGAGGGAGACGTAGGGGCGCGGCGGAGGTGGGGCCCACTACCACACGTGGTGAAACTGACACTGCGGGAACCGCTATGAGCGGGGAAGGCGGAGTGTCAAACAGCCACGGGCTACGAATTGCAGCACGTCAACAACAACAGTCACAACATGGGACAGCATCTGGTTGCAACAACATCCATATGTGATTAGGCAGCAACCGCGGACAGCGCGCGAGGGAGACGAAGGGGCGCGGCGGAGGTGGGGCGCACTACGACACGTGGCGAAACTGGCACTGCGGTAACCGCTATGAGCGGGGAAGGCGAAGAGTCAAACAGCCACGGGCCAGAAACCTCTGGAAACGAATTGCAACACGTCAACAACAACAGTCGCAACATGGGACAACATCTGGTTGCAACAACATCCATATGCGACTGGGCAGCAACCGCAGACAGCGCGCGAGGGAGACGAAGGGGCGCGGCGGAGGTGGGGCGCACTACGACACGTGCGAAACTGGCACTGCGGGAACCGCTATGAGCGGGGAAGGCGGAGAGTCAAACAGCCACGGGCAATGAATTGCAGCACGTAAACAACAACAGTCGCAACATGAGATAGTAGCTGGTTGCAACAATAACAAGTTGAAACAGCCACGTCCTTGCAGACTGTCAACTCTCCCACTTGGGGAACTGCCAACTCTACCACTTGGGGAACAACCACGTCCTCGGGAACTGCCAACTGTTGTGGGACAGAAAAACTGCATTTGTTCACAACTCTCACAAAGAGACTGGAACAATTTTAACATAAAAAAAGATGAACATCAACTGTTAACAAGCATGAACAACACATAATAAAATTGCAACACCGAACTAAAATTAGTTCTGCAACCATTGTTCACAAAAGAAGCTTGCACAGTTAATATGCAAGCAGCAGTTACAAGCATTCTTCAGACTGAGTTGCAGACAATTGCATCTACAGATTTATTCTAGTTGGCTACCTTTCCTAACACTAGTTCACTTCCCTTTCTTCTTCTTTGCTCCAACAACAGCTTCAAGCGCAGTCACCCTCGCTTCCAGTGTACTGACCCTATTCTGAAGAGCCTTCACATACTTTCTCACTTCTTTGTTGTTGTCATAAAAAGATTCATAGATGTTTTCAATCTCATGATGGCAAACAAAATCCTGCAGAAAGAATAAAACAAACAATGAATGTTCAGTAACAAAACAAATACTTGTAACTCAGTCTGTCCTAGTTACAACAAGGACGCTGATCTGGTTGGTATGCACAGCACAACTAAATTGCAACCAGAACACTATTATAGTTACAACTTCACCAATTGCTACCTGAATATCCTCAAATAGCATCAAACATGCGGAACACTAATGCAGTTACAACATCACCAATCGATTACCTCGAGGTTCAGATTGGAATCGTGGTCCGACTCCAAGCCTTTGTCGGAGTCGGATTCGGTGTCAGAGTCAATTTCAATGACCACGGGCCTGCGGACAACGCGCTCCGCAACCACGAGATCCAGACAGCAGCCATCTTCTCCACCGCTGCCGCGCGGACAAGTCTTCGCCGCGACGTTGCTTGGACCGTCGCCGCCCCGCCTCTTTTTTTTCATCCCACCCTACGCCGACGCCAACCGTTCGGGACCCAACTCGTACGAGATGATCTGATTTTGCTCAGAGACATCGCCTCCGGCGTCGCGGCCACCATATCGGTTGCCTGCGCCATGGAGCCAGGCTACAGTCGCCATCTGGTTCCTGTAGTACGACCTAGTGCGGGCCATGTCTCTCCTCCAAGTTGTAAGACCTAGATCTAAAACAACAAATAACAGGCTCTCAAGGGTAGGGGTAGCAGAACAGCAGCTGCAGCACAAGGGTGCAACTTATAGAAAGTGGGAGTAGAAAGTTGCAACACGTAACGTAACTCAATTGCAACATTCTACGAGTTAAAATCATCACGGGCAGAAAGTTACATTGCAACCCAGTTGTAACACATGTAGCAACACGTATGCATCATTTGTAGTACATGAGTTGCAACATGTGCAAGGAGTAAGTTGCAACATATAACATAACTTAGTTGCAACAAAGAATGAGTTAAAATTGACGCGGGAAATAAGTTGCAACATGTGCAAGGAGTAAGTTGCAACACATAACATAACTTAGTTGCAATATAGAATGAGTTAACATCATCACCGGCAGTAAGTTACATTGCAGACCAGTTGCAACACAGGTAGCCTAACGATTGCAACTGTTCTAGCACACGACTTGCAACAAAGTACGAGTTCAAAACAACTGAATACAAACTACACAAAAGGCCACCCAGCACGCTTGAATGGAGCCCACTTTCGCTTAACCATTGTTTCATGGTCCGCAAGCAATGCCTTTGCATCCTCCATCAAGTTGTGACTGGTGAACACCAAATGTTTGACGTACTTCACCCTTATGGAGACAATGTCAATAGGCTCGAAAAAACGCTCCATAACAACAAGGGGATCCCACAGCTTCAGATACTTCATCACATAGATGCCACCATCGAGCATGTTATAATATGCCATGTGATCCCTTGGTATTGGTGCATAATGGATGCAGAAATCTTCAAAGTCATATTCTAAACCAATGAAATCCCGGCAGGCATTTATGAAATTTGGAATCTGACGAGGACAACATGAAAAGGAAAAAAAATGTTAACAACATAAAAGATGAAGCAACCGACCATTCAGCAGTGGATTGTTAGAAGAAGGAACTCACAATGATAGATCTCACTTTCGTCTGGTATTCTTGTAGCTCACCATAAAAGCAATCCAAGAAAATGAAATATCCATCTTGAATGGCAACAATGAAAAGAAACCAATGGGAATCGTAGAATATTGGGAATATAAGCTGCCAATTGAAGAAATAAAACACAGTAAGATAGCAATACAAAGACAAGCCAAACGAAATTAAAGGAAGTAGTGTACTCACGTGTTCAGATTCACTAAATCGTAAAATGTTGTTTGCGATTTTGAAGCTCCTGTCACATGTGTTTCTCAAGTATGACCCGTCTTCATTGTTGCCAACAAGATAATCCTAAGAAATACAAAAAGGATAGCAAACACTTGAAGGAAACAACAACTAGCAGCAATTGCAACAGATACAACAGATTCGAGAACTCACTCCAACAGTTGAGAAAAAATAATGACGCAGAGATTGAAGAGGATGCCTTTCCTTGAAGAGCTTTCGGCACAAAGCATTCATAACATGGCAATGTACAACACACTTATCCACACTCCTCAGTGATAGAGCAAGGTCACGGTAAGTGACAAATACATTGCCATAATTAATGACACGGCCACTGAAACACAAAAAGAAAACAAATATATACATTAACAACAAAGTACCAACAGCAAGGCAACACCAGCAGAAACAGAAACTGTGTTACAATGGCAGCATTAAGATATTGGCATGCTTTTAACTTACTTGTAGTACTCAGGACGACTGCCATAATACAACAAGCTATCATAGATTAACTTCTCTTCTTGGTTGAAATGGATTCTTGAAAAAAAACTAATAGATGGGAAGTCCCAATAGTAAGTATTAGGCCTGCTGAGAATCCTTTTCCTTTCGGGACGCTCTCCTCTTGCAGTCGTACCAAGAAGGCTCATGATACCAACATTATCTCCACTAGGCCTCGTCCTTCCTTGGTTACCAGTTTGAGGTAAATGAGTGTGTGCATAAGGTTGCATAGAAGCCTATCAAAACAACAAAACTGATTCATAAATGATCCCACCAAGTTGCACGGATAAAATAGCTGCACGGATAAACTAGCAAGGAAACTTACAGGCAAAACATCACTAAAACCAAGAATGCAACCATCAGATTCAGAATCAGAAGGAAAATTACACCAAGGCCAGGGCCGGTTTGGACGAAGCGGTCCTCTAACAGTATCTTTAACATTGCCTTCAGAATCTAGAGACATCTCCGAACTACTAGTTCTACATAAAGGATCTGTTCTACATGGATCATCGTCGTTGATGCTAGGTGAAAATACTCCCGCCATGTTAAGAACACTCTAATCAATTACACAAAACCATAGTTTTAAAATATATTCATCAATATGACAACAAAGCAACAGAATGCATTGAAAACTAACCAATGGTTCAGAAGACGAGTCTGCCGTTTGTTCTTCAGTTTGGGTTGCTACATGCACATCTCGATCGTGTGGTTCTGGTGCAATATCTTCATTTGCATTTGGTGTCTGTTTTGTCTTTATACCATCACTATCCTGTGAATCAAATCCAAGAACAAAAGGGGGTGGGCTAAAATCCAAACTTCTGGAAGTACTCTTTGAAGGGCCAGCTACATCACTACAGCTAGCCTGAAAAACAGTAACCCTGTTACAAAATAAACAGGAAACCTAAACATAATGTGAGCAGAAAATATTAATTTAGGTGACAGAATACTTACAACTGTTGGCGGGGAATTAAAAGATGCAACACCAACATCAATGTATTGACCTTTTCTGAGTTGCCCAACAGAAGCCTGCAGCAGGAAAACATTATTTACAACTGTTTACAGCAAGTTGCAACATAAAATGACGCCAATTAGAACAGTGGCATTGTTAAATGATGCTTATCCATTGTGTTTTTTCCAGACTTGAACCATCAATTGCAGCATCTTTTCCATCAGCACTATTGGTATCAACATCAACATCTTCCAACTCCACAATTGGGCAAAGTGGAGACTTGCAGGATCTCTAAGCCAATCTCTTCACACGCTTCCTAGTATCCACACCTTCTGCATGATACTGACACTCTGGAGTGGACAATTGCACTTTGTCAAAGCTTATATCCACAGCAGCACTGCTAGCCCCAGACGCTAATGAGTAAAAATTGCAACACAATTCAGAACGACATTTCGCAATAACACAAGTTGAGAAAGTATACACAAACAAGGAAGTAAAATAACTAATTATTTGCAACACCACTGCATGGACAATTACTACCTCCGCATGCTGACTCCTTTTCTCCAACGTGCTCGTGCTCGCCACCAGTTGTGGCTTTTGCAATAACAGAAGTTGCAACCGTGTCGGAGAGCCTCATCCGTTTTATTTCAATCTGACTCAAGTCATCGCCATCATCATCGGAAGAACCATTCAGCCTCTTGGTTACTGCAATGCTGTCCATAGCAGAATCAGAGTGTTGTCCAGATGATTCAATGATCACAGTACCTCCACTCAAAGTGTCACAACAGTCTACAGTGGGATTGGTGGTGATACCATCAGTATGAGCAATACGTTCCTTACATTCCATATCACAAGGTGTTGCACACCTCTTAGCAAGGCCACCACCACCAACCTCTGGAACAGCAGATGCAACATTCATCTCATCACTACTTGCTACATTCATCTCCAAATTTGCTGCCATAGCACTTGAAGACAGCTCATGCAAATCTTCTCCTCCGACAACAGCATCCAAAACATTGACGGCATCCTTCTTATCCGAACCTTTCTCTTCCAATGCTCGCTGGTAGAAATATCCCATCAGATCAACCATAACGTCCTTCACTAATTCAGAGCAATTCACATTGGACACTTCAGCAGTAGTATGCTTTTTGTACAGCTCAGTGATATCTTTCATACCCTACATGAGTCAAAACAAAAAACCTTATGAATGCTACATTCACAAACACTTGAAACAAATATAAGGCTTGTAATCTTACTCTGGGAGAAAACTGCCCCGGCACTCTTTCTTGTAGTACTTTCTGGAAGCCAGCAATGGCTTCACTACTTCGTGCAGGCCTTGACCTTGTCTCAGACTTTTGCTCAGGACAAGCAGAACGGCAACAATCAAGGTTAGGAAATGAAATAAGACAAAAAACCACAGACCACTTTAATCAAAATTAAACAATGGCAAAGCTAGCATGTACATTGTGTTACATACAATAGTTTTGAAACATTCAGCTAGAGCATCATCATCCATTGACAGAAGAGTATCCCGTTGCCTCATGTGAGTAGCTCTAGCATCAGAGTCAACGACTCGATTTCCTTCATTGTCGTCATCTAATTCTTGTTCCAATAAATTTTGTCCATCCGGACACGTAGGTGTCATTGTAATCTAAAGCAACAACAAAAAGGACAAAAGTATAATATGCGAGATAGGGTTCGATGCAAAGAATTGCTAGGACAATAACATAATCAATTGCACTACAACCAATTGCAACAGTCAAATCCCCCAATTGCAAGGAGGACCAATACTGCAATCAATTGTTATAAGTCAGTGCATTCAGTTGAAACTAGGACAATAGTGGCAATCGTTAGCAACAGGTTGTAGTATACAGTTGCAACCACGCCAGTAAGCTAGTTATAACAATACCATAATCAAAACTACAATACCAAGTCATTCTCAGCACATTGCAATTGATTGCAACTGGTAGAATCCTGAAATTGCAACTAGGACCACAATCTAGTTACAACAATAACAAAGGTATGACTACACTAGAAAAATAAAATAAGGAATCAACTTCACAACCCAACCGATTGGTACTGGTCGAATCATTCAATTGTAGCTAGATCAATAACATAGCTACAACAACAACACAGTCAAAACTATACTAGGAAGACAGCGACTTCACACCGCAACCAATTTGCAACAGTTAGTATGTGTTCAAACACACAATTGATTCAACATATAACCCGCCTTTCCTCCATGATTTTCCCTCAAAAAAACTCGTCAATTTGCTCAAACCCTAGCACCACATCAAGCTGGACGAATTTCCATTCAAAACCTAGACACGGACAGAAGAAGGGGGAGACGCTCGGAGGAGAAAGTAGGTTGAAACAATGAAAGACGCGCCGGGCGGCGAAACTCACCGATCCTCGCAACTCCGGCGACGAAGCCGAATGGGGAGGAGCGGCGGGCACGACGAGCGGACAAGCGGCTGAAACGACAATAAGTGCAACAGCAAAATAAAAATAAAAAACACATAGTTCAGGCACGTGACGCCGTTAGGGAAAGTAGATGTCAGGGAGCGTTTCCAAGAAGACGGCAGGATGACTTGCAACATTTCTGTAAAGCTAATTGCGACATATTTGCAACACGGAATCACAACAAAAGCAACGGCCGAATTACAACAACAATAACAAAAATTGCAACACCCATAATTCCAACACTCTTAACATAGTTCCAGTACACTTTAATTCAGTACATAGGAAGATAACAACGATTAAAACAAAAAAGAACATCTAATCCACCATGACGGGGGCCTGGTTGATGTAGGCGTCCAAGTCGCCGTCGTGAACAACCCTCAGCACGCGGCGGAAGAACACCTCCTCCGTCCACCAAGTCCAGGTGTGCCTGTGGAACCTCTTCACATCGGCCGCAGATGGCAGCCGAACCAGGAAGACGCGGTCATGATCGTCGTCGTGCACAATGGGGATAGTGTACCTCCCCATCACATGGTTGACCACCACACTGACAGTGACAGCTGGCTGGAAGAAGTCCTGCCTGACAACAGCAAGGACGATGCGGTCCTGATCGCCGCTCCAAACGCCAAGCTGATGCAGCGCGCGGCGACTGACAATCGCCTCCGCGTACGGTGCAGTTCCTCCGGGAGCAGCCATCCCACGCTACAACAAACACTAGTACCATAAAAAGAATACATTAACAGATGAAAAAGATGAGGAAAAACACTAGTTCAAGTCACAGACGAATCAACAACACCTACGCAGAAGATGACAAGTTGGCTTCGAGCACAGCAGTTGCTTCGGCAGGAGAGGATGGGATGTCGACGGCCAAGAAAGGAATGCACAAGCCAGCGCTAGCGCTCTGCACTTATAGGGAACTAGGCAGCAACCGCTGCAGCACGCGTGGGAGACGAAGGGGCGCGGAGGCCTCGCGAACTGCACACTCACACGCTTGGGAAAATGCGTCTGGGAAAACCCCAACGGGCCAGGAACCTCTGGAAACGAATTGCAGCACGTCAACAACAACAGTCGCAACATGGGACAGCATCTGGTTGCAACACCAATCATATACGACTAGGCAACAACCGCGAACACCGCGCGAGGGAGACGAAGGGGCGCGGCGGAGGTGGGGCGCACTACGACACGTGGCGAAACTTCCACTGCGGGAACCGCTATGAGCGGGGAAGGCGGAGAGTCAAACAGCCACGGGCAACGAATTGCGGCACATCAACAACAACAGTCACAACATGGGACAACAGCTGGTTGCAACAACATCCATATGCGACTGGGCACCAACCGCGGACAACGCGCGACGGAGACGAAGGGGCGCGGTGGAGGTGGGCCCCACTACCACACGTGGCGAAACTGGCACTGCGGGAACCGCTATGAACGGGGAAGGTGGAGAGTCAAACAGCCACGGGCAACGAATTGCAGCACGTCAATAACTACAATCACAACATGGGACATCAGCTGGTTGCAACAATAACAAGTTGTAACATCCACGTCCTTGGAAACTGCCAACTCTCCCACTTCGGGAGCTGCAACTTGGGGAACAGCCACGTCCCGGGGAAACTGCAACACAATTGCAACATATGGTAACACCAGATAAAACATGGAACTGTAAAAAAGTTGCAGCAGCTTAATAAAGAGCGAAAAACAGAGGATTGCCACTGACAAATTGCAACGTACATGCATAAACGTTTGCAACCAACAAAGGCTATCAACTGTAACACAAAAGCACACATACAACATTTTCCACGACTGGAACAATTGCAACAACACACAACATACCAACACAGACGCAACCACAGAATGACTCCAGTTAATCAATGAAATATTTACATCCAACGTTTCACTGCGAGTGATCAAATTGAATCTTCCTTCCACCTATCCTATAGATGTCCAGTTCTTCAGGGAGCTCGGCCTGATTTGGTGCATGAAAAACGATGTAGTGAAACATCTCAAGCCTGTACATCTTCCCCTTGTACTGAAACATAAGATTCAGAACGTTAGATGAAGCAGGAAATGGAGTAACACTATGACATAAACCTGCAATTCTACCCGTGGCAACATATTTTGCACATCAATTGCTACACATCGAATATAAGATAGGGGAATAATGGCTCACCGGGTTGAGTTCACAATGCAGACGCTCACCATCCCAAAACTCCATGTACTTCCAAGCAAAGAACATGCAGTCGTTAGGCCCAGCTTGTTTCGGAACATCAATGAATGACGACTTCCACTTCCCAAAATCTGGAACCTTATTTCCTGTGGCCTTCCGGAACACAGCACTAACCAACGTCATCTTATTCAGCAGTGCACCGTGACGGTTCATAGGCTTAGTGTCAATCCACCAGTAATCAAGAGAGTCCAGGATATCAATACGGTTGTGAATAAGATTGATACAATACACACAGTAGTGGTTGCTGCAATGTATAGCCAAAAATATCTGGGGGCAGCAAAACAAACAATATAAATAAAAAACCAACAAATCAAGATTATATTGATCACAAAAGCATGCAATGCAGATTATACATCATGCAGATCACATACTAACCAGTTTGGCTTTAGATATATCATCACAATGCTCAATGCAAGGCCTTAAAGCATCCACCAGTGATCCAAAGTCATCAGTTTCCTCACCATCCTCATTGTATGCCGCATCGACAGTCATTAGATGAGACTGAAATAAAAACACATGTTATAACATTAATTCAGTGCCATATTTATTATTTTTATGCACACTTGCACTCCATTGCAATAGCAACATACTGCCACATGCAACAGGATATAGTTATATGAAAGTAAAACAATCGCAACTAGACAAGTCCTGCAATTATGTTGAGGATTACAAATACAACATCATACAACTTACAACAAAAAAAAGTTAAAAGGTACTCACAAAGAATTTAGGAGGCACAAACACCCTGTAGCCAACAGAATCCTGCTTGTGCAGCACATCATCGAAACGAAGGCAGAGCGTCGCAATATCTAAAATACTAGAATCTCCAGCCAGATCATCACCGAAAGTACTCAATAGATCATTGCCAGTATAAGAAGAGAATACGCTCAAGTCAAGGAGGGTCATCCTGCATACAATGCAAATCAAGGAATGGTTATAAAGGTCTACTTGCAACAAACATGCAACAAACAGAACATTGCACCTACCCTTTCAGATTGTTGTCATTTGCAACCTTATGCCTAAGGGCAAGTGCCCTTTCCAATGGAACTCTTGGACGACTCTCCTTGATCTGGAAGGCGGAGATGTACTTTCTAGGCTTCTTCCTCAGTCTTCCTACAGCATGTTTCCAAGCAGTACTCTCAAACATGTCTACCTCCTGCGAGCATTATTCGCGTTCCTCTTGAGACAAACGCAATGGCTCACACTGTTGTTGTATCTCCTCTTTTGCATCATCTGGGAATGATTGGGTCAAAGATCTGTCAGAACCTCCATCACCAGCAAGACTACTCACCAACAAAGAAATTTCATTTTCAGCAGCATCTTTAAGGAGCTTCAGCCGTCTCTCATATTCATCACGACGTGCTTGGTCTTCTTTGCTGATACTAATCTTGGCCCTCTTGTGCTTGCTCGTTGACTTTCCCTTCTTATCCGCCTCGTCCTTGGCCTGCTTCTTCCTCTCTGCAAGCTGCTCCTTCTCCGCCTTTCTCTTCTCCACCTACTGCTTCTTCTCAGCCCTTCTCTGTGCAATTTCCATTTTTTTTACCTCCTCTTTCTTCAAAGCAGCTTCTGCTTTTCTCTTGGAAGCCTCAACAGCCTTTACAGTATTAGCCCGCAGATTCCTTCGAACATAAGCCTCAAGCTTATCAGCAGTGGTTTTGCTGCATGCCAGGGAAGTGGTATGTTGATCTTTTGAAAGAGAAGCCTGCACAGTATAAAGCACAACAAAGTTGAAATGAGTTGCACAAAACAAGTTTGCACATCTGCCATCATAATAATAACATGAAAACACTCACGTCAAGAGTGCTTGCTCCTTCAGCAACCTTGTAAACATCAGGTTGCAAAGGTGGCAGCTGCTTCTCACTTGGGCCAGTGATAGCATGGGTAGTTGCAACATTGGCCTACATCAAATTGCATGACAACATTACACAGGGTTGCAACAGCAAAGAATAATCAGAAATTGAATCACAATCAACTCACTTCTGACTCTGTAACCTCCTGGTGTCCATCAAGTGCAGATTTATTCACAACAGGACAAAATCCAGCAATGGCCTCCTTCCCAGCAAGAGGAGTTGTGCATTCAGCAGTTGAAACAGAAGCCTGCAGCCAAAAAGATAAAAAAACAATCACGAGTTGCAACATTAGCACCAGTAACCAGTACTGGGTTCAGCAGTTGCAACATTACACTATCCAAAAATTGCATGGTACAAAAGTTTATAGTTACAACATCAGAAAGTACAGAAAGATCAACAGTTGTAATATCTTACTTCAGGCATCATCCCCGAGGCACTTTCCGCTTCTTTCCGACGTTGTTGCTCATACACTTGCTCATATGGCTGATCGGTATTAACACTACTAAACACACATTGCTGACCACCTGCACTACCAATGGGGTCATTGGTAGTTGTGCCACATTCTTCGCTATTTAAATAGGAAGCCACATCTACATCAAACTCTGACTCCCCAGCACGTCGATCCTTTCCAATAATTGGATGAACAAAAGGATATGTCATCTCCTCGGACACCTGATCATTCGTGCCAACAAGAGTTCGCTTAACAAATTTTACAACTCATTAAATAAAAGGACAAAAGACAAAACCAAACAGAAAATACCAATGAACTTGGAAAGGTAACAGAATATTACATTAGATAAGCGAGCAGGAGATGGGGTCAATATCATGTTACAAACAGAATCAACATCACGTGATTCTTCACGCAATGCACGTGGTGCTGCAAACACAAATGAAACATTACTTGATCATTCTTTTATTTTTCAACCAACACAGAAGCAAAAAAAAAGAGAACATCACAAAGATATACTTGATACTTCTTCCGAAGCGATGTGAGCATTGCTATTACGGGGTGACCCACAGTCACCAGGTGCTCGTACATCAAGTGGTTCAGGCTCAAATGAGGCATCATGTTCATAATCATTTGATTTATGAATTCCACAAACTGCCTCTACTCCTTCTCCAGCACGCTGCTCATCACCACCAGCAGGAACCCCAAACAATCCTGCATACAAATTTCATCACTGCTCAGACCATAGTTCCGGCACTAAAGATGGCGCGCAATCAAACAACACAGTAAAAGTACCTGCTCCAACTGCATCCCCTTCTACATGTGGTCCAGTGTGCTATTCATCACCACCAGAAAGATCCACAGACAAACCTACATACACTAGTTAATTTGTCAATAAACAGCCACATATTGACAGCCACAACAAACAACTGCCTAAATTGTCAAAAAACAACAACAAACATGTAACTACCTCCTTCTCCTGCTTCAACTTCTCCACCCTGTCGTCCATAAACACCAGCGACATGACCAGTTGATCCTGCGCATAAAATGCAAAACAAATAAAAAAAACAGCTCAGCAACAACTTCAAATGTACATAATAAAACTACCTTCTTCAGCTTCCCCTCCTGCTTGTCCAGCACTCCCTGCCTTCATATGCACATTGGCAGCATCTCTCTCAGCCCTTGCATCAGCAAAAAGCTTCTGCATCTTCATAAAGTACTCGTTGTGAGATTGCTCCATGACCTCTTGTGCCATACTCGAGTACTCAGCAGCCTTCAACATGAAAGTATCCGCATTATGGGTACCCTCATCCAATTCACTAAGAAACTTATCCGCTTCTGCCTTCCTGCTTCCAACAAGATCACCAACACATTCCGAGAAGGATGCGCTGAAGGTCGAAAATGAATAACGAGGTGGACGCCGGAGGTTATCCCAAGAGGCAGGCCGTGCATTGGATACACCGACATCATCAGAAATGCTGGCCACTTGACCAGGAGCAGGAACAGGAGCAGCACGAGCAGGAGGAGCAGCAACAGGAGCAGGACCAGGAACATCATCAGCAGGAGCAGGAGCAAGAGCAGCAGCAGCATCAGCAGCAGCGGATGCAGGTGGAGGGAGGCCGTAGCACGTGTTGCACATACTCCTCAACTACCAATAACAAAAAAAGAAAACATCACAACAAAAAACAATAAACATAAATACAACAAACTAAACACACTGGCCCAGATTATTACCCTGAGATTACCATACTGCATTTTCCCCAAACGATCAAGGGATATAATCTTATCAATCACTGACTTCTCCAGAACACCACACCGGGGCAAACAAAAGGGATCTATAGGTACACTATGTTGCAACCAATCAACATATAGCATCTGCATGTATAGACAAGGTTTAGTTACACACAGCTACACATCAACACAGGGGGACAATTTATAAGAAAACAATGTCAAGAAGGCACTTACAATGAGGAACACAGCACACCCAGCAATTGGTGCTTTCACGCCCTTATTTTTGAAATCCTGCCTGTACACTCGGGCAGCTCTGTTGAGGTCATCAATAACTGCCTTGCACCAATTCTTATCCCCAATATTGTCAACATCTTCACTAAGCCGCACATCTTCCAGCCTAATGTAGCTATCAGAGTTGGAGAACAGCAAAGAATTGAAAGCAGCCAAGAAAAATGATCTGAGACCCAAAGCACCACTGAGAGACCCACTCTGAAGGCCCTTCCTAATATCAGCAACACTAAAACCCTTTTTGGGGTCATAGGAGCTGCCGCAAACTAGACGCCCAAGATCATCACGCATTGCGCGTAATACATCAGCTGACAGAATAAGTGGGTCACCTCCGGTTCATGGCAACTGGAACACACACCAAACAGCATGCTCATCAACTGGAATTTCCTTGCCTCCACCAAGTTCAAGCTTCATCGTATCAGGGTTCAACCTCTGCATCAACCAGCAAGCCAAATGCCTATCCAATTTGGCAGGAGCAAATTGCAGCAAACCACCAAATCCTTTGGCATGCAACAGCGTCCTCATATCATCATTAAGAATGCTAAGACATCTGCAGGAGGTGCGGCAGCAACATCACATGATGCTCCAACAGCAGAACTTTCAACATCTCCAGTAACTTCCACCTCTGCCTGATCTTCAGTAACCTTCAACCTCTTCTTCCTATGCCTCAACTTTGCCTTCTGATCACCATCAGCATTTTTCTCAGAAACAAAGCACGGTGATCGACGCACAGAACCTTCCATTCCGGTTATAAAGCCAACCATTGAAAAAAAATAATATAGGCTGTAAATGACATAATTGCAACACCAAAAAAATAAAAAATAAACACAAATAACCAGTAAACATGATAGCATAATTGCAACCCAATCACTGGGACATATTTAAACAAGCACATTGCAGTGGTATTTTTTTTAAAGCACAGATGAAGTTCATTGCAACAGGGGGCATACTACCACATGCAACAAAATCTACTTACCGGAGAAGTTAGCCACTGCAACTTATTTGACCAAATTGCAACTAGCCAGGTATTGCAATTACATGTAGGACAATAACACATGATTTGTGAAATACACATGCGCATAACAAAACAATTGCAACACGTGTAATCATCTAGCTACAACTATAACAAGTCAGAACATTCAGTTACAACTACAACTACACACCACAATATGTATAACAAATCACATTCCGAGTTCTAAAGCTCAATCATACTCTAGCAACAGTGACTGTATATTTAAATCAAAATACGAGATCCAAATCTCAATCAAACCCTAGCTACAATACAGATTACTTCGGAAATACAACCACATGAGGCGATTAAGCGGAGATTACCTGGGGATTAGCAGATATTGAGCACGTCGCCCGCGGCGGGGAAAAGCCGGCCTCCAAGGGGACGGTGGACACACCAAAAGCAGCCGGGCTCGGAGACGACAAAGACGAAGACGCAACAACAACAAAACCAGCGGAGCACGGGCAACCCGGACTCGGATCGGACGGAGGACACAACACCAGCACGGGAAACACAGCAGCGACGACCAACGGGGAGACTACGGAGGCGGACGCGGAGGCAGAGCCGGACGCGGAGGCGGAGGCGGAGGGGGAAAGCAACAGCACGCGAAGCCGAAGGCGGAGGAGACGAGAACAACTTCCGTAACGGCTACACGATTAAATGGAAGTGGGGGAAGTGGGGGGAAGTGGCTCCCGGGCCGGCGGCGCCGGTCGGACCACAAACAGTTGGGTCGGCTGGCTCGGTCGGTTGGCCTGGGTGCATTATGAAGGTTTAAACTCGAGTGCCTAACGTCCAACCTCGTTAAATTCATGTGATGCTGTGGCTATTATGGCCCCCTAATAATAGAGATGAGTTTTAGAATGCTTGAAAAAACAAAAACTGTTGATATCAAAATATCTACGGGTGATAAAGTCAACGGTACCGGACAATACTAGGAGGTACCTAAAGAAAGATACCGGGAATTACTAATTAAATATAATTTTGTCCTTTAAAATAAACACTTAGCCGAAATCAATGACTACTATTAATCAGCCAAAATAGTACCGCATGGTATAGTCGGGTACCCTCCAAGCACTGTAAATTAATCTATATACATGTATATATATATGTATATATATGTATATACTAACACACTTGCCCGTGCGTTGCTACGGGTTTAAACGACATACATTATCTCGTTGTAGCCGTATAAATATCATTTTATAAGCTGTTGACACCGGATTTTGACAGGCAAAATCTGGTGTAAAGAGGCAATCGGCTATTGACATGAGAATCAACGTGAATGCGACAACGTCTGTCGTTATTTCCAGAAAATTGTGAATACATGAAGTTGCGCTTGCATGTGCATGTTCTGATCGGTTTATGGTGTTGGCATTCACTGAAATGGTCAGTGTGCAAGTACAGTTAAAAGGCAGCAGCAATCGGCGTCGGCAGTATGCAGCTGCTGGAATCGGAATCGAAAAGAGGCACATGTGATCAGCATGCAGATGCAAGGGAGGTTCATGAGTGTAAATGGGCCGTGTGCAAGAAAGTACAGCATACATGCACAGAGAGGAAATGGGCCTGTGCTTGTGCATGCTTGTCTTGATCGGAAGTGAACCAGTAGCGATCGGAAATTAAGCCAGTAGCGATCGGAAGTCGGCAGGGAACCAGGGAGTAAATCGGCATACGTGAATCGGCAAGGAAGTCCCGTGCGGCAGCCAGTAGCAATCAAGGGATCGGCACTGGTGCGTACGTGTATGCATGAGAGAGCTATCATGCGAAGATTAATAAAAGGAAAAACATCTACGAGAAAGATCTCAGGTGTGAAGGCTAGGTTGATTAGATGCAAGATAACACCTGTATGTACTGATAATTGGAGGAAGCGTGTGTTGCCGTATGGAAAAGAGTATGAGTTCATTCTGTATACGGATAACAACGACATGGAACTTCATCGAGGACTATAGGGAAAAGGAAACTGAACTACGTGTATCTTAATATTTTCTATTATTTAGATATTGATTAAGTAGTCAAGTTGTAATTATTTTAGACTTCTGTATACGTGAGTTGCATGTCAGGTCTTTAGTTCAGCGACCCTATAAATACAAAGGGTGCACGGTTATTGTAAGGATCATCACACGATCAAATAAACAAACTCTACTTCTTCAGTACCTTTACTTTTATCAAGTCGGCGACTTCGTTATTTTCTTTTCACAAGTTCTTCGAGCACGTCAAGGTGATCAGATCTCAGGGCTTGCCTCGTAAGTTCCGTCTTTTACCGAATAATCCTTAAGCTTTAGCAACCGGCATATCGTTGTTGCTTCGTTTAAGTTATTCAACAATTATCGAATAAATATCTAGGCTTTAGTAACCGGCGTATCGCTGTTACTTCGTTTAGATTTTATTCAACCTTTATCCAGCTTGGTACACGCTTTGGTCGGCTTTTATCAGTGTTATCTCGTTGCATCTCTTATCACAGCCGACTAGATCTGTTCCAAGTGCTGCTCTGCTTAACTTGTTAGATTACGCTTTAGTGATCTCGCATAGCTTTGCTCTGAATCGGTTATCCAAGCCGATTTATTATTTACCAGATCGGACAGCTTCTGCCGATTCTGCCTATAGAGCTAATCGGAATCCCAGCCGATACGCCCCGGTATTCACGGTCACAACCGATTTCGTGTGCTAGCGCGTGAAGATCTTTCCCGATTTTTGCGTCAACACACTTTTGGCACGCCCAGTGGGACACGGAAGTTAAATTATCATCATGAGTTCCCAGATTAATACCGCTGAATTCCAAAAGATGAATGATCAAGCTGTGTATTATGCGATGGTCGATTCGTCTAATAGACTGGCGAACTCAATGAATAATACATTCAAAGGTTTGGTTGCCAATGATATTGCTCATCAGTATGATTATCATGCCTTACAATCAATGGATTTTCAGCCTCCACCATCGGTTCAGATGTACCAGACAGGTGGTTTTCAATATTATGCATCTGCTCCGCAACCAACGGCTTATCAATTACCATGGTCAATGATTCAACAGCCACAACCAGCAATTAAGCATCCACAGGTGGTGAGTTATCAAACGTCAATGGCTATCCCACAACAATTCTTTTGCCATATGCCACAAGCATCGGCTTATCAGATGACTTATCAGCCACAACAGTCAAGTATGCAACAGTCAATAGCAGAATCGCCGATTGAACAGTGTCTGATTATGCAGCATAATCAATTAAATAGTTATCAAACAGTCACGCAACAATCGGAGTTAGCAATTCATCAGCAAAATATTGTGGACACCCATGATGACGAGTGGAAATCTGAAGAATTGGCTTCCGAAGTGTCTAAAAAATCAGAAGACAATAATTCCAACAGTGAAATCTTAGCCAATACTAAAGATGAAACTCACATCAATAATATCACCCCGGAAGACCTTGAGCAAGACGAGAGGTGGGAACCTGTCGGAAATGGGGAAGGAAAGGCACTGAACGTGCAGTGCAGCAGCAAAGTATCCAGGTATGGGTCGACCGGCCGGCCCATGTGAAGGTGCAGCATGGGCCCCCATTAAGGCCTAATCTTAGTAACATTTGTGTGGGTCAGTTTTAGAGGCCCATTAGTGCTACTGTTCCCGTTGCGAATTGGATTTACTTTTCGGTCATTCACAAAGAAGTGTTTCTAAAAAAAAGTCATTCACAAAGAAGTAGTGGAAGATTTGCTTTGGACATGGGCTAAAACTTTATATTCACTCCGTTATTTTTTTAAGGTCTACTTGCTCTGTTATTGAACATTGGAGATTTAGAACAATCAAATAATTCTATTGTAAAGTTAATTAAGGTCTCGTTTAGATCGCCAACTCGCTAACTTATTTTGCCAACTTATTACATCAAATGTTTGGACACTAATTAGGAGTATTAAACATAGGTGTAAAAAACCAATTACATAGATGGACTCCACGTCGTGAGACGAATATATGAAGCCTAGGTAATTCGTTATTAGACACTGTCATGCTACAGTAACTCGTCATTAAAAATACACTAATGACGGCACATATTAGGCTTAATAGATTCGTCTTGCGATGTAGAGTCTATATGTGTAATTAGTTTTATAATTAGTCTACATTTAGTACTCCTAATTAGTAATTAGTGTTAAAAGAATGGAGGTGATATTTCGCCAATTTAACCCCACCAAAACAGCGCCTAAGTTTATGGTAAACTTAGGCAAATATATATATATATATATATATATGTCCGCTTCACAGGCGAGGGCACGGCGAGAGCTCCGGCGGCAGCACTTGGGTGGGGTCCTCCGGCGGCGCGCATGCCGCCCCCGGCGAGGGGTCTTGCGGCAGGCGGATCCCGCAGGGTCCAGCTTCCGGCGAGCGGCGCGGGGATCCGTGTAGTTGGGATCCATTCCTAGCGGCAGTGAGCAAGCGAGCCAAAGGCAGCGGGCAGCGAGCTCGCGGCTGTGAGATCCCGGCGGCTAGCGGTCTGAGCACGTTTGCTAGGTGCAGTGAGCGCTGGGCTTTAGTAATTGCTCTTCCTAATCTTCCAAATGCTCTTCTAGATTATCCTGGATACTTGTGATTTGCGTAAGTATCCCCGGTTACTGGATTACTATCTTGTCCATGTTCCACAACCCAACTAGATATATTTGGGGACATCGTGTTCCACAACCCAAGTAGATTTGGGGACGTCGTCACCTTCCTCCCCTTCCTCTTGGTGGGGCTGGTGCCACCATTCTCCCCATTCTTTGTGGAGGCTTTGAAGGCGTATGCCATTCATCAGGTGCGTCTCAACCCAATGTTGTCATCACCCTGCCCATCTTTGCACACGCCTATGAGATGTTCATTGGGGTGCAACTGTCGGTGATGCTCTTTTGGTACTTCTTCTCCTACTGCAAAGTCCAACTTAGTGTCGCCGAGCCCTAGCGTTGCTGTGTAGCCCTGCACGGTGGGCTGCTACTACTTCCTGATTGACACCAGGTAGCTCTTGGAGTTCATCACCACTAGTAGAAAAAAGGCCCCCAGTACCAGTTGCTAGGCACCCATCGGTGCCGGTTATGCAACCGTGGTACTGGCAATCCGGTACTGATGGGCACGCCCATCGGTACCGATTGTAACAACCGCTACAGATCGGCAACAATCGGTACCGGTTGTAACAACCGGTACCGATGGACGCCCATCTGTACCGGTTGGTAATATTAACCGGTACCAAATGATTTTAAGCCTAAAAAATTGAACTCGCCGGGGGTCCAGACACGCGAAGTTTTCACGCGTAAATGCGCGTGCGCGGTCCGTGGGACTCGAACTCACGACCTTCCCCTCGCGTGATTCCTCCTTAACCACCCCACCTATAGAGCACTTGTGGTTGAAAGAAGGATGCTATCCTTTTAAAGTAACCCTGGGTGGTGCATTCAGTACCGGTTGGTAACACCAAACGGTACAGAATGGTGGCATTCAGTACCGGTTGGTGTTGAATGCAAAACGGGCCTCGGGAACCCCCCTAGACCATTTAGTACCGGCTCGTAACACCAACCGGTACTGAATGCCACCATTTAGTACCGGGCCGTGTTACGAGCCGGTACTAAATGATCCTCGGGAGGTACTGTGCTTACCAACCGGTACTAAATGGGCCTTAGTACCGGTTGGTAAGCAACCGGTACTGATTGGAAGGGGACGAATGGGCGTTTTTCCTCTAGTGCACCCTCTCCATCAGGGACAAATGGGACCAATGGGAGCGGCAATGGCTATACATTAAGACAGCCAATGACTCTCCCCATCTTCGTCTTCACTCCGGTCCACCGCGCAGCTCCTCCTTCGGTATAGAGGTGTCATCCCAGATCGATGAAACCCTTGTTGCGGGACCCAGATTCGAATCTTAGTACCAACTTCTTTTAAGAAAAAATCAGAGGGGCGTGCCTCCCTCTGGTCAAGTTTTTTCACAAATTGTAAAGACGTTTTTGTATGTCGCATGCATCCGTAGTGATTTCAACCTACGTATTATATAAGCGTCGCACCAGAGCTCCTCTACGACGTCACTTGTGTTGTAGTTAGTTAAGGTACGTGGCATCTCCAAAACATATATTAGATATTTTAAGATCTAATTATCCTAAATGAAAAAAAATTAATTATAACATGATAATCTTTTTTTAGTTCTAAATTTTGATACAAAGTCTGTCTTTCTTTGATACGGTATTAAAATGTTATAATTTGATTTCCATGGAAGATTGGTTGATCATGTCACAATCATGAAAATGTTACCGGATTCATAATTGTGACATGGCCACTGGTGATTTGTTCACACACCAAACACGATAAAACCCGAATTGTATGCATCAAAATCAAAATCCAGCACTTGCTGTGTAAGACATTAGAAGTAGACATATATGTATATAATTGATAACTAAATAATATTAATTTATATTTTGTGTTCATGTAATAATGATGCATATGTTATATTTTTCCTACCTTAACTATAACCTCTTTTAGGAGGTGTTTGGTTGGCGCTCTGGTAACGCAAATGCAAATGGAAACAGATCACGGTGGGTTTTGTGGTGGAATCACTGATTACGTACTTTATTTGGTTGGATATGGTAATGAAATCGTGTACTGCTACATATGTTTGGTTTGGTTTGTGAAACTGTTGTAATGAAATGGAGTGCCGAGCAACTAAATTCTGAACATCTAAACCAATAATGACATGCAAAGAGCATGAAACTGTACCAATAATTTTGCAGAAAAGAAGGAACCCACTGAATTCTAGTAGCATGTCAAAACTTTCGTTACTTCGTTCCCTCAATAAATTTGATATGGAGTAATCTAACCATGAAATGTAGCTTTGAGAAGTTTCTACAACCTGGGTATAGTTCTTTACCCGCATCTTCTAGTAACTTGAAAAAAGTTTCCATATCCTCTTGTTGTTGCCCCTCATTTACCTCGAAATCCCCCATGTCATCCAAACCATTTGGTAAATCTTGAAGTAAAAGATTAAAATCATCCTCCTCATTTGAACTCTCCTCTTCTACACTATCATATTGCTATTTGGGAAAACGCTCGCAATTGGCTCCCCATGATTCACCCATGTTATGTAACCATATGCAAGCCCATTACATATCAAGCGCTCACGAACAGGAATTCTGACATATCTTGCAAAGATGTTGGCACTCCTTAGCCTTAACAAATTACTCTGTAAGACCGCCTTTCAACTGGGAGTAAAGCTTGGGAGTCAAATCCACAGAACGATAGATGCGACTAAGCGTAGAACTAATTAACCGGACTCCACTAGAGATCAGAAGGATGGAGGGCAGAGGGCCTAGAATTAGTTAATCTACTCAATACTCTAACAACTAGCTAGTTACTACCTGATCTGCTTCGACGGCTGGTGGGAAGGATCTCAGCGAGGGATGAGAGGGGGATCCAACGGCATCCGGCAACTACTGTTACGGAAACACCTGAATGTGGTGGACTACAAAGAATGGACAGGGCTGTCACCACCTGCTGCCTACCACAATGGTACAGTGGGGTGGAACACAACCCAAGGTGACCTTTACGCTTAGGCACCACCCCTTCACTATCAAGTCACTAACTTCCGCCTCCCGGAAAGGCTTGAAGAAAGCCCAAACGAGTAGCCTTGCTAACTCGCGTAGACAAGGGATCCCGCAGATCAAATGTAACAAATAACTAACTACTAGAGATAATGAAGTAAATTAGCGAGACACTAAAGGTAGACAAGAAACTTGCTCAGAATATTTATACCTTAAGCTTGTTTCCTCGGAGTGAATACAAAAAGAAGGAAGCAGAGAGAAAACTTGACTTCACTCCGAGCCTAGCTATAAACCGAAGCCTCACTCCACACTCTCCCTGTTATACAAATACTAACACAAACTACAAAGTGTCTCTTCTTCTCCTCTAGATTGGTGTCTTGAGAGTGAAGGGGTATGGCACCTTTTATAGCAATGGTGGGTCGGTTTGGGGGCTCAACTGACTTGGGAAACCACCTATCGAAGTTGGGCTTTGGCAGTTCCAGTGGTGGGCCAGCCGGCCGGCTGGGCTCTACCGCTCATTTCCACCGCCTTTTGCAGCAACACTTCAGATCACTCCCTCATGTCGGTTTAAGTGGATGTTGGCTGTTTTCAGACGGTTTGGACCAACAGGTGGGACCTCTAATCCATGGCTAGTCCTTTCACTGCCCTTGTATCAAATGAACATCAATCTCTCGGCTCAGGTTCCTCTGGGGTGTGTTTCCTGCACTGGATGACTGAAACTACCAAGATGGCCCGGGTGGCCGGCCGGGCGGCTAAGCATAGCACCAGCCGGCCAGGCACCTGTCCAGTTTCGGCTAGTTTTTCTCCATTTTGTTCCTTCTTTCAAATAAACATCAAAACTTGTGGAACTTGTCAGGGTAAAAATATTTATTATATTTTAGCACTATCATGGTTCATTTTAGTCAGAATGTTGACGAGTTTTCATTAACAAATTAGGTCATTATCACTTGTCAACACCCTCCCCCAACCTGAGCTTTGCTTGTCCCGAGCAAAGGGGTAAAATAGAGTAAGAAAATATGAATATATTATTGAGAGAATGCATAAAATATATTTCTAAACTTTCTCTCATACCTTAGATTCTGGTGGCTAGCATTATCTCCCATACCTATTGAATCTTTCTCCATCTTTATTATATAATCAATCATTATGTCTTTAAATTATTTCTACCCTCCTTTCACATTGGTCAAGTGCATGTGTATGATGAGTATCCTTCTTTGGTTATGTCTTCATCCCTTTAATTTTTCTTCTACTCCTCCTCCTTTCTCTCTTTCTCTCTCTCCCTCTTTTTTGACAAGAGAGTAGAGGGGCTTTGACAAGGTGAAGAGGATGTTCTCTTCTATTTCTTGGGGATGAGATTTCTATCAATATTTGGAAGGATTTATTGATGGACATGTTCGTGAGTGACCAGAGTGATCGGAGAAATAAAAATAACTATAGAGGCAACCTGTTTGATCATACTCAAGATGTCCAAGATGGCTTTGTATTGGTTTAGCTATATATGATTGCGAATTTTGGCTTTGTCTAAGTGGGACATATAGCTAAGAGTGAGTAAGAGTAGCCTTGAAAACTTACTTTTCTTTCCGAAGAAAGTTCCTCCAAGTCTTTGAATTGAAAGAAGTGACCCTCTTATATCATTATATTGAAAGAATCAGTAGGCAAGGATCAAATGACTCTATCATAAACTTCCAACGGTATAGAGATATTTCTATAAGAAATAATTTTCATGCATTTAATGGAATAACATTCTCATATTTTTCTCCTCAAAGAGGGTCTTGCAAAATGATAGGTTCACCTTTGCAATTCTATTTTAGGAGCATCCAGGGTGCATGATGGTTTTCAAATTCATACCTGCATTGGCCGTTGGGAACTCACTGGTGGTTGACATGGAGGGCCGGCTGGACGGCTGCCTGGCCGGCCGGCCGTGGTCTGGTCCGGCCGGATGCTGGCCTGGCCGGCCAGTCATGGCTCGAGTTTTTTGACGGTGAATTTTCTTCTATTGCTCGTGTGCTACCTCTGATATGTTCATCTGCGCACTTGGTGGAATTGTGAGAACATGGGTGTGGTTGGCACACACGTGTGCACCAACCACTTATGTGTTTTATTTTTGAAGCATCAAACTTTATTTTATTTTATTTACTCGAACTAAATAAAAGTGATGTTGTGTTACAAAAGGAAATTTATTGAAAAAGAATGAATAAAATGCAGCACACTAATCCTATCTAGTTCCTATCCCTAGGATCTGGACGATACAAATCAGGATGCCCAGTTGCCTTCGCCAGTCGTTTAAATTTTGCAGTCATCGATTTGCGAGGGGCTACCATATCATCCTCGGTTTCCATCCGGGCGATTTATGTTTCAGCCACGCGCTCATCCAAGTTATTAACCTTAGTTGGAGCACGACAATTTGCATTCAATGCATTTTCACTTCCTCAATTTTGTCCTTTGGTTTGTCGTCGTCTGTCCATTCCATGACCCCAGGTGGGGCATGGATGGGTGGAGGCGAACGATGGTAGCGCACCCCTGCTGAACTTGATTCTGTAGTATCGATCGGGACACATTTCAGAGGGGGTTGACGGACCTTCCCAATGCCCGGTCCTAGATGGAATCAGCGAGAGCTTGGCGACCTCGGTGGATTGCCTGGGGACTTGGCCCGATTGTGCCTGTTAGCACTCGATTTCTGGATGGAGAGGTGAGCACTTTCTTGGAGATGACTTTCCGACAGGACAGAAGTCCCACGGTCGGTCTCTCTAGCGATTTCTCCTTCGGGGTTAAAACTTCCCCCTTCACCGCTGCCTGTAAGCTACCAGGGCTGGAGCGACATAGAGGGCTAGCCGGCCAACCTGGCCTGGTCTGGCCGGCCTGGCTATCCGCCCGCTGGCCAGCAGCTTGCACGGTCATGGCTTGGATGTAGGCCACTTCCTTGATGATTTGGAGATTGCTTGAGGAGGAGACACTGGTGGCAGTGTTTGATGCTGAGTAGGGAGTGCCCTGGATATTGTACGAAGACTTTGGGCTGCTGGTTTTGCCAGGACTTGCCACGGCTCAGGGAAGGAAGGAATTGAATTTTCTGAGTGAAAATGTGCTGGAGCTGTGAGGAAGAAGTGGGGGCTCTCGGGGGTTTAAAATAGGCCGCTCAGACCAATAGGGCATGTATGGGTCTGAAATATCCCGAGGAGCGTGTGTTCAAATTTGCAGTCTCGAAAACGGGTGAAGGAAGCGGCCGGCCAGACATGCCCCTGGCCAGCCGGCCGTGGGCTAAGGCAGCTGGGCAGGCACTTGCCCGGTTCGGTCTGAACTTTCTTGGGTACTCCTCTCTTTCCTTCCTGAATATTCATGTGGTGCAAATTGGGCTAGAAGAAAATGGGAAAAGGGAAAGAAAAAGGAAAAGAAAAATTATTCTATTGTAGGGGCATGGTTCAGGTCTTGCCAAGACCATGGAGTAAATTTTTATCTCGGTTAACTCATAGACGTCCACTTCTACAAGTTCTGGCATATTAGGCTCGAGGAATATTTTCAATCTTTGGCCATTGGCCTTGAACACATTCTCGTCATCGTCCTGGAGGGTGATAAGGCCATGATCGGCAGCATTTAGGACTAGAAAAGGCACTTCTCACTTACTTCTAAGCTTGCCATGACCAAATAATCTAATGCTGGAATTAAAGAGTAATACCTTGTCTCCTGCTTTAATTTGCTTGATCTTGATTTGCTTGTCGTGCCATCGCTTTGTACGCTCCTTGTAGAGCTAGGAGCTGTGGTAGGCCTTCTCCCTCCATTCATCCAATTCAGCGAGTTGAAATTGTCATTTAACTTCGGTTGATTGAAGGTCGACATTCCACCTCTTGATTGCCCAATGGGACTTGAATTCAAGCTCAACCGGCAAATGGCATGTCTTGCCATATACCAGTTGGTAGGGGGTCATGACGATTGGCGTTTTGAATGTCGTTCCATAAGCCCATAGTGCCTCGGGTAGTTTGCTTTTCCATCCCTTCCCCATAGCATCGTCTGTCTTCTATAGAATGTTCTTGATTTTTTTATTGGGTGTTTCTACCTGACCGCTTGTCTGGGGGTAGTATGGTGTAGCTACACAGTGGTCTACACCCAAGTCGCTAAGACACTTCCTAGAGGTTTTGTCCATGAAGTGTGATCCTCCATCACATATTGCGACTCTAGGACTCCAAAATGAGGAAAGATGATTTCCTAAATCATTTTCTTCCAATTCTCTGAGTCGACCGCTACACATGGAAGTGCTTCAACCCATTTGGACACATTGTCCACTGCCACCAGAATATATTCATACTGCTCTGATATGGGGAAGGGACCATGAAGTCAATCCCCCATACATCAAATATTTCCATTTGGAGATTATATTGCAGTGGCATAGCGTCATGGGAGTTGATATTCTTGTGTTCATGGCATCTGGCACACAAATTCCTTAGCATCACAATACATGGTTGTCCAGAAAAATCCACTCTGCCACACCTTGGCATGGGTTCGGAAAACTCCATAATGTCCTCCATAAAGCCAGGAGTGACATCGCTCAAGGAGTTTGTGGGTTTCACAGTGAGGGACGCAACGTTGGAGTAGACCATCAGCACATACCTTGAATAAATAAGGGTCATCTAATAGGTAAAAACTGCTGAGGTGAATCAACTTCCTTTTGTCTTCTCCCAGAGGTATATATCCAGTTGCCATGAAGTTCACCAAATTTGCATACCATGGACTAGGGTGTAGTGACCTTAAGGACAGTATCATCTCTCAAGTAGCCGTCAACTGGGAGATCTAACCCTTGTACTTGCATTCTTGAGATATGGTTGTTGGGTGTACTACCTGACAGTATAGGAACCCTGTCCGGTATTCCCGGGCAGGTAGGCCTACCTTAAGAAGGCCTACCTAGTTGAGAGCCACCCGAAGAATACCGACTAGAGTATCCCCCTGGTCGGTGGGATGACTTAGCGCCCAAGATAAAGATCCACCAGATCTGGCGATAAGATCAACAGTACCCCGAAGGTTTAGGGGAGTTAGGATTATACTTGTAAAGCAATCCTTATCTTTCCTTCCCTCGGTTTGTAACCCTACCCCCTCGGTGTATATAAGGGGCGGTAGGGATCCCCTCTATCTGATCTCATATCTCCACATAATACACAAAAACCTCATACAGGACATAGGGTTTTACTCACGTTGAGGCCCGAACCTGTCCACATCGTGCGTCCTGTACTGTAGCCACCTTGTTCTTGAGCCTAAGCGACTTCCCTACTCTCATTTAGATCTACACTACTTGAGCTACCCCCTAGTAGGATTGCCGGTCTAAAACACCGACATCTGGTGCCCACCGTAGGGCTATCGCCAAAAGCTCCTTCGACGAACAAGATGGTGACTCTCTGCCCTTCCGTCATGATCAAGTTCGAGGAGGGTAACATCTTCTCCTTCGGCTCGTGGGTCGGCATTGTCGACTGGGACGGCGTCCTTCACTGGACGCTGGACGAAGTCACCCAACCAGAACCGACCGCCGTCCTACGTGCCACACAACGGGAGGAAAGTCCCAGGCGTATCTCCTACACGATCTCCGATGCATACCCGACGCGGAGAAGCACCTGGGTCCCAGTCCGTGGGCCAAGTGCGGACTGCGACCGCGAAAGCCGGCCAGCTACGAGGCCAGCAAACAAGCCCTCCTGCCCAGGAACTAGGTTACCATCCGGGCTCCGCATCACGGCAACGATCCAGGACGGTGTCACTAATAGATCTGTTATCCCCTCACGACGGGGTAACCAGTCTACGCCGCCTCAACAGATCAGCCGTCTACAACCATGTGCCTCTCATCAGGCATGCCCAAGTCTGTCCGAGCAGAAGCAACGCCGAGAAACCACCTCCGACCACATCGACTCCTTCTCGGAATAGATCCGATCTGCGTCAGTTTCCCTTCGGTTTGAAGAACGCTGGACAGATGTACCAACGTGCGTTGTCAAAAACAACACATGCTACGCTGCACAAGATTGAACCCTGCATGCAGAAGGCAGCACCCCAGAGGACGCTGGGGGATTTGATCATCTCCGACACACCCGATGGAGTGGTCGTTCACTAGCCCGATTCGGATCTCTCCACCGTCTTTCGCGACAACGATGAATCACGCATGATCTCCACCATCTCTGGCAAGGTCCCCCAAAATCCCTTTCAAACGGGTCGGGACCTCTCTCCAGACACGACCTCCACGATGCTGATCGACTCCTATAGCGATGACACTCACAACCCCAAGCGTGAGCTATACGCTGGGGCAGGCGGATCAGATCAAGTCAACAGCTGTCTCGCCGAGGAATTCGAGCAGGAAGGAGGTGCCTTTGCCACCCCAACCACCAACATCGTCAAGGCCAAACACCTGCTTGAAGGTGTTGAAGACCACCCTGTGATCGGCGAGGCTAAAGGTCTCTTGGAGGTGGCAGCAATCCAGACCAACATGCTCGACCCCCTACTATCGATGACTCATGCGTCGGGAGGAAGCCATAGCCACCACTCCAGTCGGGACAAGAGCCACTACGGCAGCTCAAGCCAAAGGCGTGTTCAACATGATGATCGTGAAGCCAGTAGCGGAAGCCACGCTGATCCTTCCTACGACCTTCGTGGGAAGCTCAAGCAGAAAGATGCAGGGAACCGCCTCGTTGAGATGCGCACGGAGCGCAACGCCAAATATGACGGCATCCACGCCTTCTCCAACGACATACGCACCTACAAGTACCCAGCCGTATTTAAAGCATCCGGCGTCGACAAGTATGCCAGCAACTAAGATCCCAACCTCTTGTTGCGTCGGTACTCCACTGTGATCTAAGCTTCGGGAGGGGACGACAAGGCCAAGCTCCTATACTTCACCGTTGCCATGGAGGCTTCTCCCCTCACCTGGTTGGAAGGCCTTACCGAGCGTTCCATTGAAAGTTGGCATGTTCTCAAGAAGGAGTTCATCAACAACTTCCAAGGCTCTGCCGATCGCCTCGGAACAAAGTACGACCTCGCCACCTACAAGCAGAAGCCCGATAAAAGCCTGCACGACTACAATCATCGTTTCTGTGGGAAGAAGTTCAAGTGTGTCCAACTCAAGGATGAAGAAATCATCACCGCGTTCCAGCAAGGCATCCATGATCGCTACGAGTTCTGTCAGTTCTGCAGAAACAAGCCCAAGACACTAGAAGAACTCCGAGATGGCAAGCGTAACCACGGAGGCGGCAACAACATCGATCGCAAGCCTCAAGATGGCAAGGAACACTAGGACTCCTATAGCCGCAACCAGGGTAACTCCCACAAGCGGCACCCTGGATATACGGTAGTTGCACTCGAAAAGTCGCCGAAGAAGGCCACAACGCAATAGAGGAAGGAAGAATTTTGAAGCTTCTCCACAAACGTTGCCCCCCCTGACGGCAAGCACACAATTTATGAGTGCTATTGGCTCCGATCAGGACTAGGAGCTCCTCTTCTGGAAAAAAAGAAAAGAAGGGTGACGATGGCGATGGCGATGACAAGGAAGACAAGGAAGATGAGGGCTTCCCTCGGGTCCAAAATCAAGTCAACGTCATCCTCGGCGGCAACTATGGCAGCGACTCTAGGCGTACTCGGAAGAACACCGAGTGCGAGAACCTAGCCATAGAGCCAGCGGTCCGCACGCCAATCAAGTGGTCAGACCGCCCGATCACATTCACCAAGGCCGACCAGTGGTGTTCCTTCCCCAAGCCAGGACGCTACCCCTTGGTCCTTGACCCCATCAGGAGCAGGTCGCATGTACAAAACGCTCATCGACGTGGGCAATGGTCTCAATGTTATCTTCGCCAAGACTCTGAAGATGATGGGTTTCGATATCGAAACCGACCTCAAGCCAGGAGATTCTGCCTTTTACGGTATCGTCTCGGGGAACGCCGCAGTCCCCCTGGGACAAATCACCTTTCCCGTTACCTTCGGGACAAAGGAGAACTACCACACCAAATTCATAACATTCGAAGTTGCAGACTTCTCCACCAGCGATAATGCCATCGTCGGGCGTCCAGGACTGGCCCGAATCATGGCAATTCCTCACTAGTGTACCTGTTGTTCAAAATGCTAGGTCCCTAAGGGGTCATCTCCGTCCGAGGTGACCTCAACAAGTCCTACCAGTGCGACAACGAAGCTGTCGACCTAGCCATGAAGGTCGTTGTTGACGGTCGTTAAAACCATTTGGTGACCATCAACATTTCAGGAGAAACAAGGGTTTCATGCCATGTTCCATACATAAAATGTTTATTACTAACAAATTCCATAAGTTTTGGATGATTTGTGCCTGCAGGGACCTAGTGGTGAAATTTCACCCAAATTGGGCTCAGACCCAGGCCGACCGGCCTCCCCTAGGCCGGCCGGCCTGGCCCTGGCACATTTGGGTGTCAAACTTCGTCCATGCAGAGGAAACACAATGAAGATGATCAGGGACGTTGATTCCAACGTCGGTTTGATCAAGGGACCCGAATGGCCTAGGATGCTTTGTACAAGGATTGAAGGGCCCACCTACCTAACTTACCGGCCGTAACCGCCAGAGAAGCACACTTAACCGTCATTGGGACGTGATCATGGCCGTCCAGAGTGAAGGCGGTGGCCAGAGGCGCCAGGTGGAGGCCGATCGGCCTCCCCTAGGCTGGCCGGCCTCCCCTCGGCTCGAATGGCCCACCTCCTTCTCTCAAGGGACGGTTATGACGTTTAGGAGGTGGGGCCAGCTGCAACTGACGTCCAAAGGCTATATAAAGGCCCCTCCTCTACAGACACTACAAACACTACACACCACTACACATTACTCCACTTGAAGTTTAGGAGCTCTTCCATTTTTCCCTTTTCTTAGTCTAGGATTAGAGTTGGGAGTAGAGTCGAGTCGAGCTAGTTCCGGAGTTCCTCGGAGTTCTGGTAAAGCTCTTGTAGCCTTTCCTTCGTTTGAAGAGTTTAATATATATATATCTTCTATCTTTAGAGCATTTATAAGCTTATCTTTATTTACCTTCCCTTTTTGGGTTGTTTCCTATAGTTTTAGGTCTAGAGTGTAGTTTAGCTCTATCGGGATTTATCTTGCGGGTTTTCTAGTCTCGACCAAGGCCGTAAGACGCCTTGGAAGGACGGGGTTTTCTTCTGAAGGTACCCAGAGGAAATCCTAACATTAAGTGCAGACGTGGTGTCTGACTTAGTGTTAGCTAGGAAATGTGTTGCACCCCACGGAACTGATGTGGTAGGCGACAGGTAGTGACAGCCCTGTCCGTCCTTTGTACTCCACCATGTTTGGGTGTATTCATAACAGTAGTTGCTGAGCCTGGGGGAACCCCTCTCTCATCCCAGTCTGAGTCCCCCCCGCTGCAGTCGTCGAAGCAAGCTCTGTTCCCGATATCTAAGCTAGGTTCTGGGTTTAAGGTTACAGTGGCTTAGCTCTGAGTAGAAAGCCTAGTAAGTCCGGTCTCTCCCAGCGTCTTTCCTTTTCTATAGATTTGAGGCTCCTGTGTGTGTGTCGCTAGTCGTTCAGACTTTCTATTCGGTCATTCATTTGACCATTATCCTACACTTAGGTGTATTTATCCCACTGAGATTAGTGAGTGTTTATTTCTGAAAAGATCTATCTCATTATTCATCAATTCTCTTTAACCAAGGCTTCCCTACGGAAATATAAATACGATACCCTGGGTTTCCCAAAGGTGAAATGCTACACTGATATATTCTGTGCGCTTGCAGAATCTCTTTCTAAAAGCGACATTATAAATCGAGTACCTTCTTACGTTGATTAAAGAATTGACGTTAAGAAGTGCCAACAAGCATTTCTGGCGCCGTTGCCGGGGAAGCAATTGGCTAAAGACATTGTTGAATTATTTGATAATCTTTACAGATTTATAACCACTAACCTTAGAGAACTTACCCCTGCAAACTCTCATCTGTTTTTGATGTGTTTTGCAGGCTAGTGCATGACTGGTTTCAACCTACCATCAAACTTTGATCCGAATCCAGAACGCATTGGGAGAGTTGTGAGGAAAAGAATCGTTCCACCTCAGATTTCACTCAGCTCAAACACCTTGTTCGAATCTTCATCCGACTCCGAGTCGTCGTATTCATCAGCTCCAGAATCACCTGATACTATGGCTGCCCCAAGGAAGACACTCCGTGAGTATTCCGCCCCGTCAAGGAACAACTTTCCAGGACTGGATGCTCAGGGTGAAGCTGAAGGAGGATTTGAGCTGAGGTCGGGCCTTGTTAACATGGTCTAGGCCAGTCCTTTCTGCGGAAAGGCTATTGAGGATGCTCACGCTCACCTCAGGAACTTTCTGGAGGTGTGCAGCACAATCAATCCCAGTGGCACACCGATCCATACCATCCGTTTGAAGCTATTCCCTTTCTCCTTGCTTGGCAAGGCGAAAGAGTGGTTATACACCAACAAAGCAAGCTTCGAGAATACCTGGCAGAAATGCGCCGACGCATTCCTGACCAAGTTCTTTCCGGTGGGCAAGACCAACGCCCTCCGAGGACAAATCACAGGCTTCCAGCAGCATGACAGTGAGTCAGTACCAGAAGCTTGGGAGAGACTGCAAGAATATGTTACAGCCTGTCCCCATCATGGCATGGAAGAGTGGTTGATCGCTCAAAACTTCTTCTATGGCCTCACCTGTCGATTGCAAGAGTACCTGGATGCAGCAGCGGGAGGAGCCTTCCTTACGCTGGATGTACCAGCTGCTAAGGCGCTTATCGAAAAGATCGCCACTCACCAGAGTTGGACGAGTGAAAGACATGCTTCACGCACCAAAGGCGTACACCAGATCGACTCCATTGACATGCTCGCTGCAAAGATGGACCTACTTCTAAAGAAAATGGAATCTCCTGAAAAGGAGATGAATTAGATCATTGACGCATGAATGACATGCGAGACGTGCGGTGAATCCGGACACTCGGGCAGCAGTTGCCCAACGACCCAGGAGGAGGCCTGTTTCATCGGAAACGGTGGAAACTTCAACAACTCAGGCTTCCGTCCTCAGCAAGGTTGGAATTCCAAGCCCAACCTCCTCTTCGGCCAACAATCAGGTAATCCTCCTAATAACAGCTTTCAGCCGTCCCTTAAGGATATTTGGTACGGCCGGAAACAAATTAACGAAAGCATTAGCAAGAAATTTCTTGCTACTGACAAAGTTATGGAGTCTCTGGCTGCCCAAATAGACGGGTTTAACTCTGTTATTAAGAACCAGCTGAGTTTTAACAAAATGATTAAAACTCAAGTAGCTCAGCTAGCTGCATCTTGTCCTAACCCTAGCATGGGGAACTGCCCGGGCAACCGGAGGTTCCCATTAAGGAGAATGTTAGTGCGGTGACCACGCGGACTGGAAAGTCCACGCGGGATCCATCTTTTCCCCAGGGTGCAGGTATGCAGCGAAGGGTTGAAGAAGGAGATGAAGAGGAGGCCGACGAAGATGCCATCCCAGCTGATCAAGGGGAGAGTGAGGCCCCGCAAGCCTTGGGCACAACCCGTGACCCGAACTACCTCCCGTTCCCTGAACAGAAGAGAAAGCCAGTGGCCGACGAACAATTCGGAAAATTCGTCGAGGTAATCAGGAAGGTTTTTATCAATATACCTCTCCTGAATGCTTTGCAGGTCCCGACACATGCAAAATATATCAAGGATATCCTTGGTAACAAGAGGACCCTGCCAACCACTGAGACGGTGCAGCTCACCGAGGCATGTAGCTCAGCTATACTCGGCCCCAATTTCCCCAAGAAGAAGGATCCCGGATGTCCCATGATTTCCTGCTCAATAGGCGGCCAAGAGTTTGATCACGCCCTATGTGACTTGGGGGCCAGCGTCAGCGTGATGCCCAAGGTAGTCTTTGACAATCTCAAGCATATCACGCTGGTCTCTACACCCATGTGCTTGCAGCTAGCGGACCAATCGGTTCGTTACCCCGCTGGAGTAGCGGAGAATGTCCCGGTGAAGATCCGAGACTCATTCATCCCAGTGGATTTCGTCGTCCTCGATATGGAGACAGACGCCAAGAGCTCTCTCATTCTCGGGAGACCATTCTTGAGCACTGCTAATGCCAACATCGATGTTGGCGCTGGGAATATTCAGCTCAAGCTCAATGGGGCAGTAGAGGAGTTTACTTTCCTTCCGAAGGAAGAGCCGCCCCAACAAGTCAACATGGTCAGTGAGGTCACACCGAAGCAGGCAGTCCAGAACATGTGTTTCAAGGAGCTTGTTAGTGTGGTGGAGACACTTATCCTTCGAGAGAAGAAGCGGCATGATCGCTATCATGCACAGCGGAGGATATCGAGAAAGAAAATACTGGATCAACTATCAGAGAAAGAGAGGAAGGTTAACACTAAGCCCCGCCAGACGAGGAAGATCTGGCAGACCAAAGCCGTAAAGGACCCAAAGAATACTTCGGAGCGTCCCGCTCAGGACTAAAATCCGAGCCCTCGCCATAAGGTATGTGGTATTTATCCATGCATTTTTGCATTTGCATATAGAATAGGTCTCCCTTCCTAATTTTAATTTCCAAATCAGCATGTCATGTTTAATTTTTCACAACTCTTGTTTAAATTTTAGCATTGCATATATATACAAAAAAAAAAAATTCGGCCATCTCTATGGCGGGCCGGCCCCACCTAGGCCGGCCGGCCCCACCTGTCATTGCCTTGGTCAGATTCACATACAGGGGAGAATAGAATATCGTGCACGAGCACCACGAGGAGGCCGAGCACCGACGGCGCCGGTGGCAGGCCGGTCAGCCCCATCACGGCCGGTCGGCCGCCCTCCGCCGCTCGTGTCCCGTCACCACCCGCCGACACTCGTCCTTCAGTGCGTAGTGTCCCGACGACCAAGCTCCGCCGCTCGTTGTGCAGCAGCAGGGCCGGCCGGCCCCACCTAGGCCGGTCGGCCTCCCCCCGTCGCCGCTCTATAAAAGCCGAGCGCCAGAACGCTCAGCTCGGCACCCCCTGCGCAAGTAAGCACAAGTTGCACCGAAGTTTAATCTTTTTTCCCCTGTTTAAGCCTCTTGTTGATACCGGATTTTGACAGATAAAATCTTATTCCTAGAGGCTTGATGGCATCGGCTGATCCAGAAGAAATAGAATAAAGGAAGTGCATGCAAAGCATGGTGGTCAGAATATTATATTATTTCCATTGGAGGCACATGTTGATCCAGAGATGAGGAATCGGCAAAGCAGCATCGACGTGAAGGCAATCGGTTGATGTGGTACCTGCCGATGGAACCAGAGGCCTGTTAAATTGATAGCATACGCGTGAAGGAAAGGAAGCTAATTCAGGTTTGACGTGAGGATTTTTATTAGTCAAATGTGGTTAGCGTGACAGCCGGAATATTATATTATTGATAAGGAGAAGATTTGCATGGAGACATATGTTCACTCGGATTGAAGCATGCTAACAGGAAACGAAGTATCAACTGATGGCCACAGGAATTAGCAGGAAAAGAAGCAAGGAAAGAGAGATCAGCTTGTAGTCAGCAAGGAGAGAGAATCGGCAGGAATCAAACTAGAGGAATCGGCAAGAGAAGAAGCAGGGATGTGAATCGGAGGAAGATCCCTGACGTGAATCGGCAGTCAGCAGGGAGTGAATCGGCAAGGAACAGTGGCAATCGGAGGACAACAGAATCGGCAAGAAGCAATCAGCAGTAAATGTAATCGGAAGTGAGTAAATGAAATCAGCACTTTACTACAGTGTCCGATTTGAAAAACATGGTGGCCGATCTGCAGTGTCCGATTTCAAAAGATATGGTGGCCGATCTGCAGTGTCCGATTAGAATGTGTAATAGCCGATTTGTTTAGTGAGAAAAACGCGTGTTTGCCGTATTAATTTCATGAAGAGGAATAAAGAAGGTGCATGGATAAGGCATTACGTGTGTGCATGGACAGAGGAAATATTCACTAGATTATTGGAAGGGAAGAGTTCGGTCTGGTTTATTTTTGGAAGTTGATGACCGTGCTGTTTCTTCGGCCAGAGGTGATACGATACATGTTCTCATACAGCATGGAGTCTAGATAGTAAACCACGCATGAAGATTGGTCTACGTGCGGCCGAATCCGGATAGAACTTCATCAAGAAGGACTCTACGGAAAAGAAAACTGGAGTCTGTGTATCTTAATATTTTCTATTATTTAGATATTGATTAGGTAGTCAAGTTGTAATTGGCTTAGACTTCTGTATACGTGAGATGCATGTCAAGTCTTTAGTTCAGCTGCCAATAAATATAAGGGGTGCATGGTTATTGTAAAGGGAATATCACACGATCAAATAAACAAACTCTACTTCTTCAGTACCTTTACTTTTATCAAGTCGGCGACTTCGCTATTTTCTTTTCACGAGTTCTTCGAGCACGTCAAGGGTGATCAGATCTCAGTGCTTGCCTCGTAAGTTCCGTCTTTTACCGAATAATCCTTAAGCTTTAGCAACCGGCGGATCGCTGTTGCTTCGTTTAAGTTATTCAACAGTTATCGAATAAGTATCTAGGCTTTCGTAACCGGCGTATCGCTGTTACTTTGTTTAGATTTTATTCAACCTTTATCCAGCTTGGTACACGCTTTGGTCGGCTTTTATCAGTGTTATCTCGTTGCATCTCTTATCACAGCCGACTAGATCTGTTCCAAGTGCTGCTCTGTTTGGCTTGTTAGATTACGGTTTAGTGATCTCGCATAGCTTTGCTCTGAATCGGTTATCCAAGCCGATTTATTATTTACTAGATTGGACAGCTTCTGCCAATTCTGCCTATAGAGCTAATCGGAATCCCAGCCGATACGCTCTAGTATTTTTACGGTTTCGTGTGCTAGCGCGTGAAGATCTTTCCCGATTTTTGCGTCAACACACTTTTGGCACGCCCAGTGGGACCCGACAATTTGATTACAATATCATGAGTTCCCAGATTAATGCAGCTGAATTCCAAGCGATGATTGATCGAGCTGTACATCAAGCAATGGTTGACTTGTCGAGCAATATGACAAAAACGGATTCGCTGTCGATGGCTTTTCAACATCAGTCATTGGTTCAGTCGCAACAATCCAGAGGTTATCAGCCAATGGTGCAGCAACAGATTGTGCACCAACCACACATACTATACGGTTGCACGTCACAAGTGTCGGCTCCACAACCGGTAGCTTATTTACAGCAGCAGATAGGTGGTTATCAACCCCATATGACGGTCCAACAGCCGAAGGCTTATCTACAACCATTGTCAACGATTCAACAATCACAACCTGCAGTTCAGCAGCCACAGATGGTGGCTTATCAACCATCAAGGGTTATTCGACAGCAATCATATTATTATGTGCCACTAATATCATGTCCGATTGTGCAGCAAAATCAATTAAATGATTGTCAATCGACCATGCAGCGATCTGAGATTGAGGTTCATCAACAGGATGTTACAAATAATCAAAATGAAGAATTTGAATCTGTATTGGCTTTCGAAGGGTCTACAAAATCACAGGATGGTAATTCTAATTGTGAAATCTATGAGCCTCACATCGATCATATCACCCTAGAAGACCTTGAGCAAGATGAAATAGAAGCCATTGAGAAAGCTGTCGAGGAATATAGGTTGGCCTGTCTTAAAACTTTCAGAGTTACTGAGAAGGGTGATGCAGTCCAAACCTGTGATTTCCCAAAGCCAGAAGAGTTCACAAGTTTTGAGAAAATAACGGGGATCCAGATGATTGAAGGGAGTCATTCACGTATGGAGTTGTCTGCTGATGCAATAACTGAAGCTACAGATCTTGTTCCTGTTGCTGGCATATCTATACAGTCACCACAATTATTAGCATCATGTCAAGCAGAAGGTGAATATAATTCAATGATGTCATATTTGATTCAGCCTTCTGCCGATCAGCCGTTGGATGATCCCACTCAAATGGATACTCTTGATCAGATAGCTCTAACATGTCCTGCTGCACGGAGGAGTTCAGTCCCCATTCCAGATGAATTTGTTAGAGAAAAGTATCGGCATGAGTATGTTCATGAAGAAAAAAGCCGATATGATAAAAAATGTGAGCAACGTGGAAATATCTACAAATCTGTTGGTTATAATTTTACTTGCTTCATTTCAACTGGAAAGTCTAGTATATTGATTTCTACAGAAGTATTGGTCATTATGTTTATTGAGTACGAACGGAAGTTTCGCCTAAGATTGTGGGATCCAGGTGGATATAACTGTGAGTCATGCAAATTAATTAATCGGTTCATTATTGGTAATTAAGTCTGACCGATTAATTAAAATAAGGTTATGTATTGTATCATCGGCTTATTGGTCTTTTGATCTATACAATGGAATAGCCGATGGTATCGTTGGTCTTGCCTGACATATATCGCCTGGGTTTGTGTATCATGATTGGCACTTACGCTATGTTATTCTAATCGTGTTTATACTCATGATTGTTGTCGCCGAGACACTAGATATGTAGCAGTGAATCAGCAATGAAATAAGGAGTCTGAAATATTTCAGCCAATGGAAACAAATACAGAGCACCGATTGACTTAGAAAATCGGCTGATTTGAATCAGCTAATAGAAGTAAATTTGGTGTAAGCCAAAATATTTGCTACGTCTTGGATATTGAAGTCGATATATGACGTGACAGCCGATTGATGTTGACACATTATGAGGGAGCCGATGGAGCTATAACAGTCCAATGGGCCGATTGAAATTGCATCGGCTGAGTGACCGATAATGTACTGAGTAGAATCAGCTGTCTTAAAGTTAAATGCTTGTCCAATCGGAAGCATGATTATCCGATTGTTCTATGGTGAAGCAGATAGTGAATTGATAAAAAGAGCCGATGAGAAGAAGTATCTTGACTCCAGAGCCGATATGGTATATATATCGGTTAGACAAATTCAGATATTTTTCCACGACTATTACATATTATCTGCAAATCGAATCCAAGAAGCCATGATTCTCTATTCACGTCGCCAGTGCAGTATACTATCCTTTTAATCATTACCGTGTGTCCATGCAAGTGACCTGTACACCAATCCACTCAGTGTTCAAATAATTGTGCTAATCGTCTCCAGCAGTTGTCTTAAATTCGTCGGCCGTGGGAGTATTTAATGGCTGATTGGAGCGTTCCAGAGCATTTATGCTATAGCCCATGATCATCAAAATCGGATAGTATTTCTGTGTGACTTGCTTCATGGCCGATTAGGTCAATAAAGGCTAGCCAGTATAAAAAATATATATTATTACAGCTCATTGGAGGAGATGTGATTGGAAGATGCCGATGGAGCCAGGAGCCTGCTATCTAAAGTCATTATAAATTAATGCCATCATCAACTGGAGGTAGCAGCACTACATGGGTGACGACATCGGCAAAACTACATCGGTAAAATTGTATCGGCATCGGAATCGGCATGTGGGATTGTGGTGAGCTGAAGATGCCGACGCTTCTGTGCCTGTTTGGTCAATCACTCCTGCCGATTTCTCCGCTTGCCTCTTCTTGCCGATTCCGATCAACTCAAGCCAATCTGCTTTCCGATTCGTCTGGCCGGTCAAGTTACGGTTTTTCTCTTTGATACATTGCTTATGGGCTTCGCCGACCAAAATGAAAAGACGATGGCATGGCCATAGTTGCCAGACAAAGATGCCTCTGAAGAGGTCGGCGTGCTATCTTTACATTGGAGGTCGGAACCTAGCATGGAATAGGCAGTGCTACACACAGAGAAGTTGTATTGCACACATGCATGTCATTTGAGCACATACCTACCACAAGCAAGCTACTTGTTAGATGAAAAGAACTTGCAGAAATTCAGGGCAAGTTACGTTAGGAGTCTCCAGGAACAGAATTTCTCATGATTACTACAGCAGAAAAGCTGGTGATGATAAATCGGAGGGATATTGATCTGGAGAATATCGGCAACGGGAAGTTCTACTTGTATACTGTCGATTGGTTTTGTTTGAAACCGATCATTATTTAGATGATAATTTACATCATAGGACATAGGATTTATCTGAACACCGTTGGAGCAACAGGAATCAGCAGAGGTTAAATTCATCAATCAATTGGCAAGGATCGGAGATGGCTAAAGCAGATGGTTTAAGTTAATGGTTTGCTCCGATATTGTCAACCGATGTAGCCGATAGCTGCCGTAATAGAAAAGTCGACCCCTAGGAGCTATTGGCAATGGACAACCAATTCAACCGATTGAGATGAAAAGAAGTGTGTGAAACAAAACATCTGCATGTAGGAATGCAAAGTGCTAATAGGCAACCGATGGTTCATACAATCGGTAACGCTCAGTAGATGCAGATGACATAGCCGATGATTATTATTGAAAAGTTATTTTCATCGGCTAGCAGTCATCGGTTCAAGAATCAATAATTGGCCAATGGATATCAATGAAATGATTCAATGCAAGCTTTGATATTGGGGGGCCTAATATTCTTCAGTTGGCTTATCAATTAATATCTTACAAACGCTTATCCAGATTAAATGCAAGGGAAGATATAAGAAAGGCCAGATTGAGATTATAGTTCACGTGTATGACAATCGGCTTGCATGAACATTGCTAGTTATTAATACTGTATGGCATGCTTAATGGCCGATTCATTTACTAAGCTTCAGCCGTTGGCCCTAGCTGATAGTGATTCTGGCCAATGGTATTATTAAAAGGGTTTTCCTCAATGGGATCGGAATCAGCTGATGGCTGTTTTCCTTAATGATGCCAATGGTTATTAATTCAGCCGATTTCATAATGGAGCTGATGGTTTAGTAAGCGGATAGTTGCTATAGTGGAAGAATCAGCAGAGCATTTATGATGGTTGTTAATCTGATGGTTTTATTACAATGCGGCCGATCTCGTGCTTACAGATCGATTATGAATCACTAATGATTATTGAACTGATGATGGTGGTTTGAGTTAATTTCAGCCGATTAAATCAATGTACTGTTTATATCGGTTATCAAGTTCTTTAATCAGAAGTATGCAATGAATAAATCGGCCGGTGGTCTTATTCTTCAAGACATATGCCCATGGATTACTAGTGATGGAGTTCAGCCTAAAGTAATGTGTTGGCCACTGGTGGTGTCTATTCTTAAGAGAGCAAGCAGTCGATGGTACCAATAATTCAAAAAACGTGGTGTTTGACAGTGGCTGCACTTAGATTTGTTCATGGATTAAACATATGAAAAAAAAAAGTATGATGGGAACAATAATCTGTGTGAGGGAAACACTGATTCACATATATAGAGGCAGCAACACATGAATATTCATTATCTATGGCCTATTATTCAGCTTGAGTTTCACGTGATTGGTGCATCCGAGACATCGGACTGTTGGCCGATATACAGTGGTTAGCTGAGGGTCCCAATATGATTAGCCGATGACCAATGAGATATCCGTGTCGTAACAGCCAATGAATACGATTCTCAGTCAGCCGATTTGGTGTTAACCGATTTGGAGTCAACTGATGACTCATGGAAACGATATTAAACCGATGGGTCTTTTATATTGTGAAGTATTTTTGGAATCTATCATCGGTTATTTCTTATATTATTAATGATCTGCTCATTATTGTTATTGGAAGCTAATAATGATAGGAGAGGAGATTTCAATGATGAATACTACAGCTGATAATCACTGGCTAATTCTTTTGTGTAAATAAAGTTCAGCCGATGGGGTTGAATAAAAGCCAGAAGAAGATTCGTAGTGCAGTCTACAGCAACAGATCAAGCGACAGACTAATTGGCAATCCCATCGGAGGAACCGATTGTTCTGCACTGGTTGATTCCATTGGCAAGATCTACTCATTGGCTACTGGAGGAAGAACCATACTGACTTGCCGATTGGAAGTCAACATTAATTAGCCCATCGGCATCAGATGAGACATTGGAAAAATCGGCATCGGCGTTCCAGTTGTTGGTGTTGGCATTGGATAAGATACAGAAGATAATCGGCTTTAATGATTGCCTGTCATTGGTAGAATATAATCGGCATGGTCGGATAGCCAATTACACTGGTGACCAAATTAATTTTGATGAAGTACGGGGAACAAATAAAAACATTAATTCAGTTCGGACGAGCTATCCAATGTTGTTTATTTGAGACGTGTTTTTCTCAATATTCTACAAATAAATCAGCCAATGGGTGGGGAATCAGCAGTATGCTTGAAGCAGTTCTGATCAACTAATGGTGAAGCAGCCGTGATGCTATGATAGAAGAACCGATGGGTTTAAAAATCGGCAAGCTTGCAATGAACGATCATAAAATATATCGGCTAAGGATGTAAAGTGAAGATGGACAAACATCAGAATTGATATGTGAGTTGAAACCTCATTCGGCGTTAAGAGACATGGGAGTATATATATACAGCCCCGGTAAGAGCACGCTCTGCCGTAAATAAAAAAAAAGCACTTTGGAATCATTTTTCAGCCGATTGAATCAAGCACCGAAAAGAATTAAGGACAACCGATGGAATAATTCTGGAATTCTTTAATCGGCTATTTGGTACAATGAATAGTTGATCAAGGAGATAAAGATGGATAGCCGATGGATTTCTGTACGTTAATTGGGAGGGCCTATACTAAATTTATCGGGCACAAAATTCATCGTGATCTCAAGTTCACTATGATCTTCATCTGTCAGGAGGCATCAGCTAAATTTTGGCAAATTCATATATTGGGTTTGCAAAGTCGTAAAGGCGAGTTGGCAAGAGTTAATCTAGCCGTGAATTAAGATGCCAAAGTTAAAATAATTCTTTGGCCAAAGGGATTATTTTACTCGGCTGCTGAAGTCATTGAAGAAATAAGGATAGCCGGTAAAAGTAAATCATGGACTCTATTGCCAATTATTATTTTGGTTCGGCGAACAGCCGATGACTGATTGAAAAGGATGAATCGGCTATGTGCTATTCAAATTGTGATTACTCCAGGCCGATAAGTCATAAAGAAAAGAGCCGATTGGGAAAATCTTTAATTAATTAATCGGCTACATGCTTGTACTAGTTTTATTATGGAGTGCCAATTAATGGAGCTGGTGATTCCGTATAATTGACGTTGAGGTATGGTACGACGAAAGGGTATTTTGATTGGCCTGTTGACACGAGGCTTGTTTCTCTATAAGGCACCAAGAGCATTGGCTTTATGTTGATAATGTTGGAGATGTTTCCCTCTTGGTTCCTTCCTCTGTTATTGATGGCCGATGCCTTTTACAGTTAAATTGACTAGACAGTTTAATGGGATTACGTTTTGGACCAACCATCATACTATGCGAGATCAAGGCTAGATGGAAATTACTCGAGGATACATGCATACGTAAATGGACGATGGTTATTATTGAGCTTCAAAGATTGATGATCAGAAGACCATGGTACTGCTAACTTAGCTGATACTATTGCCAATATTGGTAGATCAAAGAAACCTTACTTCTTACTGCAAAAATACTTGGAAATTTTATCTTGCGAAAATAAAATAGCTTAGCTCCTCAATGACATGAATTTCCTAGAATGCTACCAGAGCCATATGTTGCATGTCTTTGGAAGCCTTACACATATGCTACTTGTTTTGTATTGAGCTTTGTCAAATTGTTTGCGACCCTTGTGAGATTCGTTTCATGCTTTTAAGGTCAAGATCACGTACACTCCACATATTGTTCCATTGTTGGGTATGCCAGACTTTAACTTCTGGGCGCATCGTTGTCGTTTGGTCTAGGTTCACATACTCGCCACTCATGTTGACTTCTACACTAGAAGTTACGCAAAAACATGCCTTTCATCTATGAAAAAATATCCTGTTCTTTTAACATGACTCTTTATCTTCATTGTGCAAAGAGGTATGGGCTATGCAAAAGAAAAAAGGGAAGAAAAGAAAAAATATGTGTGCTTAAAATAAGAGAAAAAGTGGAGAAAAAGAAAGATAGCCCATGCTCTAAAACCAAATAAAAAAAAAGAAGAAGATTCATGCAAAAGGGGATTTGAGTTCCATCCACAAAAGTTTCACACACATGCACTTCTTGATCTGATTGTATGACTTGTTTTCTCCATTGGATCCGGATTTTGACTTAGCAAAATATGTAATGCAAGTATGCTTCCTTTTTATTCCCTACCTCGAGCTCCACAAAAAGCCTTATTAGAGATAGGAAGAAGAGTAAGTATGAGATCTTTGGTGAGGAACCACATACATATATAGTAATCTGAGTAAATCATTTGAGGAGCAAGTTATGTTTTTATCTAAAAATCTTTCAGAAAAACTCAAGCTATTTAGCAGGAAGAGCATAGTTGATTTGATTTTCCCTATTGGTGGGGGTGTTGGTTATGTAAGGAAGCTGTATCAGAAAGAAGAGTTTCGAAGCATGAAGCCTTCATACTCCGAAACTAGGGGGCCCCTGTTGACACCGGATTTTGACAGATAAAATCTTATTCCTAGAGGCTTGATGGCATCGGCTGATCAAGAAGAAATAGAATAAAGGAAGTGCATGCAAAGCATGGTGGCCAGAATATTATATTATTTCCATTGGAGGCACATGTTGATCCAGAGATGAGAAATCAGCAAAGCAGCATCGGCGTGAACGCAATTGGTTGATGTGGTACCTGCCGATGGAACCAGAGGCCTGTTAAATTGATAGCATACGCGTGAAGGAAAGGAAGCTAATTCAGGTTTTACGTGAGGATTTTTATTAGTCAAATGTGGTTAGCGTGACAGCCGGAATATTATATTATTGATAAGGAGAAGATTTGCATGGAGACATATGTTCACTCGGATTGAAGCATGCTAACAGGAAACGAAGTATCAACTGATGGCCACAGGAATTAGCAGGAAAAGAAGCAAGGAAAGAGAGATCAGCTTGTAGTCAGCAAGGAGAGAGAATCGGCAGGAATCAAACTAGCGGAACCGGCAAGAGAAGAAGCAGGGATGTGAATCGGAGGAAGATCCCTGACGTGAATCGGCAGTCAGCAGGGAGTGAATCGGCAAGGAACAGTGGCAATCGGAGGACAACGGAATCGGCAAGAAGCAATCAGCAGTAAATGTAATCGGAAGTGAGTAAATGAAATCAGCACTTGTACTACAGTGTCCGATTTGAAAAACATGGTGACCGATCTGCAGTGTCCGATTTCAAAAGATATGGTGGCCGATCTGCAGTGTCCGATTTGAATGTGTAATAGCCGATTTGTTTAGTGAGAAAAACGCGTGGATGCCGTATTAATTTCATGAAGAGGAATAAAGAAGGTGCATGGATAAGGCATTACGTGTGTGCATGGACAGAGGAAATATTCACTAGATTATTGGAAGGGAAGAGTTCGGTCTGGTTTATTTTTGGAAGTTGACGACCGTGCTGTTTCTTCGGCCAGAGGTGATACGATACATGTTCTCATATAGCAGGGAGTCCAGATAGTAAACCACGCATGAAGAATGGTCTACGTGCGGCCGAATCCGGATAGAACTTCATCAAGAAGGACTTTACGGAAAAGAAAACTGGAGTCCATGTATCTTAATATTTTCTATTATTTAGATATTGATTAGGTAGTCAAGTTGTAATTGGTTTAGACTTCTGTATACGTGAGATGCACGTCAAGTCTTTAGTTCAGCGGCCCAATAAATATAAGGGGTGCATGGTTATTGTAAAGGGAATATCACACGATCAAATAAACAAACTCTACTTCTTCAGTACCTTTACTTTTATCAAGTCGGCGACTTCGCTATTTTCTTTTCACGAGTTCTTCGAGCACGTCAAGGGTGATCAGATCTCAGTGCTTGCCTCGTAAGTTCCGTCTTTTACCGAATAATCCTTAAGCTTTAGCAACCGGCGTATCGTTGTTGCTTCGTTTAAGTTATTCAACAGTTATCGAATAAGTATCTAGGCTTTAGTATCCGGCGTATCGCTGTTACTTCGTTTAGATTTTATTCAACCTTTATCCAGCTTGGTACACGCTTTGGTCGGCTTTTATCAGTGTTATCTCGTTGCATCTCTTATCACAGCCGACTAGATCTGTTCCAAGTGCTGCTCTGTTTAGCTTGTTAGATTACGCTTTAGTGATCTCGCATAGCTTTGCTCTGAATCGGTTATCCAAGCCGATTTATTATTTACCAGATCGGACAACTTCTGCCGATTCTGCCTATAGAGCTAATCGGAATCCCAGCCGATACGCTCTAGTATTTTACGGTTTCATCGCTTGTCAATTAACAGGTCAAATTGACTGGCACGCCCCGGTATTCACGGTCACAACCGATTTCGTGTGCTAGCGCGTGAAGATCTTTCCCGATTTTTGCGTCAACACCTCCAAAGCCCCAAGTTAGAAAAAAAAAATCCCAAGTCTAGCTCAAGAAAATTCTGCCCAAATATTTCTTGCCTCTTGATCTAAGGTTCCACTAATCAAGAACGATTTGTGGAGGTTCGGTCCCCGCAAGAACGACTAACCTTTTTGTGGCGAGTAATTTTCCACAAGAACGGCTTACTCGTTGTGGTGATTAACCTCCCACAAGAACGACTGACTTTCGTTTCGGTGCCAAGGGACCGTCTCCGTATCCGAATCATGACCCGGATTGAGCATATCATTCCGAGGTCTGATGAGGAACTGGAACTCATCAACCAGTTGAAAACCCGAAGCTTCAGCCACGCCAAGTACATAGACGCCACGCTGCTGATCAAGACAGAACTGCTTCGTGACATGGAACGCGCATTCGGTAATGCCAGGTGGGCGGACTTCTACCCCGTCCACAAAACAGGTTCACATTTCTTGACTATGGAATTTCTGATGAGTTTGCGAGTTGAGTTTCTCCAACGGGAGACGAAGGTGCATTTTTGCTTTTTCAATGAGTATTGCTATTCCTCGAAGCAACTCAGTGATGCTCTCGGGTTTAGAACGCGATGCATCATTGGTCCGGATCTTTTGGTGACTGGCCACCGGTACAATCCTGCCCAATGGTGGGACAGCATCACAAATGAGCCGCTCAGTGGTAAAAACAGCATCACCTCAATTCATAACCCCACTCTTCGTTTTCTCGCCAAGTGGATTGCTATGGTGGTTCACCCTCGTTCCGATTTGCATCTCTATCTTGCACCTGACATGGAGTGCCTTTATGCTATGGTCAACAAAATTCGGTTTTCTCCAATTTTGAGCATGCTCGATGTGTGGCAAAGGCTTATTACTACCCGCGCCACCATTGACATCACCTCATTGGTTACTCGCATCGCCACTAGTGTCGGTGCGATGAAAAATGCACAAGTCGAATTTTTGCCCATCGACGCAGAATATCAGACTTGCATTGGCATAGACCACTTTGTTCAGGGGCATTTAATGTGGGAAGGGCCAGAGTATAAGCTTTTCATGTGTTACCCCGGCTATATCGAGGAGGTCGAGCTTCCATGCCTGAACCTCGTGTTTAAGTCGGTAAAGAGCCTAACCCTGCAGCTCAGACGGAAGGAACCCCCTCGCCGCATTGTCGCCGGACCATGACACGCAGAAGGAGAGCCCTTCACGACAGTGAAGCAGGGCCATCATCTGCAGCAGACACGTCCACCGAGCTGCATCCGCAGCCTCAGCAGAACCCTACGCCCCACATGAGCTTCAACGAGACTTGCGATTATTTCCAAGGTATGAATCTTGGGCCGCAGGTGGGACCATCGCCGTCCGCTAGGTACGATTACGAGAACCCAATCGCCCGAGACATCTCGCAAATCCGTACCCAGCTGGACGCGATGAGCAGCAACAGCAGGAGATCAGCGACAACCTTGCGCACAACACCGACCTCACGCAGTAGACCTGGGGGATTGCCACCTCCCAGCAGCATGATCTCTACGGCTTCTTCGAGCACATGCACTTCGACCCCAACCAGAACTACTACCACTGAGATTCATCGAATCTTGGGGGAGTAGCATGTGCAGTACCAAGGTGAGTCCTCTGCCCCTCGTTCCAGTCGTTCCAGTTCCAGTCGTTCCAGTCAGTGAGAAGTACCATGCCATGTCATGCCATAATAAAATAGGAGTAGTTTTATCTTCTATCAAAAAAATAATAATAAATAAGAAGGCTCCTGACATATAAGTGTGGAAATCAGTATGAATCTTGTTTCTTTGAGAGTGATGAAAAGTTGCTCTGTTTATGCTCTCCAAATGCCTCGTTCATAATCTGTTACTATCCTAGTACTTGAGTCTTTTGGCATTTGAGATTGTCCTAATCATTTCGTGAGAGGCATAAAGCAACTTGTTCATAGTCTAGGCTGCTGATAGCTTTGATATGGTTTGCTTCGAGTTCAACTGCATGCTTATTAAGGGACCTCTCAGAAGTCTTTTATAAAAATTTAAATTGGTGAATCTTCCCTGATGGTTTATAGAATCCTATCCAGAGCTAAACAGTTGAATTTAAAAACTTGCCATCATATGCTATCTTGTGTTACTTTGAGTCTTGCCGAGTGGTGAGTTCGCTTGAAGAAGGTACTTGTCATTTATCAGTCTTTCTCCTTTGCGTACCCATTTCATTGCTAGCCTCAAAAGTGTTTGGCGTGCCGGTCGCCCATTCCGGGTCCGATGTCCACCGCCAACACATCCCCCCACAAAAAAAAATCAGCCAAAAATCTCCACTGTGAACCCATTCATTCCAAGGTCATCATACATTCCACACAAATCAATCTCTCTGTGAGCAGAAAAGAGAAAAAAATAATGAGTGAGCCATCCTCTTGTGAGAAAAGAAAATAAAATGAAGAAAAAGAAAAAGAGTGAAAGAGAGTCAAAGACTCCAACTGTGAGCATCTCATGAAAATATGAAGGAAAAAGAGAGAGAGAGAAATAAAAAGAGTGATGATGATCTTCCATGTGTGAGTCCATTCTCTCCCTCTTCCCTGAAAATTACAAATTCCAAAGATCGGGATTTGATGAGTACCAACTCTTGTGAACCACTCTTCGGCTCGGCAACAAAGGTAGCCAAGGTATGCACATTCGCCTCTCCTAAAACCTTAGTCCAAAAGCCCTGAAACAAAATGAAAAGAGAGAGTGAGTGGGCAAGAGTGAGGATATACACCTTGAGTGAGTGGGCAAGATTAACCATGCTTTTGGAAAAAAATTATCTCCGAGATGGAACCTGAACAGCTGCAGGGAGCACTCTGAAAAGGACCGTTCAGGCTCTCAACCGCCCAATATGAAGAACTACTTCTATAAGCCCCACAGGTGAGAAAGGTATGCAATCTTACAGATGCCAACTTATTCAATCTACCTATGGATAGTATTGGCTTATGAGCAGGGTATTTGTTGGGCATAAACATTGACGCAACTCCTGATCCTCCGAATCTGAGTTTTAGCCTTGCTCGAGGACGAGCAAGAGTCTAAGCTTGGGGGCGTGTTGACGGTCATTAAGACCATTCAGTGACCGTCAACATTTCGGGAGAAACAAGGGTTTCATGCCATGTTCCATACATAAAATGTTTATTACTAACAAATTCCACAAGTTTTGGATGGTTTGTGCCTGCAGGGACCTAGTGGTGAAATTTCACCCAAATTGGGCTCAGACCCAGGCCGACCGGCCTCCCCTAGGCCAGTCGGCCTGGCCCTGGCACATTTGGGTGTCAAACTTCGTCCATGCAAAGAAAACACAATGAAGATGATCAGGGACATTGATTCCAACGTCGGTTTGATCAAGGGACCCGAAAGGCCTAGGATGCTTTGTACAAGGATTGAAGGGCCCACCTACCTAACTTACCGGCCGTAACCGCCAGAGAAGCACACTTAACCGTCATTGGGACGTGATCATGGCCGTCCAGAGCGAAGGCGGTGGCCAGAGGCGCCAGGTGGAGGCCGATCGGCCTCCCCTAGGCCGGCCGGCCTCCCCTCGGCTCCAATGGCCCACCTCTTTCTCTCAAGGGACGGTTATGATGGTTAGGAGGTGGGGCCAGCTGCAACCGACGTCCAAAGGCTATATAAAGGCCCCTCCTCTACAGACACTACACACACTACACACCACTACACATTACTCCACTTGAAGTTTAGGAGCTCTTCCATTTTTCCCTTTTCTTAGTCTAGGATTAGAGTTGGGAGTAGAGTCGAGTCGAGCTAGTTCCGGAGTTCCTCGGAGTTCTGGTAAAGCTCTTGTATCCTTTCCTTCGTTTGAAGAGTTTAATATATATATATATATATATATCTTCTATCTTCAGAGCATTTATAAGCTTATCTTTATTTACCTTCCCTTTTTGGGTTGTTTCCTATAGTTTTAGGTCTAGAGTGTAGTTTAGCTCTATCGGGATTTATCTTGCGGGTTTTCTAGTCTCGACCAAGGCCGTAAGACGCCTCGGAAGGACGGGGTTTCTGAAGGTACCCAGAGGAAATCCTAACATTAAGTGCAGACGTGGTGTCTGACTTAGTGTTAGCTAGGAAGTGTGTTGCACCCCACGGAACTGATGTGGTAGGCGGCAGGTGGTGACAGCCCTGTCCGTCCTTGGTACTCCACCATGTTCGGGTGTATTCATAACAGTAGTTGCTGGGCCTGGGGGAACCCCTCTCTCATCCCAGTCTGAGTTCCCCCCGCTGCAGTCGTCGAAGCAAGCTCTGTTCCCGATATCTAAGCTAGGTTCTGGATTTAAGGTTATAATGGCTTAGCTCTGAGTAGAAAGCCTAGTAAGTCCGGTCTCTCCCAGCGTCTTTCCTTTTCTATAGATTTGAGGCTCCTGTGTGTGTGTCGCTGGTCGTTCAGACTATCTATTCGGTCATTCATTTGACCATTATCCTACACTTAGGTGTATTTATCCCCCTGAGATTAGTGAGTGTTTATTTCTGAAAAGATCTATCTCATTATTCATCAATTCTCTTTAACCAAGGCTTCCTTGCGGAAATATAAATACGATACCCTGGGTTTCCTCAAGGTGAAATGCTACACCGATATATTCTGTGCGCTTGCAAAATATCTTTCTAAGAGAGACATTATAAATCGAGTACCTTCTTACATTGATTTAAGAATTGATGTTAAGAAGTGCCAACAGCCGCCACCGACGCTGCTCAGAAGGAAGTCCTCCTGCTCCAGGCCCCTCCCGCTGAAGCAGAACCTAAAGACAAGCTCTAGGCGGAAAAGGCTGGCAAGCGGGTTGCCCCAGCAGATGAAGTGGCCACCAAGGAGATCGACGTCCACACCAGCGATCCATCCAAAACGGCCATCATCGGGGCCGGCCTCGACCCCAAATAGGAAGACGCGCTCGTCAACTTCCTACGGGCCAACTGGTGCATCTTCACATGGAAGCCATCTGACATGCCAGGTGTCCCCAAGGAGTTGATCGAGCATGCCTTGAACGTCGACAGGAATGCCAAGCCGCGCCGCCAATGCCTACGTCAGTTCGCCAAGATAGGAAGGAAGCAATAAAGAAAGAGCTCAAAAAGCTCCTAGCCGCAGGATTTATTAGGGAAGTGTACTACCCCGATTGGCTGGTCAATACAGTCCTTGTACAAAAACCTAATAAATAATGGAGGATGTGTGTTAACTACACTGATCTCAACAGGCATTGATAGCACTGCCAGTTGTTCTCTCCTTTGCTTCATTGATTGCTATTCTGGGTACCACCAGATCTCCCTAAAGGAGGACGATCAAGAAAAAACGTCGTTCATAACACCGTATGGCGCATATTGTTACAAAACAATGTCGTTCATACTTAGGAACGCCGGAGCTACATACCAGCGGGCAATCCAAAATTGCCTGGCTCCACAACTACACTGCAACGTCGAGGCCTATGTCGATGACGTAGTGGTCAAGACAAAGAACCCTGACGACCTGATCGCCGACCTCCAGGAAACTTTTGCCAACCTCAACAAGTGGCGATGGAAGCTCAACCCTGTGAAGTGCATATTCGGAGTTCCCTCTGGTAAACTTCTAGGTTTCATTGTCAGCAACAGAGGCATCGAAGCTAATCCGATCAAAATCAAGGCGGTCCTGGACATGCCTACACCAACATGTGCAAAGGATGTACAGAAGTTAACCGGCCACATGGCGGCGCTCAACAGATTCATCTCCATGTTGGGGGAAAGAGGAAAAGAGTTCTTTAAACTCCTGAAGAAACAGGACAAATTCGCCTAGACACCTGATGCAGACGCAGCATTTGAAGATCTCAAAAAGATCATCACCACGCCACCAGTCCTCACAGCGCCCCTACCAGGCAAAGAACTCCTACTCTACATATTTTTGCTACCGCCAACGTCATCAGCACGGTCATCATAGTTGAGTGGCAGGAAGAAGGGCATCTCCAGTTGGTGCAATGCCTGGTGTACTACATCAGCGAGGTACTCTCTGAGTCTAGAACTCAACACCCACAAGTGCAGAAACAACTCTACGCCGTCCTCATCACATCGCGAAAGCTCTGCCACTACTTCCAAAACTTCACAATGGTTGTAGTCACAGGATACCCCCTGGCGGACAACATCCAGAACCGCAACGCGACGGGACGCATAGCCAAGTGGGCTGTAGAACTTGGTTCTTTCACAATCGAGTACAGACCGCGTCTAGCCATCAAGTCCTAGGCCATGACGGACTTCATGGCTGAATGGTACGAAGTCCTCCTGCCTCGCACCTCTACCAAGCCGGAGCATTGGACTATGTATTTTGATGGCTCCCTCAAACTTGAGGGTGGAGGTGCAGGTGTCCTTCTGATTTCGCCAATAGGAGAACAACTCAAGTACATACTCCAGATCAGTTTCCCGGTCTCCAACAATGAGGCCGAATACGAAGCACTCCTGCACGGCCTACGCCTAGCCATCTCCCTCAGCATCAAACAGCTTATGGTATACGGCGACTCGATGCTGGTCATACAGCAGGTCAACAAGGAGTGGAATCGGAGCAAGGAGAACATGGACGCCTACTGCATGGAGGTGCAAAAGCTAGAAAAACACTTCCTCGGCCTAGAATTCCATCATGTGGAGCGCGACTACAATGTTGGAGCCGACGTTCTCTCCAAGCTTGGGCCGTCCAGAGCAGAAGTACCATGTGGCTTGTTCGTCAATGAGCTCTCCAAAAAATCCATCCAAGAACCAAACAATGCCTCACCATATACCCCAGAGGTTATGGTAATCGAGGTCGACTGGACTCAACCGCTGATCAACTACATCAAGAATGAAGTCCTACCTATAGACAAGGACAAAGCCGAGCACATTGTCCATAGAACCAAGCTCTACACAATCGTCAGTAACACCCTCTACAAGCGAATTGCTCACTCTGGCATTTTAATGAAGTGTGTGTCACGAGCAGAAGGCATGGGCATCTTGAAGAACTCCATTATGGGGAATGCGGGAATCACGCAGCCTCGCGAACACTCGTCGGTAAGGTCTTCCGTTCCGGTTTCTATTGGCCAACAGCCCTGGCGGACGTAGAACAACTAGTCCGACATTGCAAAGCCTGTCAGTACTTTGCTCATCATTCGCGCACACCAGCACACAAGGTCCAGTTCCTCCCCCCCATCCTGGCCCTTCGCCTGATGGAGCCTCGACATGGTGGGACCGTTACCCAAGGCCCCGGGAGGATTTGAATGTCTCTTTGTCACCATTGACAAATTCACCAAGTGAATCGAAGTGTATCCCATGGTGACATACTCTGCAGAGAAGGCAGTCAAGTTCATCAAGGACATTGTTTACCGCTTTGGTACGATGAATCGCATTATCACACATCTGGGTACCACCTTCACCGATGATGCGTTCTGGACATACTGTGAAAAAGCTAGGATCGAAGTTTGTTACGCTTCCGTGGCACACCCAAGAGCCAACGGACAGGTGGAACGGGCTAACGCTTTGGTCCTTGATGGACTCCACACCAGAATCGAGAACTCCAACACAAAAAAAGAAGGTTGCTGGATAAAAGAACTTTACCCCATTGTTTGGGGGCTTCGCACGCAACCAAGTAAAGCAACGAGACAGTCTCCTTTCTTCATGGTGTACGGATCCGAAGCAATCCTCCCGGTCGACAAGCTGTATGGCTCTCCACGCGTACAGCAGTATGACAAAGGAGAGATAGAACAACAACACCACATAGACATCGATACTGCGGAAGAACAACGACTAGCAGCACTGCTCCACAACTCGGTGTATCTCCAAAGTATCCGGTGATACCAAGATAAGAATGTCCATGAGTGGTCTTTTCAGGTTGGTGATTTGGTCCTCTATCGGATCCAAAATCCGAAGGGGCTGCGCAAACTGAATTCCCCTTGGGAAGGCCCTTTTCTGGTTTCCAAAGTACTCCATCCTGGACCTACAGGCTCCAAATGGAAGACGGCCAGGACATCCCAAATGCCTGGAACATAGAGCACCTTCTGAAGTTCTACACTTAGTAGCTATCTCACTTAGCTAGTTTTTTGTTTCTACGAAATATTGTTCTTGATATTCTCATAATGAATAAAGGAAAAGTGTGTGCGCTCAAATTGTGTTCTCACTTTATGTTTCTTAAGTCTATGCACGTGCGCAAACTATACTAAACCATAGGACATCAATTTTATGCGAAAAGCATCAAAAATCAAACCCACATTACAGGTTCAAAGCTTAAGTACTCCAACATAGTACCAAGGCACGTATAACACGTAGCACTACACGAGCCACGTACAAGTTCCAAATACTACTTAAAATGTATCTTACAAACCAGGAATCAAACAACGGTTTAAAAGTCCAAGCGCCACCTCCTCCTTCAGGGTTGTGTACTCCGACTCCGCAAGGTTACGCACCCGTCCCTGAACAAACGGGGTCATACCCTGATCAGGCTTCAAAGCTTTGACCAGGGACAACACATGGGTAACACAAGTACTCGCCATGTCACGGACATACATCGACAGCTCCGTTGCGGCTTCGCGTAGCTCTTTAAGGCACGCTTCAGGGCTTCGAGAGTTGCCGGCGATGCCGATGATATCCACCAAAGGGGCGGCGGCATCAGAATCCTGCTAGTAGTGGTCGCGGGCAACCTGGAGTGAGCTGGTCAGGACTTCATTCTCTTTCTCCAGCCGGGGCACATTGACCTTCAAGTTCAATTCGGCCTTCTTTAAGTTGTCAACTTCAGCTAGCTGTGTACTTGCCAACTCTTGGAACTCCTTGAGTTGGCGGCGTACTTCCAGGATTTCAGCCTCGACTTCCTGGCGCCTTTTGCGGTCTTCTTCCACCTGAACCTTCAGCTAGTTCTTTTTCGTCTCCGCAACTACACATATGCCGCGGATTAATGGGTTGTCAACGTCAACCACAAAAGTCGCATAAAGACTATTATATTACCTGCCAACCTCTCCTTGTAATCACGAAGGTGACCTTTCACGCGCGCCTCGGCCTTCTCTGTGGCGGTAGTGCGTTCATTCATCACTATCTTGAAGGCCTCCATTTCATCATGGCTCTTCTTGATAGCAGCGCGCCCCGTTTTCAGACGATCTTCGAGGAAATCCGTCACCGCCTGCCACTGAACAAAACGTTGCAACAGCGCAGACTTCTGGGTGGACCTCTCAGCAATTCCCTGTGCAGACAAGGGCATCCAAGTCACATGGCAGCCTACTTCAAAAGGATGTACAACATATGGAGGAGGCCTACCTGGAACACACTGAGGCACGACATAGCCAGCTCTTGGCCTTTCCTTAGCTCGGCGCGGTCAAGTTCCCCATCAAACATCTGGGCCTCCTCATCCTCGTCAATAAACCCCATCCGGAAAGCATCTCCGACAGGGTGGACTTCTTCTTCATGGGCCCGTATCACCCGAGGGATCTCCTCAACTTCCTCTACCACTACAGCTCCAACCTCTTCAACTACGCCGACCACCAACCCAGCATCCTCCTCATCTCCCGGCTCTGCCGGCATGAACTCCCCTGGCCCATAGATTCATACGAAAAGGCAGGGGGCTTCGTCGGCATTACCGCGGGGTTCCCTGGATCTGCAATGGTTGAAGGTTCGGATGCTGATGTAGCGGTAGTGGCTTTTTCCTCGGGCACAACCTCGGCACGTAAGCCTGCGGCAGAGGAAGGGGCTACTTCAGGCACTGTGGCAGCAGCTTCACCTTTGATCTGCACAGTGGTGCAAGGGTTGCGTTGAGTCAAAATCTCAACCGATACACTCTACTAAACGATGAAAGTATTTCAACGCCGTACCTGGGAGTTGGAGCTCGACGGATTTGTGCTTCAGGCGCCGCCCATCGTCAGCTGGCATCTCACGCTCCCGCTTCACTCCAGATACAGGGACAGTGGCGGGCTGATCTTTACCCTGCCCTACGGGCTTGTTGGTTTCTGTAGATGGAATGGGGCTTATGGGCTTGGTGGCTTGGGTTGTCTCGACAACTGGTGGCTCACGAGTTGGTGAGTTATCAACAGTTACCACATGTTTACGGGGACTACGGCTCTGGCCTTCTCATGGGCATGTCTGGCTTTCGTCCGGTCTGCTACAGAGGTGTCTGAGACAGGGTCGGCAGCTTTCTTCTTGCCCTTGAGCTTCTACAGCATATACAGCACATTGGCAACAATACTAGTATGAATCTTGTCAAGTTTTTTAAAGCACAACTACTATGAATGATAAGAAAAGTCTGAACAATACCTCTCAGCTTACCTTGGACGTGTCCTTCAACATGGGAGCGTTCTGGGGATCGTTGGCGTCTAGCGGTGCAGGGCTGAAGAATGCAGTTGTCCATTCCTGCATATCACAACAATTGTCAGTTACATCTAGTGACATTCGCTACTCGCTGGAGTAGACCTGCGCAGTATAAGTATACCTACCTCAGCTGGTGGGTTGGCGACATTGTACTCAGGGACTTGTGGGGGTATCTCCATCACCTCATGGAGATATCGTCTCACAAACACCAAGGCTTCATCATTACTAAGGAGTTCTGGTCGGCTACGGTCGAGGTCTTTCCTGCCCACATACTGGTATCCGGTGTTCTACCTTATCCTAAGGGGTTGAATACACCATTTCAGGAAGCTCAAGTATACCCCAGCCCCAGTCAAACTAGCCTCCCTCAACTCGCCATTTCTCTCCAACAATACCTCAATCTGATCCGTGGCACTCTCCTTAAGGATTTGGTTCCAACAGTTCTGTCTCCACGACAGATCGGGCATCCTATCAGGAAGGGACGGGACATGGTTGGACACATAAAACCACTCCTGCTCCCGGTTGCGGTGGGTGTCCTTGGTCTTGTAGGGGATGTATTTCTCTTCCATCCCCTGCTTGAACTGCAACGCAGCACCGCTAATGTACTTGGGCTCTTCATCCTTGCACACACTCTTGAGGCGAAACAGATCGAGGAACAACTCAAAGTGGGGGTCAATCCCCAGAAAAGAATCACACAGATGAATAAAGATCGATAAGTGCAGATAGGAGTTCAAGAGATGTGCAGCTTGGATCTCGTAATGACCTAACACGCCTCGGAAAAATTCATGGGTGGGCAGGCCAAATCCGACCTCGAAGTAACGGTGGAAGACGGATACCTCACCGGTGTCCTCCGACGGGAACACCGAATCCTCCTCCAGGATCCTCCACCTGCTAATGACTTGCTCGGGCAGGAATACAAGCTGCATCAGTTCTTGGATATGTCCAGTTTTGATGGTTGATGGAGTCCAAGACACCTCATTGGCCGGCGCTTCCTTTTTGCTTGGCGGGGCAGCGGTTTCCTCCTTCTTTGCGCATGCCGTGGTGGCTGCTTTCTCCTTCCGGCTCGCTCCTCAGGAGGTTCGATTGCCTCCGACCATGGTTTCTAGTGGCGGATTTGCGACGGCGGCAATGGGATTTGGTGGGCAACAAGCACTCGCGGAGACTTCTATCAAAACCTGGGGGCTGGAATCTCAGATCTAGGTTTGAAGTGAACAGTTGCCAGGAAGGGGAACCGCCGTGTTATATGGGCCTCTCAACGGCGCTCTGGCGGTGGCAGCTCTGTGAATTCGATGCGGTTTCTGCATCGTACGCGACTGTTCCCACTTTTTGGGCCCAAAAATTCTCAGTTGGTTACCTTTTACAGACCCTTTCTTGCCCGGTCTCAATCTAAATTCCAATAAAGGCTCGGGGGCTGTGGATAATAACCTCCAGATAATTTTGGGTTTCAAATTGATTCTCAAAACGAATCATACGGAAGTACGGATTATGAGTTTCCAAAGAACTCTGATTCGAATACAAGAATCAAATGAGTTTCGAAAGAACTCCGATTTGTTTGGAATTAAAAGTTTCATGCCAGACTCTTTTGCAGAACCTTGGATTCCTTTTGTTAAAAGCAATTCAAGGCTCGGGGGCTGCCCAATTGGGCGCGCTTGTTCAGCGCGCTCCAATAGGAAATCTTTAAATGATGCACTTGAGCACATCAAGGTCTTCGCGAAGCCGGCCCTTAGGCTCATAATGCCGATAGGTCTGAAGAAGTCCTACAAGAATGAAAAGAACTTCGCCAAGATGCAACAACGCTTTAGACGGTGATGAGCTCGGGAGCTTGTTGGGTGTACTACCTGACAGTATAGGAACCCCGTCCGGTATTCCCGAGCAGGTAGGCCTACCTTAAGAAGGCCTACCAGAAGAACACCGACTAGGGTATCCCCCTGGTCGGTGGGATGACTTTGCGCCCAAGATAAAGATCCACCAGATCTGGCGATAAGATCAACAGTACCCCGAAGGTTTAGGGGAGTTAGGATTATACTTGTAAAGCAATCCTTATCTTTCCTTCCCTCGGTTTGTAACCCTACCCCCTCGGTGTATATAAGGGGCGGTAGGGATCCCCTCCATCTGATCTCATATCTCCACATAATACACAAAAACATCATACAGGACGTAGGGTTTTACTCACCTTGAGGCCCGAACTTGTCTACATCGTGCGTCCTATAGCCACATTTTCTTGAGCCTAGGCGACTTCCCTACTCTCGTTTAGATCTACACTACTTGGGCTACCCCCTAGTAGGATCGCCGGTCTAAAACACCGACAATGTACTACCGCACAATTATCTGCCCCCTTCTTGTCTCTAATTTCTTGGTCAAATTGTTGGAGGAGTATCCAACGGATGAGTCGTGGCTTAACAATCTTTCTCGGTTATGAGGTATTTTAGTGCAGAATGGTCCATGTAGACCAGAACTTTGGCACCAACCACGTAAGATCTAAACTTGTCGATGGCGAAAACCACTCACAATAGTTCCTTCTCCTTTGTGGCATAATTGAGTTGGGCTTCGGTCAAGGTTTTGCTTGCATAAGATATGGCATAGTGTTGCTTTGACTGAGTAGTGCACCAACTGCTTAGTCACTTGCATCGCACATAATCTTGAAAGGAAGATTCCAATCGGGTGGTCGAATGAAGGGGGCCGAGACTAAGGCCTTCTTGAGGGCGTAGAAGGCAATGAGGCAATTCTCGTTGAAGTCTAAGGGCTTCTCCTTGGTGAGTAAACTTGCCAAGGGTCTGGTTATCTGGAAGAAATCTTTTATGAATCTCCTGTAAAACCCAACATGTCCAAGGAAACTTCTCACTCCCTTGACATTCGTCGGGGGTGGTAGTCTCTGAATAACTTCAACCTTAGCACTGTCTACTTCTATCCCTCTATCGGACACGTTATGTCCCAGGACAATTCCTTCTCTGACCATAAAGTGACATTTCTCCTAATTAAGGACCTTTGCAATGTTCCTAAGGCAGTCATCGAAGTTCTTTCCGTACACCAAGAAATTATCCATGAATACTTCCATGATGTTCTCAATGAAGTTAGAGAAGATCGCCATCATACACCCCTCAAAGGAGGCAGGTGCGATGCAAAGAACAAATGACATCCGCCTATAGGCAAATATGCCATATGGGTAGGTGAAAATGGTCTTACTCTGGTCATGGGGATGGATTGGAATTTGGTGATAGCCAGAGTAATCGTCAAGGTAACAAAATAATAAGTGCTTGGCTAGCCTTTCAAGCATTTCATCAATGAAGGGGAGAGGGAAGTGATCGTTCTGGGTGGCTATGTTGAGCATCTGGTAGTCAATACACATCCTCCATCTAGTGACTGTCCTCTAAGGTATAAGTTCATTCTTCTCATTCTGGACAACTATCATTCCTCCCTTCTTGGGAACCACTTGAACTGCGCTAACCCATTCACAATCTTTCTTGGTGTCGGTGAATTATGCTGACAAGGTCCTCAAGGGGATACCCCGAGAGGAGGGTTTAGGGAGAAGTCGTCGAGAATCAAGAACCGAAGGTGACAAGAAACGATTTAGACAGGTTCAGGCCGCAATATGCGTAATACCCTACGTCTTGTTTGGTGTATCTTGTATCGATTGTTGTGATTCGAGGGGGGTCCCTATCTCTCCTTATATGTGCCGGAGGACAGGGTTACATGGAAACCGTATAGGATCAGGAGACCTTTACAAGTTAATCTCTAATTTCCTAATACAGCATATCCTAACCGACTAGGACTAATCCTTGTCTTAACCATCAAGTCTTGCTCGTGGGCCGGCCCATACAACGTCCTGCTAGGGTTGTTTAGTCCATTAGGACTCTACACCATCAAGCCCCTGAGTACCTTTTTCACCTGAAGGACAACGTTGTTGTGAATACAGGGTTATTTGAAACCTGTCAGGGTTCTTTAGAAATTTGCAATCGTGTTGTACAAAAGGTCATGAAAAGCTCTTTAATTCTTCTGAAGATCGTATTGGAGCGCACCTAATAGGTACGCCCAATTGGGCAGCCACCAAGCCTCGTTTAGCTTTGAAGAAGAAAATCGAGGGTCTTTCGAAGTCCGAAACTAAAGAGAATCGATTTCCCAAAGGAATCTGAGTTCTTTTAGAACTCTTTTGAATTTATCAATTTAAACCAAAAAAATTCAGAAAAATATTCCCCGAAAATATTTCGTAGCCCCCGAGCCTAAATTTGAACGAATTCAAATATAGGATCAAGGAAGGACCAAAAATGAAAAATACCGAAGTAACGATTCGAAAAGGCAATATAAACCATTCGCCTCCACTGTTTCTGTACACGCAACTTGCAAAACAGATCTAGGGTTAGCAACAGTTATTCTGGGAGCAATCCTAGAAATGTGCACATACAAGCCCACAATCTGCAATCCCGTCTACACCAAGTCCCAGCGAACCGAGATGGCCGATGGAGAGGGGTCTAGCCGAAGCAAGAGTGTGAAGAGGAAAGCCGAAGCAATGAAGGGCATCGTAACAGTTGAAGCGAAATCGTCGAGCAAAGCTGAAGAAATCCAAGGACTTGAAGATCCAATCAGCGACTGGCCAACCAGCATTTTGAAGGAGAAGTACATCAGGAATCTACAAGCTGATGGTCTCATAGCAGCGCAAGAAATCAGCCGGTGGAGGTGTGCATACCAGTGTGAATATCCGACAGAAGACACCGAGGAAATCGCCGTGTGGAAAGCTTTTTATGAGGTTGGTTTTGGCATGCCAACTCGTGATTTTTTCCGCCGCATCTTAAGTTTCTATGGCGTAGAGCTTTGCCATTTGACCCCCAACTCCATCTTGAATATCTCAATCTTTATCCATCTGTGTGAGACATTCCTAAGAATAGATCCACACTATACTCTGTTCCGCCATATTTTCCTAGTGAACTGTCAAGTGGTTCATCACAAGTAGTGGGAAAAGTAGTCATCCAGTTTAGACAAGGGATAAAGCCTCTCTACTTGGATTACACAACCAAGGAGAGTTAGAAAGATTGGCATAAAGAGTGGTTTTATGCCTGGAACCATCAATCACAACTGCCAGCCCGCTCGGGGAGTCCACCAAAAGTGAAGCCACATTGGTGCGACCCTATTGATGTGAACCAAGCCATGCAAATACCAGAACTACTCAACATGATCAGAGATCTAAAGGAGCAAGGACTAACTGGTGCTGGTGTATTCATGTCATTGTTTAGGCGAAGAATCCAACCATGCAAGCAACGTTGTTCTCTAGGGTACTTGTACACTGGAGAATCAGACCCATCAAGGAATGGAACAGTGGCCTTTCTAGAGAAAAAGCACTGCAACTCGTGAAGAAGTATATGTCTGGGGTGGATGAAGACTTTCCTGAGATTATGGAAGTATCGGCTGCCACCATGACACCAGAGGTAACCAACACACCAGACTTGTTTTTGTGTTAACTTATTGAATATCAACTCTGACAATATGTTGTTGTAATACTTACAGTATCAAGCCAGGCGATCATTATACGTCAGCCTGCCACCATTGGAACCCATGAATACCGACAAGGCTTCAGTCATAGCTCGTTGTGTAGACTCAAAAATCAGTGCACAGGTTGGTATAAGAAATCCCTGCTTTCATGATTCGAGAAAAAATACAACAGAAATAACTGATGACATGTCTCGGTCATTGGAGGGGAAAGATGGTGAAGAACCCTGTAAGGAAACAGGGCAATCCTCTGCTGGGAAAAGTGGAGGATTGAAGAGAATGGTCGTAGAGCCAAGAGCACATTAGCCCAAGAAGCCAAGGACGCTGCCAAAACCCAGGACGAGGATTATCCCAGAATTGAAGAAGAAAATATCACCAAAGATGAAGGACCAGTTGTTGCCGGGGGTTACAATAGGGAGCAGTTCGTCCCAAGAACCCAGTACCATCCGCAAGCCATTGACGGAAGAAGGAATTATCCATGACATATTCAACCCTACATCACCACCACATGTCAGGACGGAGGCAAGCATAGTGGTGGACAAAGCTGTGGAAACAACAACGAGCACATCGGGTGGCCATGGCGAAAGCGACGCGCAAACTGGTGGGCAAGTCTAGACCGCAATGAATATCCCTCCCCAAGATACGGTGAGGAAGAAGCCACAAACAGAATCATCCAAGAAACCAGCCGTTGACGATCAAGAAGTTGAAGAAGCAGAGTTTACCATGGGCGAGCCAGAGATCCCTATGCGCCCGACCATTGTATAAGTAATCCAAAGTCCATATATGAAAATGCGCAATATTGATAGTTCCATAGTGAAGAACATCTCATGCTAATGAAATTCCTTGTATGCAGGGTTGAAACGATTCATGTTACTACAAAACCCACAGGCGCCGCTCAGGAAGAACCCAGGATGGAGCCCCAAGTGACTGAAGAAGTCGTAAATGAGGCAACCCATCCCAGAAATCAACCAGAACAAGCTGGAGCAACCAGGGTAGATCCCAATGCAGATGTGCTGGCAGACATTGAACACCTTGTGACACGGGCTGTCACTGAAGAAACCGAGATGCAGCAAGGTGCGCAAATTGTCGACGAGCCCCGAGGGACCTAGAAGCTTGAGAATCTATGCGGATGAAGTCTGTTGCTGGGGCAAAGTGCTCGAGGGTACAACAAGTTGAAGAAACAACCCAAGAAGACATCGAGCACATCCCCCGCATGCCGCCATCAGGTGAAATAGATGAAGAAACTGGCGGTTTCCGCATCGGCAATTATGATACAATGGTGAATCCCAATCCTCAAGCATTCGACTATATCTTGGATATAGACGAAGGTGACGGGTATATCGAGAGGGAATTGTATCACGTGGAGAGGACAGTAGCATACTTCAAGGTATGATTGAGAACTCAAAACTTTCCAGCAATCTTTAAATCATGATGATGGATAACTTGTTCTATGTAGGCTGTTGGGGAAGCATCACGTCAGAAGATTGATTACATCCACAAGATTGTACTGATGCACGCCAAGGCGGAGCGTCTCCAAAAAGAGCTGGACAATGAGCATGCCGACGGGCACACCCAACAAATCAAAGATGCCAACCTAATCCACACACTTCATGGGCGTGTCAGGGAATTGTGGTCTAAGAAGGATGACTTGAAAAAGTAGTTGACCACTGCATGTACAGAGCTTAAACGTACCCTGGCTCTGTTTTCATTGTGCGCTTATTGTCAATATCTGGTTTTGAGAACAACTCTGTTGTTTGTCCTTGATCAGGGGTACAACAACAAATGTGAACGACACACAACAAGCTGACAAACTGGTCAAACTTGGCTAATCGCCATGAAGAATCTCTGAAACTCCTCACCACGGAGCATGAAAAGCTGAAGCAAGAACTAAAGACCGCCGTGCAGCAGCGCAAGGATGCCGACGAGCAGTTGATCCAAGTCATTGAGCTGCAGAAGCAGGCTGCCAAGGACCTGGAAAAGGCTCGTGATGACAACAAATAGCTTTCAGAAGAGCTGATAAAGTTGAGCAAGAGACTTGCCGACAGGAAGGTCATGGATGAGAAGCTGCAGGAGGCCTCCAAGAAGCTGGTGGAGATGCAAGAAACCGTTCGACAGATGAAGAGCTCGGATGACGATTTAGCGGAAGCCACCAATCGCATCATGTTGTTGGAGAAAGCCGCCAATCCATTGGTGAGAGCCTTGGTTCCAGAGGACCCTGCTACACCTCATACATTCTTGGACCAATTGATGGTTGTGCCTCCTCAACTTAAGGCTTTTATAAAGAAATCATCCGAAGCATGCCTTGTTCCTGTGCTAGTAGTAGTAAAGTCAAGGTACCCAGAAGTAAATATTGCCCAATGTGTAGAAGGCGCAGAGCGGAACTGCACTGAAGAAGACTTTGGGACCTTGAAGTAAGAAGCCGAGCCAAATGCCAGGCGATTGCGCAGAGCTTGAAATTGTAAGCTACTATCTATAATAGAACAAATAGTTGTATAATAAGTAGTACTATGATATTTGGAATGTACTGAAGATGTCAAATGTATATATAAAACCATGTTTTGGTGAAGTAAAAATCCCAGGATTTTGAAGAATCAGTGGGTGTCCCTGCAAAGTGCGAGACTTAGTAAAAAAAGATCGTTAGTGGCATCGTTTTTGACTTAGAAAAACAACCCTGTTACGGACCCTATGGAACCCAGTAAGACCCTTAGGACGACAGCTTAAAGCCAAAAATATCCTTTGAATCAAAGGAAATGTAGGAACAAATCTGTGAGAGGCCCCGAAGGAAATCAGATAGACCTAATTTAAAAGCTCCATCCGTAAATGTGAAGAAATTGATCTGTAATGGCCTCTAAAGAATCCGGATGATCCTTGACAGATGTAAGTGACACAAAATGTACGGATCTTGACGATCCAAACAAGGTAGATGAAGTCGAATAATAATATTTTTGTTGAAGATACAATAGGACTATAAAAACAGTTGTACACTAAAGGATTTATGCATAGAATTTGCGCAAATGTTCTATATTCCAAGGATTTGGCAAGTCTATGCCATCCTCCATTTGAAGTCGATACGTTCCAGGTTTGAGGACTTTGGAGACAATGAAGGGACCATCCCATGGTGAGGTAGAATGTCCTGCCGTGTTCTGGATGCGCCGTAACACCAAATCGCCAATCTAGAATGATCTGGTCTTCACATGTTTATCATGAAAACGATGGATGCCTTGGAGATACACCGCGTTGTGCAGCAGAGCTGTGAATCGAGCTTCTTTGGTGGTGTCAACATCAATCATCCGTTGGTCGTCGGCCATGGCTTCGTCAAACTCTTCAACGCGTGGGGTGCCATGCATGACATCAACAGGAAGGACGGCTTCAGAGCCATAGACCATGAACAAAGGAGATTGTCCTGTAGCCTTACTATGTTGAGACCTTAAGCCCCAAGCAACTGGAAAGAGTTCCTTCATCCAGCGTCCTTCAGCCTTCTTCAGGGTTCTTTCCATCCTTGCTTTGAGCCAATCTAGTATTAAACCATTGGCTCGCTCGACCTGGCCATTAGCTCGTGGGTGCGCAACTGAGGCGTAGCAAAGCTCAATGCCGCGGTCTTCGTAAAAGTCCCAAAATTTACTACCGGTAAAGGTAGTGCCCAAGTCTGTGACGTATCTCAAAGCGCAAGATTAAGTCTTGGATAAATTGGACCGCTTTCTCTAACGTCGCCTTCACTATTGGAAAAACCTCAATACATTTGGAAAATTTATCAATTGCGACGAAGCAATACTCAAAACCCCCAGGGGCTCTTGGTAGCTTGCCGATCATGTCAAGCCCCTAGTATGTGAATGGCCATGATGGAGGGATTAGCTTAATCTTGTGCGCAGGCATATGAGAGTGGTGAGCGAAGTATTGGCAACCCTTGCAACGACGAACAATTTCCTCAGCATCATGCAGGGTTGTAGGCCAATAGAACCCTAAGCGGAAGGCTTTGCCCACAATGGTGCGAGATGTTGCATGATTGCCACACTCTCCTGAATGAATTTCTTCAAGGATGTTCACGCCCTCATGTTGCGAGTGCACCAGACCGAGTGCCCCGCCGATATAGTGTATCACCAATGATCATGTAAGATTTGCTGCGACGAGCAATTTGTTCAGCCTCCACCTTCTCTTCAGGAAGTTTGTTGTGTAGAAGATAGTCAATAATAGGCGCGGACCAAGGGGCATCAATGAGCATAACCTTTAGAGTTGGATCTACAGAGGATATATCGTCAATAATTGTGACATCCCGGATTTTTGAAAGGAACGAAGTTTGACCAAAGTCAAAATTTGGTCAAAATTCGATATAAATTTGAAGTAAAATTTCAAATAGGTCAAAGAGATCTATGAAGAATGCTTGAAACAAAATTGGGATGAAAAAGAGCATGGAAATAGCTCAATTAAATGGAGAAAGAAAAAGGGAAAGGTCACTATTCACCATCTGAAAATGAGATTTTGGTTGTGTCATTTTCAGTAAACAACTAGCCAAATGTAGAGGTCGATTGTGGAGAAACCATTGGTCTGTTGACCAAGGTGTAAAAAGGAAAGATGTTGAGCAAAGTACACTAAACAACGTTTATGTTTGTGTCATATCAATAACGGGTCTGAATCAGGGAGAAAAGCAAGCTCAAATATCGAATCAGAAAAATATTCAGGGAATTCAGGGTCAAAGTGGCTGAGATGTAAATTCTTAAATTGGATCCAAACTGTTGAGAATTTGACAGAGGTCCAAAAATAAGAAATGAAATTCAAGTCAAACCAGAGAACTTTTGTGTTTTGAGGAATGACATGATCTATTCAAATTTTGGGAGTAATTTCAGATTGAAGTTCGGGCTGCATCTAGGGTTTCAGGTTTTTATGAACACCCTAACCCGACCAGCGATCAAGGATCAAATTCGAGCGGTTGGCTGGGAATTTGAGCAAGGTCCAAAAAGAGAAAGTTAAATTAGAGTGTTACTCTACAACTTTTATTTTAGGATCGAAGGGAGTTTGAATGGAAATTCAAAAGTAATCTGAAGATTTCAAACTTGCTGTCTGAAAATGAGGAAAACTTGGTGCCCGAATTTGAGGCTCAAGATCTGAGTTAAACATTGCTCGAATCAACGAAGTCACAATATGAAAGTTGTAGTGGGTGGATCCATCTTCAAGTTACCTTCTTGGAGTTTGTCAAGTTTGAATAAGTTTTTGGACGATTTTGATCCGCAATCTCTCGGTTATGGAAAGGGAATGGAGGGAGCCACTTGTGTGCCTGCTTGCCGTCGGTGGCAGAGGCGGTAACGCCGGTCCACGCGTCGTCGCCGTGCTGAGACAGCGCCGGCGAGCCCTGCAGTGAGGTGACGACTTCATGGCGGTAACTCCGTCCATATATACTTCATGACCACCTCCTTTTCGATTCTTTTTCGTCACTCGCCTCCTCCTTCTTCTTCTTGGCCGCAGGCGGAATTCGCCGCCGTCCCTCCTCCACCGGTCGATTCCTTCCACTCAAATCTTCCTCTTGATCTCCTTGACCTCCTGATTCAATCTTTGTTCATAGTCATCCTCTGCAGAGCTCCCAAATCATAATCTTCCTCGCTTCCGTCGAGCCGTCGCCGCCATGGTCGCCGGCGCATGTGGGTAGGCTTGCTCCGGCCGTCTCAGTTCAAGATAGAGGGTGAGCTAGCTTTCTCTTGGTCCTCTGATGCTCACAGGCTAGGTTTTTGCGGCCTTCCCATCGTGGTTTGCCCAGCCGGCGAGGCTCTGCCTTGCGCCGCCGCGGGTAGGTCTCCGAGCTGTAATCGAGGGAGAAGAGAGGGGGAGTAGGTGCGCCGGGTCGTGAGGGTGCTGTAGGTGCCTTCCCCGTGGCCGGAGGAGCTCGCCGCCGGCGATTAGCCGCCGGTCAAGCCGGCGGGGGCGCGGTCAGCGCCACCCCTCTGTTTTAAACAGAGGGAGGGGCGTCGGGGGAGAAGGAGGGGTTCTCTAGGGGGTTTTCTACAAATGTTCCTTTTAGGTTTTTGAAATAGATTTAATTTTCGGTTTTTGACCTTTTAATTCACAGAAAATCATAGGAAAGTCCAAAAATGTTGAAACCAATTTTGTTAATCTTGTTCTAAAGTTTGTCATCCATTAAAATGCTAAGTAATCAAGTATAGACAATTAATTTACTTCCTTTATTTAGATTTAGTTATTAAATGCTTAATAATGACTAAAAATGCTAAATTTCTAAATAATTCTTATAATTAGAAATTATTTATAAAATTGGTTTCTTTATTTATTTAAATGTTTTATCCATTTATAAAATGATTTTAAATCATTAAAAATCAACTAAAAATGATTTAGGGCAAGATTTATTAAAGGAAAAATATAGGCTTGTCTTTTAAAAAAAAATCTTAGGGTAGCTTGAGTTGGCTTGCAACTTTATCGAGAAGGGAAAGTTGCATAGTTTCTTTGAAAATTGTGGCATATCATATCTCACTAACTTGCATTACGCTTTAGCATCTCAAGTTCCGAAGTACGCGCTCGTTGGACTCTCGGAGGAGCAGCGGCAATTCAAGGAAGTGATCGTTGTCACTCCGGAATCTCAACTCACGGAAGGATCTAATTTGCTTGTGATTCCAGGCAAGCCCCGGAGCATCTTTGAATCACCTATTTATTTCATAATATTCATGAGTCCAAATCTTATGAGTTTATGTTGCATTAGGTTAGGGATTGATTGAAACCTTTGATGCATAAAATAATCCTTGGTAGAACTACCCTTGTCTAGAGAAACTGGATTAGCAATATCTACTTTGGCTATGCTTAGTAAGGTTAAGTTAAAAGATGATGATCTAAGCTATCACCAATCTTATATGAATCATGAAAGGCATGATGTTGAAAGATAGTGGGCAGAAGTTGGTAGGAGGGATTGAGGTAAGCTCGATCCTTAGTTCTGCCTACTTGCTTAAGTGACTAAGGACCGATCCGTTGTTTAATTGATTGATCAAGTTATTCTACCTGGTTTCTTACTGGGTTATGGGACCAGTAAAGCCAATTAGATTAGTTGGTTCAGTGATTGGAAATATCGCTTACCTGTGCTTGCTGGGTCGGAGAAAGGCGGGGCCATAGCCTATAACTCACGGGGTGGTCGCCAGACGTGGGACCCACGTGGGGGTGCGTTCCCGGGTTCGAGTAAGGATATTTCCGGTTGTTGGGCCAGCTGATTGAAAGGTTGTTACGTACAGTATGATCGACTGTGCGTGACTGGGGGCTAGGTATCTCCTGCAGGATGTACATTGATCCGGATCGACACAACTCTTGGTTATGAGTGCACTTGATCAGGTGTTAAACATCGTAGAGGAAACGAGTTGAACAAGATAAGTTTGATTCATAAATGTTGGTTGAGCTTACTACCACCTGTATGCAAAATATTTTATAACCTAGATGGATAAGTAACAACTCAACTGATCTAAAATTCAGAAAATATAAGGATCAAGCTTTAGTAACGCTTTTTGGCAAAAGGGTCGAGTCAGCCAAATCCACATAAAGTCCAATCATATTCCTTGAGAGTTTTTCTTTGGTAAGGCGGGTAAGTCTTGCTGAGTACCTTCGTACTCAGGGGATCTTCGTTGTTGTTTTTCAGAAGCGGCTCCTGAAGAAGGCGGAAAAGAGTTCCCGAAGGCCTAGATCACCATGATCCTGGTGATTCTAGGGTTGAGCCGGAGGTTGTAGATATTTGTGGAATAGAACTACCTAGACTGGTTTGTATTAAACTCCTAGTAATGGCTTGACTTTGCATTTAAGTTCTCTTCAAAACTTGGTTTGTAAGAAGTAAGAACCTTGGTATGTTATGTAAAAATGGTAATGCTCGTTGTGTTCTCCTCACCGAAAACGATCCTGTCGTATGGTAAAGATAAAAGTTAACGTGGTTTATCGAGGAGTCCGGGGGACACTCAACAGATCACCAGTTTAAACTATTTGAAGTGCGTCCAATGACCGTAAAAGGTCGTTATGGCGCACTTGAGCCAGTTTAAAATGGGCGGTTCTGCCACAATAATGGACGGCTTAGTTAGTTCATTGGCGAAAAATCAGATAGGTACTTCAGCCCGTGAAGAACACAATTTTGACAATACATCGGCGGCGACGTTGAAATCCCGCTCGACATGATGAAATTCGATGCCGAGGAAGTGCTTCTCCAATTTTCAGACCTCCTCGCAGTAAGCATCCATATTTTCATGGTTTCGATTCCAATCTTTGTTGACCTACTTGATTACCAACATTGAATCTCCGTACACCAACAGATGCTTAATGCTGAGAGAGATAGCCAATTTTAGACCATGAAGGAGGGATTCATATTCAGCCGCGTTGTTGGACAACGGAAATTGAATTTGCAGGACATATTTGAGTTGATCTCCTCATGGGAAAATCAAGAGAACTTCAGCTCCTCCACCTTCCAGTTTAAGAGAGCCATCAAAGTACAAGACCCAATGCTCGGGCTTCGAGGTGGCGATGGGGAGATTGTGTTTAGTCCATTCAGAAATAAAGTCAGTAAGGACTTGAGACTTCATGGATATGCGAGACCGGAACTCAATGATATAAGTTCCCAATTCAACTGTCCACTTAGCATTGTGACCGGTTGCATCTTGGTTATGGAGGATTTCGCCAGTAGGGTATCCAGTAACCATGACAATCTTCAAAGATTCGAAGTAGTGCCGCAATTTTCTTGAAGTCATTAAGACAGCGTATAGAATCTTGTGAATTTGAGGGTACCTAGACCTGGAGTCTGAGAGGACTTCGCTCACAAAGTACACAGGCCTTTGAACCTTCTGGAGGTGGCCTTCCTCTTCTCATTCAACAACGATGGCGGCACTAACGACGTTGACAGTGGCAGATATGTAGAGCAGGAGATCTTCGTCTTGGAGTGGAGCTGTGAGCATAGATGGTGTCGTGAGGAAAGTCTTGAGACTATCAAAAGCTTTTTGAGCCTCCTGGGACCACTAGAATTTGTCCTGCTTTTTTAAGAGTTTGAAGAACTCAGTTCCTCGTTCGCCTAGCTCGGAGATGAACCGGTTGAGAGCAGCCATGCAACCGGTAAGCTTCATGACGTCTTTGATGGTGCCAGGTGGAGCCATGTTCATGATAGTTGATATTTTCTCGGGGTTAGCTTCCATGCCATGCTCGCTGATGATGAACACAAGAAGTTTGCCTGAAGGAACACTGAAAACACATTTGGTGGGGTTTAGCTTCCAGCGCCACTTGCGTAGATTATCGAATGTCTCGGTGAGATCAGCAATGAGATCATCCGGGTTCCTAGTCATGACAACCACGTCGTCGACGTATGCTTCAACATTGCAACGAAGCTTGTCTTGAAGACAACCCTGGACCGCCCGTTGGTAGGCGGCACCTGCATTTTTAAGACCAAAAGGCATGGTTGTATAACAATAAGCGCCATACGGCATAATGAATGAACTTTTAATCTGATCCTCTTCTTTCAAGGATATCTGATGATACCCTGAGTAACAATCGAGGAAACAGATAAGAGTGCACCCAGCGGTGCTGTCAATGACTTGATCAATGCGAGGAAGCCCGAAGGGATCCTTTTAGCAGTGTTCATTGAGATCAGTATAATCAACACACATTCTCCATTCATTAGAATTTTTTCTTTAAAAGAACTGGATTGGCTAACCAATTGGGATAAAAGACTTCTTTAATGAAGCTGGCTGCAAATAACTTAGCTAGATCTTTTTTAATAGCCTCCCGGCGTTCGGTGGCAAATCTACGTTTACGTTGCTTCTTACGCTTCGCATTCTCATTGAGGTAAAGTGTGTGCTCATCAACTCTCTAGGGACACTGGGCATATCTGAAGGTTTAGTTACGAAGATGTCAGCTTGGGCCTGCAGGAAGTCGACGAGCGCACTTTCCTATTTGGGGTCGAGGGCGGAGCCGATGATAGCTGTCTTGGACGTATCTCCGGTGTGTAGATCAAATGTCTTTGTGGCAACTTTATCGACCGGCTTGATGGAACATGTCTTCTTTTGTGTTGGCGCGTCGCCGTCTTCGTCAGTGACGGTGGCCACCAAGGGGCTGAGTTCTTGTCGATCTACAGCAGCTGCGGCCCTGACAGTGTACTCGACCGCTTCCTTATTGCAAAGGTAGGAGTGTTTGGTGTCGCCGCGGAGGGAGATGATGCCATGAGGTCCTGGCATGTTAAGTACCAGGTATGTATAGTGCGGGATGGACATGAATTTGGCCATCGCTGGACGCCCGAGGATGGCGTGGTATGAAGTTTCGAAGTCTGCGACCTCGAACTTGATGAACTCGGTGCAGTAGTTTGCCTCCGTACCGAAAGTAACAGGCAAGGTGATTTTCCCAAGAGGTACTGCTACCTTGCCTGGGATGATCCCGTAGAAGGGGGAATCGGCCGGTTGCAGCTTGTCGATATCTAGGCAAACCTGCTTGAGGGTCTTGGCAAAGATAAGGATGAGGCCACTACCTTCGTCGATCAGAACCTTGGTAAGCCTGGTGTTAGCTATTACTGATTCCAGCACAAGAGGATATCGACCTAGGCATTTGACCTCAGCCCGTTGATTTGTTCTAGACCAAGTGATCGGAACGTCGGACCACTTGAGGGGTGTGACCACTACTGTTTCTGCGGCGTATACCTCGCGCCTTGCATTCTTGCAGTTGCACGAGTTGTCGTTGATTGCCAGGACTCTAAGGATGACACTGACGGTGTGGTTTACCTCCGGGAACCCACCATCGTCTTTGCCATGCTTGTCGTCACCATCACCGCCGGGCTTCTTCTTCTTCTAGGGTTTGTTGAAGGTCTCGTTAAGGAGCCAACAATCACCCATAGAGTGCTTTCTATCGGGTGATAAGGACAACACTTCTTGAGGAGCTTGTTGAACTCTTCCTTCCCCTGCTGGGTGGTTGCTGCAGATCGGACGGACTGAACGGTGGCGACAGTATTGTCAGGTCTGCATTTTCGAGAATTGCCACCGTTGCGGTTGAAGGAGTCACAAGGCTGATCCCGGCTATCTCCTTGATTCTTGTGCTCGTTGGTAACGGGGCGTTTGCCGTAGCGGTCGCGTTACTGATCGTCGGTATCCATCCATTTGGCAACCATCTTGCGAAATTCTTCTAGGTCGCTTGGGCGATTGTGGCCGAAGTCACGAAAGAGATTGCGATCAGTCATCCCATTTTGGAAGTAGTCAATGGCCTCTGAGTCGGGGATGGGAACGTAGGTTGCTTTTATGGTGAAGAAACGGCGATTGTATTCGTGCAGGGACTCATCTGGCTTCTGCTTGCAAGTACTCAGCTCATACTTGCTGCCAGGGCGCTTGAAAGAACCCTGGTAGTTGGAGACGAACGCTTTTTTGAGCGCGCGCCAGCTGTCGATGGAGTTTCCAGCCAAGTGAGTGGGGCTTGTTCCATAGCAACAGGGAAGTACAACATCTTGGTGATATCGTTGCCTCCGGCTGCTTCAATTGATGAAGAATATCAGCATAGCCGGATATTTGGATCCAATTTCCCATCAAAGTTGTTGATGCCCGACGGCCTGAACTTGTGAGGGAAAAATTTGACGCGGATATCGCGCGTGTAGCATGGTAGGGCGTTTGGGTTGGGCATGCTGTGCTCTCCCGCGTCCTCACCGGTGTGCGATGTAGCCTGAGTGTGTCCTGCCCTGATCTCGTTGACGTGGTGTCGTGCATCAGTAGGTGGGACACCTTGTGTACAAGCCAGTTGGGTAGGTTGAGAACGAGGTCTGTTAGTAGACTTCGATCGATCGTTAGAACTTCCATAGTGGCTGCTTTGGCGCTTTGATGATGATGCGCGGCGGTAGGAGGAGCTTTTGCTTTTCGAAGAGGAGCGGCTACCATCCAGACGATCGACCATGATGGTCGTAGCTTCAAGAAGAGCTTCGGCTAGGTTAATGTTCAGAGTAGTTACGAATCCATCCAAGACTCGTACTGCGAACATAATGTTAGCCGCTGGTGATTTGAAGATGCCTTCATCATCGAACTCCTTGTTGAGGTTCTTCATCCTGATGTGGCAGCGCCTGAGGGCGCGGGAACGGTTGTGCTCAAGCCAGAGTTGTCGATCTACATCCGTTTCGCCTTCGACTGTATGAGATTCTGAAGAGACGGATTCACCATCACTATCATGAATGGTGATGAAGAGTTGATGATCTGGGTTATTAAACCCAGGTTGAGCGTCGCCAGAGGTGGTGGAAAGTTCTTGGCCTTCCTGGAATGGAAGCAAGGGTGAGGTGCCCGGCATCGTGAAGAAATCATCAGCTCCTCTGAGAGCCGAGACGGGATCAATGTTAGTCCAATGGACAATAACCCCGCAGGAGTTTTGGTCATGACAAGATCCTGGTTGATCTGGCGAGTTTGATTGAACGTTTTCGCCAGGTGAGCTTGATAGGTCGCGGCTGAGTTTGTCAACCCAAAGGGGAACTGAGGTACCCGCGATCTTATTCCACGTGTCGCTGAAGTAGGGGATCTCCTGGGCACCAGCAGGGTTGTTGTCGACCCGGCCATCTGAGCAGCAGTGGTCACGGTCCTGATTGTAGTACCCTAGCATATGTCAGCAGTAATCTTGAGCCCCTTAGGTAGGTGTGGACGACGGTGAACAAGTCGGCCTTGCTGTTTGGAAGCGGTGAAATCGTCGTCGCTCTGTGGCCGAGGGGAACTCTGCTTCGGGCGCCATGTACTTCTCCGAGTCGGGTACGATCCTAAGATCTTGTCGGAGTTGGAGTTTTTCTGTGATCCTTGCGGCACGATCTGCACGGGCGGCTGCACTGACATGGCCGGCTCACCACACAGTTCACGACAGAGCTTGCCACTCTGGTTTGCGATGCAAAGCCAGGAACCGAAGATGAACGTCGCGCCTTCCTCGAACTTGGTGCTGATGGAGGCGCTGAAGGATGCCATCGACTCTGTAACAAGTTCTCGGCGAATTAATCCCGCGGGCGGCGCCAAAGTGTTGGCGAATTATGCTGACAAGGTCCTCGAGGGGATACCCCGAGAGGAGGGTTGAGGGAGAAGTCGTCGAGAATCAAGAACCAAAGGTGACAAGAGACGATTTAGATAGGTTTAGGCTGCAATATGCATAATATCCTACGTTATGTTTGGTGTATCTTGTATTGATTGTTGTGATTCGAGGGGGGTCCCTGTCTCCCCTTATATGTGCCGAAGGACAGGGTTACATGGAAACCTTATAGGATCAGGAGACCTTTACAAGTTAATCTCTAATTTCCTAATACAACATATCCTAACCGACTAGGACTAATCCTTGTCTTAACAGTCAAGTCTTGTTGGTGGGCTGGCCCATGCAATGGCCTGCTAGGGTTGTTTAGTCCATTAGGACTCTACATCATCACATGGGTAAATGATTCCCGCGTGCAGGAGTTTGAGTACCTCTTTCGTCGCCACTTCTCTCATCGCATCATTGAGAAGTCTTTGGTGTTCTCTTGTTGCTCTATGGTCTGGTTCCATAGGTATGCGATGAGTGCATAAGTTGGGGTTGATCCCCTTGAAATCTTGGAGAGAATAGCCAAAGACGGAACAGTACTTCTCCAGGACTGCCACGAGACATCTAGTTTCACTCTCTGATAGCTTAACTGGCGTACTTCGGTTGTTGTGGAAGAAGGCATACTTCAGTTTAGGAGGCAGTGGTTTTAACTCTGGAAGGGGAGGTTGTGGTGTCTCCTCTTTCTTGAGCTCAAAATGATCACTTGGCTCTGTCTCCTGAGTGAAGTGTTGGACATCTTCATCTGAGATTGGTTGATTGGATTCTTACAATGTTATGCCCAATGCTTCCTCAAATGGGTCTTGTTCTGGTCCAACTTCTACTAAAGTGTTAATTGCTCACAGCATGCTGACCGAGATGTTATCTTAGCCAACCTTGAGCTGGAGGGTAGCTCGGTTTCCATTTGGGTTAGCAAGTGGCTCAATTGGCTGACCAATCAAGAAAAATCTTTCACCTTCAGGGATATCAAAGTTGTGGAAATCCAGAAACACATTGTTGGTTCCCATATTAATAGGCACGTGTTGACACCAGATTTTGACAGGTAAAATCTTATGTATGAAAGGCTTGGTAGCATCGGCCGATAAAAGATGGATGGCTCAATTGATTACCTATGAAGGTAAAGCTTGTGGTATGTACAGGCAGAGCATGGTAATTATGTGGCCGACTGTGTAGTTATTGGTTATGTTGCCGATTGTACACACATGAGAAAAAGGAGACAGCAAAAGCATCGGGAATAAGAAATCGGCAAGTAGCAACAAGTAAATCGGCATTGAAGCATCGGCTGTTGGCAAGAGAAGAAACAAGTAAACAGATTGGCCAGGGAAATCGGCAATCGGAGCTGAGATGAATCGGCAAGACAAATGAATAAAGAAACTGATCAGCTGGTAGCAGATGGCCGATTAAGTAGCATGCTGACCGATGGGCAACAAGGCATAAAATCTCACATAGCCGATTGGTTTTACCGAAGGCCGATTACCAACGTGAGCTCCAGCAAAAGCCAAATTCACAAGGCAATGTGTATGTAAATGTTAGCGAGACAATTAAACAGAGGAGGGAATCGGCTGATGGCTCAACATGAAAAGATGAGAAACATGTGCATGTACTCCTTTCAGTGTAGTGTACTTAGCTAGCTTGTAGCTATGGCTATGACAACAGATCGGCATCGGCATGTGGCATACAAAGAGCTAATGGTCTGCCGTAGTGCAGCCAATGGATGTTGCCGATGGGATTAATTAAGGCATGCGTGCGTGAAGGTGATCAAAATAAACAAGTCAATTTGGTTACATGTACGAGGAAGTTGCGCGTAAAAACAAGAAGCAAAAGGATGCAACCACGTGATGCTAATTAAGTTTAGTTTTCTTGGTTGACATGTTAAGAGAGGAAGGTCTTCACGTACATAAGGAAAGGAGGATCCGTCCAACACGTGCATTGAGAAATAATTGTGATAAAGTAATCAGATTGCAGTACGAGAGAGTCTAGGAGTCCAAATGGATTACGCACGCAAGTGGATCTCCTCGCGAACACGTAAGGAAGAAGCTTTAATTGATTGAGGATTCTGCATGAGGGAAAATAGGAGTCCGTGTATCTTTGTTAATTAAATTTGTAATTGCTTTAGCTAAGAAGGTCTCTGTCTATGCGTGAATCCCACGCAAGGGTCTAGGTCCGGCAGCTCTATAACTATAAAGGGTGCTAGGTTATTGTAAGGTTAATCACATGATCAAATAAACAAACTCTACTTCTTCAATACCTTTACTTTTATCAAGTCGGCGACTTCGCTATTTTCTTTTCACGAGTTCTTCGAGCACGTCAAGGGTGAACAGATCTCAGGGCTTGCTTCGTAAGTTCTGTCTTTTACCGAATAATCCTTAAGCTTTAGCAACCGGCGTATCGCTGTTGCTTCTTTATGTTATTCAACAGTTATCGGATAAGTATCTAGGCTTTAGTAACCGGCGTATCACTGTTACTTCGTTTAGATTTTATTCAACCTTTATCCAGCTTGGTACACGCTTTGGTCGGCTTTTATCTGTGTTATCTAGTTGCATCTCTTATCACAGCCGACTAGATCTGTTCCAAGTGCTGCTCTGCTTAGCTTGTTAGATTACGCGTTAGTGATCTCGCATAGCTTTGCTCTGAATCGGTTATCCAAGCCAATTTATTATTTACCAGATCGGACAGCTTCTGCCGATTCTTCCTATAGAGCTAATCGGAATCCCAGCCGATACGCTCTAGTATTTTTACGGTTTCATCTCTTGTCAATTAACAGGTCAAATTGACTGGCACGCCCCGGTATTCACGGTCACAACCAATTTCGTGTGCTAGCACGTGAAGGTCTTTTCTGATTTTTGCATCAACACACTTTTGGCACGCTCGGTGGGACACATGATTTCAAGACCCATGGATTCACGCCAGATGTCACTCCATGCGTTTCAAGCATCTATGTACCCGCCTGTAATTTCCCAACCATCGTATCAATACCAAGGGAGTTTTCAGGTGCAACATGCTAATCAATGTTTTTGGCCGGTGGTTTACTAGACAAAACCATCATATATGTTTCAGCCTGAGGTTCATCGGCCGATGTTTCCAAACACGTCAGAGGTTGGAACAGTCCGATTTCAGCAACATGTTCCTCATCAGGATACACAGCCGATGACTACTATCTCCCAGATACTAGTTCAAAGCTTGCAAATGGAGAATCCTGAGACGAGTCTTGATCAGGCACAATCTCAGGAGGAATTATGGCAAGATTTTACTCAGTGTTTAAAGCAGGAGATGAGTCTGCAAAAGCAGCAACCATCCGATCAATATCAAATGAACTGTCGGTCTCAAACCAAAGACGATCAGCTGCAGTTTTCTACTCAAGAATCACGACCAACGGTTAATCAATCAAAGCAATTAGGTGGTTGCCAGCTACAAGCATCGGCTGTACAGCCGTTGGGGCCAATTGCAGAGTCTCCCTTTGAACCAAATCTGATTGTACAAAGGTTGCAAGAAGCTGACTGCCAATCGGCCATGCAAGAATCAGAACTAGAAAATCGTCAGCATGATGTTTCAAATGATCAAGATGACAAATTAAAATCTAAAGTGCTGATTTCTGAAGTGTTGAAATCAGAAGACAATAATTCTAAATGTGAGATACTGAAGATGAGGCTAACATCAGCGCAATCGCCTTTGAAGATCTTGAGCAAGATGAGAGAAAAGCTATCGAGAAAGCTGTCGAGGAATATAGATTGGCCTGCCTCAAAACATTCAGTATTACCAAGGAAGGTGATGTTGTCCAAATCTGTGATTTCCCAAAGCCAAAAGAATTTACAAGTTTTGAGAAAATAACTGGGATTCAGATGATTGGAGAGAGTCACCTACGTATGGAGTTGTCAGCTGATGCAATAGCTGATGTTAAAGATATTGTTCCTGTTGCTGGCACTATACAGTCACCACAATTATTGTCATCGGCTCAAGCAGAAGGTGAATATAATTCAATGTCATCATATTTAATTCAGTCTTCTGCCGATCAGCCGTTGGATAATCCCACTCCGATGGATACTCTTGATCAGATAGCTCTAGCATGTCCTGCTGCACGGAAGAGTTCAGTCCTCATTCCAGATGAATTTGTTAGAGAAAAGTATCGGCATGAGTATGTTCAAGAAGAAAAAAGCCATTACAATAAAAAATGTGAGCAACATGGAAATATTTATGAACCTGGTGATTATAATTTTAGTTGCTTCATTTCAACTGGAAAGGCCAGTATATTGATTTCTACAGAAGTATTGGCCATTATATTTATTGAGTACAAACGAGGATTCTGTTTAAGTTTATGGGATCCAGGTGGATAAAACTCTGAATGTATATACAGTTTAATTAATCGGCTCATTGTTGTCTTATGCTAAGCTAGGCCGATTAATTATTTGTTATCCTTACCATTGGCTTGTTGTTGGTCTTTTGGGTTATACAATGGAATAGCCAATGATATGATTGATCTTGTCCAATATACTTCGCCCCGGGCAATTTGTCAAGATCGACACTAGCATCTTGTTGTTTTGCTCATGTTTATGATTGCTGTTGCCAATAATGCTAGAAGAGGCTGAAAATAGAAGTGCACGGAAAGCCGATGGATTTAAACAGCTAATATTTGATCAACAATATTTTGGATAATTTCATCGGCTGTACAATCTTTAATGGATGGCATATGAATATCATCTGCTTCTTGAAATTATGGTCAATTGAGATTTACAAGCCAATGATACTGAGAGCTGAGGTATATGTGGTTAAGTATATATGCTTTCATTACCAATTTTGAGTGGAACAATCGGAAAGTTGATTTTAGCGATCTGAGATCGGCATGCTGATCAGGCAGAGTATAGAGCTGGTCTTAAAGGAGTCAAATTGCTAATGGTCTATTGAGCCGATAGCTATTGTAGTAGAAGAATCGGCCTCAATGAGCATATGGTTGGCCGATTTTGAATGTTTTATATATATATATATATATATATATATATATATATATATATATATATATATATATATATATATATATATATATATATATATCGACTACAAGAAGAAGTAAAATCGGCTACATCCACTTCGGTCGTTGGTGTCGATGGTTGATAGAGGATTCTAGACATCAAGATAACTTAGTTGACTATCTACTCAAGCAATAGAGTTACATCCGATGATTAGCCGATTCATCCGATCGGTGGATTCATATCTGATAGCTGATTCATCCGATTGGCAAAGTCACAGTAGATGGTTAGATGATTCATCCGATCGACGGAGTCACATATGATGGTTCATCAATGCAGCTCATGATTCAATACTCTGGCGGAAGCAATATGGATTATGGACGAATTCATTTACATGGAGAAGAACATCAGGCATGGTATGATAATATCAGCAATGAAGGGGAAAATTTCCTAAAACATTAAATGACAAGTACATAAAGAATACTACCCTAGCATGTGGCTGGACTCGCAGCCGTTTTGTCAATTCAAATCGGTTAATGGCCGATATTCCCAATTTGGTTATAGCCGATTTTTATATAAATCAAGTTTCAAATCGACTGATATATGGTCGACCGATATGTGTTGCCCTTAGAATAAAAAAATCGGCTATTATCATCTATCTTTAAGGATTTTTGAAGGATTGCTGGTAGCCGACAAGATTTCTGGACATTCTATATTATTCCGAGAAGTGTACTGGTTTACATCAGAAAATCGGAAGAGTCTCAAATCGGCCAAATCTCCCAGGCCAGAAAGGAGTAGATCGGCAGTCATCCAATGATCCTATATTATGATATATGATTCAGTCAATGGTGTACAGCCAATGGTCATCAGCCATTGATTGTTTGCTGGTGTATGCGATGACCAAGATAGTTCTGCCGATTTGGAGTATGCCGATTTGGAATCTGCCGATAGACCTTGGGGGAGTTTGCCAATTTCGAATATGTCGTTGATGGATCTGATAGCGATCTAGTGATCGGCAACATATAGTTCGTCGTCTAATTGTTTTTCAGAGGTTTCAATAATGGATACTACAGCCTAATCACTGGCTAATTCCTCTATATGAATAAATTTCAGTGGATGGGATTGAATAAAAGCCAGGATCAGATTCATACTACAACCTGCAGAAACAGATCAAGCACCAGACTAAGTTGGCAATCCCATCGGAAGAGCCGATTGTTCTGCTCTGGTTGGTTCTATCAGAATTAATCTGCTTATGGTTGTCTATATTATTGCCAATGTGACAGTGTCCTAGTATGCTACAGCCGATTATTCTTATTGAGCAGGGAGGATTCTGAGATAATATTTTAATCAAATATGGTCCATCCGATGTTTAGCCAATGATCCATTATGATGCAATTGATGGTTTGTTATTAAAAAGATAATTGGCTGATGATGTTATACAAAACTGGATTGCATATAAATAAACTCTGGAAATTGCCCATCGGCTAGTTGTCGATTTCTCTGTTTCGCATAGCCGATGTCAAGATATGTTGCCGATGTTAAATGCATCGTGTTCTGCTACTTTGGTTGCTGGACAAACACATGCGTCATCAAATCTAGAAAAAAAGGTCTAGTGGAACAAGCTAACCAAGAGTTACAACGATGCAATTTATGGTTACTTTATATTCGCATAAAGGGATAGCTGATGCAAATCGGCTGCATGCATATATGGTCTTCGGCTGATTGCGTGTATGGACGATGGACAATTGATTTCTTGGTGATGCTTTAAGGTTAATTACAGAGGGGTTGCATGGAAAATCATTTTTTTAATCAGATCAGCGGAGCCATTCTGCTAATCGGCAAGACCTATTTATGGGCAACGCAGGGGGAGGATTAACAATGACTTGCCAATTGGAAGCAGACGTTAACTAGCCAATCGACACCAGGAGCATTCAGAAGTAATATGCAACAAGGGGACTTCGAGTCACAATCGGCAACCCAAAGAGCCGATAGGAACGTAGTCACGATGAGCCGATGGCTATTTGAGGAGTTGATGATTATGGAAATGATCGGACCCCAACCAGATAGATGAAGATGGAAACGTATTGGCCGTCGATGACCAAGAGGGTCAACCGATCTGGAATCAATTGATGGAAACATTATAATAATCAATGTATCAGATCGATGAATGTTGCGCATTTAGACTGGGGGGCCGAAGCTTTTGTGATCAGCTAGCAAGATTAGCCACAGGAGAAAGGCAGCCGATTACTGGGTATTCCGGAGAAATCAGTATGCGTATATATGTGCATATTTGGAAGGAACCATCTACAACATGGGATTCAGAACGTCGTTTTTGAAATATACTTAGCTAGATGAAAGAAGCATGTGCACGTACGAGTTCAGCGCAAGTTAATCAGCTAGCTTGTTGAAGTCTCCCAAAATCGGAAGTGACTCATGTATGATACAACAAGAAATCGGCATGTGGTAACAGAAGACTTCCATGGTCAACAGATAGTACGATGATATGTCGATGGTGGAGTTTGCCGATTTGGAATATGCCGATGGTAGAGTTTGCCGATTTCAAATCTGCCAAACGATGGATCTCATAACATTCCAATGATCGGCCACATATATGGTTCATCGGCTAATTGTTTTTCATAGTTTCTCATGGCTGGTACAGCAGGGGCATCTGTCTGTAGAAATTTAAGGAGCCGATAATCCCTGTTATGACAAAACTAGTGGATCGGCTATTTATTGATCAGATGGATTTGATGCTTGGTTGAATACCATGGGATTGCAGGTTGATGGTTTAATCCAATCGGCAATATGCACTTTAGCGCTGACGGTTATTTATGGATCTTATATATGCCGATGAATGTTGTGTTGGAAGAATCAGCCCGTAGAAACAGAGAGTCGGCCGATCTTTATCAGTTGTTGGAAATAATTACAGCCAATGATGTTAAGTGGAGATATTGTTACCAATATCAAGAATGACTAAGTGAGGAGATTTCGCTAGAAGGAACAGAAAGGCCGATGGTCTACAACTAACCAATATATCGGCCATTGGTGTTTAAAATAAGAAAAGGTAAAAAAAAGAAAGATAGCCCATGCTCTAAAACCAAATAAATAAAAAGAAGAAGAAGAGTCATGCAAAAGGTGATTTGAGTTCCATCCACGAAAGGTTCACACACATGCACTTCTTGATCTGATTGTATGACTTGTTTTCTCCATTGGATCCGATTTTTGACTTTGCACGATATGCAATACAAGTATGCTTCATTTTTATCTCCAACCCAGAGCTCCACAAAAAAGGGCTTTATTAGAAGTAGGGAGAAGAGAGACAGTCTAGTGCTTTGGTGAGGAACCACGTACATATTAAGCGATCTGAGAGAATCATTTGAGGAGCAAGGTTATATTTTAATTTTGAAATCTTTTGAAAACCCCAAGATATCTAGCAGGAAGAGTAGAGTTCATTTGATTTTCTGCATTGGCTAATGTGGTAAGAGATTTGAAGGAAGACGTTGGCTATGAAAGAAGTACCAATCAAAGGTTTATGGAGCGGTCAGACAAATTGCACAGGGCAAAGGATTGCTGATACTAGATTTGAAGAATTTCGAAGCATGAAGCATTCACACTCCAAAACTGGGGGGCCTGTGTTGACACCAGATTTTGACAGGTAAAATCTTATGTATGAAAGGCTTGATAGCATCGGCGGATAAAAGATGGATGGCTCAATTGATTACCTATGAAGGTAAAGCTTGTGGTATGTACAGGCAAAGCATGGTCATTATGTGGCCGACTGTGTAGTTATTGGTTATGTTGCCGATTGTACACACACGAGAAAAAGGAGACAGCAAAAGCATCGGGAATAAGAAATCGGCAAGTAGCAACAAGTAAATCGGCATTGAAGCATCGACTGTTGGCAAGAGAAGAAACAAGTAAACAGATTGGCTAGGGAAATCGGCAATCGGAGCTAAGATGAATCGGCAAGACAAATGAATAAAGAAACTGATCAGCTGGTAGCAGATGGCCGATTAAGTAGCGTGCTGGCCGATGGGCAACAAGGCATAAAATCTCACATAGCCGATTGGTTTTACCGAAGGCCGATTACCAACGTGAGCTCCAGCAAAAGCCAAAATTCGCAAGGCAATGTGTACGTAAATGTTTGCAAGACAATTAAACAGAGGAGGGAATCGGCTGATGGCTCAACATGAAAAGATGAGAAACATGAGCATGTACTCCTTTCAGTGCAGTATACTTAGCTAGCTTGTAGCTATGGCTACGACAACAGATCGGCATCGGCATGTGGCATACAAAGAGCTAATGGTCTGCCGTAGTGCAGCCAATGGATGTTGCCGATGGGATTAATTAAGGCATGCGTGCGTGAAGGTGATCAAAATAAACAAGTCAATTTTGGTTACATGTACGAGGAAGTTGCGCGTAAAAACAAGAAGCAAAAGGATGCAACCACGTGATGCTAATTAAGTTTAGTTTTCTTGGTTGACATGTTAAGAGAGGAAGGTCTTCACGTACATAAGGAAAGGAGGATCCGTCCAACACGTGTATTGGGAAATAATTGTGATAAAGTAATCAGATTGCAGTACGAGAGAGTCCAGGAGTCCAAATGGATTACGCACGCAAGTGGATCTCCTCGCGAACACGTAAGGAAGAAGCTTTAATTGATTGAGGATTCTGCATGAGGGAAAATAGGAGTCCGTGTATCTTTGTTAATTAAATTTGTAATTGCTTTAGCTAAGAAGGTCTTTGTCTATGCGTGAATCCCACGCAAGGGTCTAGGTCCGGCAGTTCTATAACTATAAAGGGTGCTAGGTTATTGTAAGGTTAATCACACGATCAAATAAACAAACTCTACTTCTTCAATACCTTTACTTTTATCAAGTCGGCGACTTCGCTATTTTCTTTTCACGAGTTCTTCCAGCACGTCAAGGGTGATCAGATCTCAGGGCTTGCTTCGTAAGTTCCGTCTTTTACCGAATAATCCTTAAGCTTTAGCAACCGGTGTATCGCTGTTGCTTCGTTTAAGTTATTCAACAGTTATCGGATAAGTATCTAGGCTTTAGTAACCGGCCTATCGCTGTTACTTCGTTTAGATTTTATTCAACCTTTATCCAGCTTGGTACACGCTTTGGTCGGCTTTTATCTGTGTTATCTCGTTGCATCTCTTATCACAGCCGACTAGATCTGTTCCAAGTGCTGCTCTGCTTAGCTTGTTAGATTACGCTTTAGTGATCTCGCATAGTTTTGCTCTGAATCGGTTATCCAAGCCGATTTATTATTTACCAGATCGGACAGCTTCTGTTGATTCTGCCTATAGAGCTAATCGGAATCCCAGCCGATACGCTCTAGTATTTTTACGGTTTCATCTCTTGTCAATTAACAGGTCAAATTGACTGGCACGCCCCGGTATTCACGGTCACAACCGATTTCGTGTGCTAGCGCGTGAAGGTCTTTTCTGATTTTTGCGTCAACAGCACGACTCGGAGAATTCCCTTACATTCCATCACTTGACCGTCGATTCACTTCAGGGCCTTATGAGAGAAGGACAAGGGTTCTTCTGGCGCAATGATCCAAGCCAAGGCGCTAGAGATGATGTTAACCCCAACCTTTGGGTCATAGATGACTTATTGTGGTTCAGCATCCCCAATAGAGCAGAGGAGTGTTCTAAAATTGTTGCTTAACTCTATCTCCACTCCTTACTCATAATCGCAAAAGACTCTCAATCCGCATTGTATATTCTGGAATGGATGCCTCTGGTCTTGAGGCGATGTGCATCCGTTCCATTCGCAAGCTTGTTGCTTTTGCCAAGTGAGATGTACTCATCCTATGTGAATAAGGATGAGACGAATAGTGGCATTTCTTCAATGAGCGGCTCATGATATGAGGACTTGGGTGGTTAGGTGATTTCCATGATTGTTGGTGGAGGTGGATAGTCTGCAACTTTCAGAATGCTCATTTGTTGCTTCTTAGTGGGGTGCTCTATTGTTGGAGTTGGTTCCCGTGGTTCATCAAACACACCGGTATATTGGGTGTTGTTCTGAACTCTTTCAAAAATCTCTAGGAGTGTTGCATCAGCATTTCCTCCGAGATACCATGAGGTGGCCCAGAGTTAACCATCTGCATGAATCTTTCCCACATTGCACCAAGCGATTTAGTGCCTTGCTGATATGTCAATAATTGTTCACGTAGCTTGTGCACTTTGTCGATGGGGTAGAAGAATAAGCACAATTGATCCTTCAATTTCAGCCATTCCCCTCCAACTCCACTTGCTTTTCGGTCATACCAGGCTCGTGCTCTCCCCGACAGAGAGAACAGGAAAAGCTTCCAACGTAGGGTGTCTTGGTTCATCTTGGGTATGGTGAGTAGAGAACAATTGTCCTCAGATACCTGCACGTGAGTATACGGATTTTGCCCTCTCTACCCGAGAAGGACTCTGCAGAACCATGGCTACGAGACTACGGCGGATCTCGTAACCATCAGATAAAATGGGGTACAAGATGGTGGGGTTCCAAATACTTACGAGATGGAACCAATGGATAACAAGGATAAAACTCCATGTGGTAAGGCGAAAAAGTGTACAGTTCAAAGGATCTAAACTAGCGTTGCTACCGTTCGGCAACGGCACCAGAAAATCTTGTTGGCACTCTTTAACCTTAACGAATTACTCCGCAAGCGCAGAGAGATCTCCATAGCCTTTCGCCAAGGGAGTAAATCCTGGGTGCCAAAGCCACGGAACAGCACACGCGACTATGCTTAGAACTAATTAACCAGACTCCACTAGAGGTTACAAGGATGGAGGGCAAAGGGCCTAGCTTTAGTTAATCTACTCGATACTGTAACAACTAGCTATTTACTACCTGATCTGCTTCGATGGCTGGTGGGAAGGATCTCAGAAAGGGATGAGAGGGGGATCCAACGGCATCCGGCAACTACTATTATGAAAACACCCAAACGTGGTGGACTACAAAGGACGGACAGACTTGTCACCACCTGCCGCCTACCACAACGGTACCATGGGGTGGAACACAACCCAAGGTAACCTTTAAGCTTAGGCACCACACCTACACTATCAAGTCACTGACTGCCGCCTCCCGGAAAAGCAAGAAGAAACCCCAAACTAGCAGCCTTGGTAACTGGCACAGACAAGGGATCCCGCAGATCAAATGTAATAAATAACTAACTACTAGAAGTAAAGAAGTAAATTAGCGAGACACTAAAGGTAGACAAGAAACTTGCTTGGAATATTTATACCTTAAGCTTGTTTCCTCGAAGTGGATACAAAAGCAGCAAGTAGAGAAAATACCTTACTTCACTCCGAGTCTGGCTATCAGCCAAAGCCTCACTCCACACTCTCCCTATTCTTCTCCTCTAGAGCGGTTTGTGGAAATGGCCGGGAGAGTGTTCTTTAATAGTAGCAGCAGGTCGGTGGGGGTGAGAACCGCTTTAGTAAACCGACCCTGGAAGTTAGGCCTGGGCCGAGCTAGTGGCTGGCCGGCCAGCCTACCCTAGGGCTAGCCATACGAGCCTGGCCACCCGATGCCACCGCCTTTCATGTGCGCGTCTTAGATGTCGCCCTAACGTCTCACTTGGCTGTTGTGCGTCTCAAGTAAGTATTGACCGATAGATGGGCCCCTCAATCCACGATTGGTTCTTACAATGTCTTTGGATTAATAGATGTTGATCACTTGGCTTAGGTTTCTCTGGGGTGTGCATCCCATGCTGAACAACTGACACAACCGAATTGGCCAAGGTGGCCAACCGGCCAGCCAGGCACCGTGTCTGGTTTGGCTAATTTTTTTTCCAAATTTGTTCCTTCTTTCAAATAAACATCAAAACTTATGGAATTTGTCAAGGTAAAAATATTTGTTACATTTTAGCACTAGGATGATTCATTTTAGTCGGCATGTTGATGAGTTGCCAAATAAATTAGGTAACTATCACTCGTCAACAGTAGCTGACCTGGCCGAGACGGCCGAGGTGGTCAGCCGGCCAGCCAGGCATAGGGCCTGCCGGCCAGGCTTTGTGCCGGCGTTCGCTTGATTTTCTCCTTTTTCTTCCTTCTTTCCAATAAACATCAAAACTCATGGAAATTATCAGGGTAAATATATTACTTTATTTTGGTATTAGGAGAGTTCATTCTAGGTGCAATGCTCACGAGTTTCCAGTTATAAATTAGGCAAATATTACTCATCAACAGGGGTCCGAATCAGTCGGTGCTAGTGAAGACCGAAGTTGAAGATCAACACAGTGACCATCTATTGATTCAGTGGTGAAGGAGCTGCAGACACCGAATCAATCTATGGTTGAAAGGGACCCACTGTTAGTGGCACATACCCTTTCAATAGGTAGCTGATGTGGCACCACCAATTCGATTGATTCCGTGGTACCCCTCCTGCACCCACTGTATCAGTTGGTGGTACACAGAAAATTGCAACGGCTATGCAACCGCTAGTGCTTGTTGTTGGGGCTATAAATATCTCACACCATGACCATTTGAATAGTTCTTGAGCTCAGGGAAGATATTGCTAAGTGTTCCACATACTCTAAAAGTGCCCAATCCACCAAATTGCTAAATAGAAGATCTAGGTGATTAGCAAAGTGATTAGTGCTAGTCTAGGTCGCTTAGCGCATATCTTAGGTGTTTAGCCTAGAGTTTAGTGAGATTTGCATACCTCTTGCTCTATCTGGTGCTTGCGCGCACCAACTGTTGCAATCCAAGGCTTGTAGTCTTGTGGGACCCTCCAATCGTGTTTGTGGAGTGGTCGCCGGTGATTATGAGAGGGAGGAGAGGCCCTTAGCTAGTTGCTCGAAGCTCTACGAAGTGAAGGCGCGAGGAGCAACCGGGAAGGGGCGAGCGGAGACCCACTTGCGTGTAGGGAAATCACATGGCCACCCATGGAGTTACTTGATCGGGGAGTTTGCCTTGCGAGGGCATACCCTTGATAGGTGCTCCAACAATGAAGACTAGTCGAAAGCTTGCGAGCTTTCTGATAGCTGGATAAAAATCATCATACTAGGAGTTTGCATTATCTACCCTTTACATTCCACATTTAATATTTGCACCACTTCCCGCATTTACCTTTTCTAGACTTGTCATGCTAGTATAGAATTGGACCTACAATGTAAAACTTTGAAGCGGTAAAGATAGCAACACATAAAAAACCTAGAGTACGTTTAGATAAAATTGAGATAAGTTTTTATATGTGAAATTGAGCCTTACTTTTTAGAACATCTAATCCACCCTGTCTCCTAGGTTGTCACGGTCCTTTCATACTTGGTTTGGATCAAGGATTGTTCGTGGACTTCAAGGTCCATCATGAAGGATGATATTTTAGATTTTAATTAATATTCACAATTCTGAACTCACAAGTAGTTTTATATATCTAGCGTGAACTCAATTACAATAAGTTCTGAATTCAATTTTAGCGAGTTTTTTTAATTCATGATTTTCATACATATTAGTGTGATGTGAATTAAAAGGAAATTAAAAATCTTTGTTGTAACTTCACAAATTCCCAAGCCCTCACATGCGTTACTTTTGCCATCCAGCTCCATGTCATCACCTCTAGGCTCCAACTAGGACTCCAATCATTCCTGGCAAGAGAAAAGACCTATGATTAATAAGGATATAATTTCGATGATGCCATGTAATAGTTGCAAGTTAAGTGATTTTGATGAAAATTGAATGTAAGTTTAGTGGCTTGTCATGTACTCCATCTGTCTCAAAAACGATTGAATTCTGTTTTTTACTTTTAGACATCACGATTGATCATTCGTCTTATTTAAAAAAAAATTAAATAAATACTAAACAAACATATCATAGTGATAGTACAAGTTAATGCTAAAGCAAGTTATAAATAAGAAAATAATATTTATATAATTTTTTAAATAAGACGAATGATGAATATGAAAAACATCATCTTTTGCTCTGGTAAGGAAAGAGTATTTTACTATTTTTAATTTCTATGAAAAAATCACAAAGTTGGATATATACCATTGACCCCACATATCATTAACCCATATGAACCCCACATGTAAGTGAGATAGTAATGGTATATATCCAACTTTATAATCTTTTTTAATGGTACGGATCCAATTTTCCCCCTCCCAAGCCCTAGCCACTCGGCCATCACCCAGTTCCCCATCCTCACACCGCTCACCGCTGCCCCTCCGGACGGCGCCCCTCTCCTCGTCACCGCCCACTCCCCGCACAACGCTGCACCGCACTAGCCTCGGCTTCTCCCGGATAGGCATGGATTCCTCCTCCTCCTCCAGCACTAGACCAGATCTTGCCCTCTCGCCCTCCTCGTAGCCAGGAGCCAACTTGGCAGATTTCGGCAACCGCCGCCGCACGCGGGAGGGGGCGCAGCGTGACGACCATGCCCGGAGGTAGACGAAGCAGGGGGCAAGCCGGCCTTGCCGTCTTGCCCCAAGAGATCCTGCAGGATATCTTGATCCGCCTCCCGGCGAAGTCCGTCCTCCGCTGCCGCGCCGTCTGCCGTTTGTGGCGCCGCCTCACCACTGACCCCGCCTTCCTCGTCGCGCACCACCGCAGCCAACCCACGCTCCATCTCGTCCGCTCAAATACAGGTCGTGGGAAATGTGAATGGTACTCCATCGGCGCCCTCCACCTCCAGAAAGCCGAGCGTCAGCCGGTGTCATGGCCGAGGTGGAGCCTATTCGATGCCTCCTGCGACGGGCTTGTTGTCATTGGTGACTCCATCTGCAACCCAGCCACACGCCAGTGGGCGCCCTTAAGCCAGCAGAAAGTACGTTTTGAGAACATCGTTAGCCTCTACCGGCATCAACCCTCTGAAGAGTATCGGGTGCTGTTCTGGACACATTCAAACCACCCCTCTGAACTGTACTGTCCAAATGATTATTTCGTTCACACGGTGGGCTCCAAGAAGCCGAGGCGCGCCATTTGCTCAGTAACTCTGGTCGATGAGGAGCTGAAACTGGAGCTTAGTGGGAAGGGTCCAGACATCCGTGGCGCGGCAGTACACCTCCATGGAAATTTGTACATTCACTTGAAGAAATCAAATGTCTCGTACCACGGGATCCTGGTGTTCAACACGGTAGCCGAGTCATTCAGGCAGATGCGCCCCCCTGCTGTTGCCCCTGGACATATTCTGCATTTGTTTGATATGGATGGCATGCTTGCTGCATCGTGCAGCAAGGATGCCATGAAGGAGATGAGAATCTTCGCACTGCAGAACTATGAAACTGAAGTCTGGTCATTCCAGTACCGGATCAAGCTGCCAGAGATGGAGATCCGGCAGTTTCAGGAACAAGGAGATTGGTTTGCCAAGATCGTATCTGAGGAAGGTGACCTGCTTGTCACCTGCTTTGGCTGGATCTTGCATTGTGACAGAAAGGGCAATTTGCTATCCAAGTTCGAGTATGATGATGATATACCTGTGGCGATCCCTTGTACGCTCAAAGAAAGCCTTATTCAACATCCATTTTTCGAGGAGAAGCAGAAGATATCACCTTATATATTTAGGTCATGTTAAATGTAAGCATTTTAAATATTGTTACTCCTGGTTTCTGTTTTTCAGTTAGTTTAGTTAACTGCCACAAATGCGTAGTTAAGTGGCATAGAAAAGAAAGAAAATTGTTTTGCCGATATGGATATGGTTGTCTAATTCATTCTGAGCATATCCAGCCGGACCAAACTATTTTTCCAGGAGGTAGGGGGAAATAGATGTGGCATTGCTTCTCATATAAAGCAACTGGTTCATGTTAGTCTTTCAGGCTTTGCTATCCGTTGGTTTTGGGTGGTACTCATTCAGTTGATCTTGTATCCTTAAGAGAAACTGTTGGTATGTCATAGATTACTTTTTTCTTCTGAAAATTTTCATAATTATGATGTATCGGAAAGCACTCACTAGTCTTTCAGTTCAGTGTTGACATGTAAAAATTGTTCTTCATGTGCTCCACTGCATTTGGATTAACCTGAAGCCCACATTAGAAGTTAGTACTTCATTTACTAGGATTAAGTGGCAGAATTTGTGCTGTACGAAGTTAGCTATCTGAGTCAACAATTGCTGAATATATTGTTAGTATTAGTGCATTCTAAATTGTGACAGGTTTTATCCTTTTTCCACCATTCACACGCCGAGCATGTCTAAGAATATTATAGTTCATCAGATTTTGGCATAGATATTACTGCATTACTTTTCAATTGATTAGCAGTTCTTTGCTTTAAGTTCTGCACACATATCTTCGCCCAGTAATGATATATGATAAAGTTCAATTTGAGATAGCGACAGCATCTAACTGCTGTGTTCATGGCAATGACACCACTTTGACAATCATGATGCCCTTCTGTATTGAGTTAGTGATAATTAATATCTTTCTATCATTTTTCCACATCATTCATGCTTAACCGTATTATTAACAAATCTTAGAAACAGTGCTGCTACCATATACCTTACGCTACTTTATTGATCCATGAAGTGTGTTTTTAGCTTAGGTGTCTAGCTTGCAATCAGCCATCCTTCAATTGAACTCCCTTTTGTAACTTTACTGATTTATGAATGGCCGTTCCTTTGTTTACCTCAATATTTATTTCATTAAGAGCATTTGAGACCATCTGAATATCCAGCCAATTGACACATTGGTTCTGTCCTGCAAAATATCTCTTTTTTTCAGAAAAAGGAGTAGAATACAAATGAACCACTGTATTTGGTTTCTTTTTGGCAGGTGGAGACCCATATCAGTAAATTGAGTTGAAATGAGTTGGTATAGTTTTTGTTTATCATACCTTAGTAGTGAGTACCTAAACTGATTAGAAGCAGTTGCAGAGTAATCAGCTATGTTTATAATCGTGGATACTATTTGTTTAATAAATACGTCTAGTCAAATTTGCTGGGTTCAATCCTTGCTGCATCTTATGGAATCAAGAAACAAGGATGGCTAATCTCCATACCGCTGCTCCTTTTGGTGGCAGTTAGCAGTTAGCACTGCACCGGTTTGCTTGTGAGGAGATGGAAAAAAACAGTTTCATGAGCATTGAAGACAAGCCCAGAATAGAACTATACAAATATTTATGAAATTTACATGAGCTCGACAGCTACTATGCACTCCCTCCTTATATATTTTGCTTTTGGCTGCCTCAATGAGTCATTGTACATAGTGTTGCAGGTTGTTTTTCGCCTGACAGATAAAGACCTAGTATTCTTGTGCTACTCTTCTTTTATTGGCAAGAAATTAAGCTAGGACGGACCATAACGAAATTATTTGAATATCGGTTTTTATGTCAGGTGAACTTGAGTGTAGATATATCTGCCTTGCTCTGTTACTCATTCCTTGCTTTCTTTGAAGTTTAATCTCTTTGAGTTAACCACTAGTTCCCCATGCTATAGCACTTGCATGTCAAAACTGCTTTTCTTAATGTGCATAAGCGAGAATGTGTACGTGACACATCGAAGTCCATTAATATGGAGTCAAGCAAGCATTGCTGGTGGTAGAAGCTTGCTTGTCGAGATGACCGCCGGTTGGCAATTGCACAGGGAGTGAGAAGTCTATGCTTGGAGACTGGTAGCCTTGAGCTAGTACGTTTATGGGACATGAAGGATACACAGCGATCGGTGCTATACCCGTTCTGATGGAGATGCACGAGTTGAGTCTGTATTTTTCAGAATTTGATCTTAGACATAAAAATAGAGTTTGTAACAAAGTAGCCCATGAGCTGGCCAAACGAGTTGTTGGAGATTATGGGAGGGTGGAGTGTACTTTGAAGCACCCCTAGTATCTAACACTTGTTAGAGTCTGATTGTAATTCTTCTACCTGTTAATAAATGAAGAATTTCTGTCACGAAAGGCTAGCTCCCTCGCAACTTGGGCGTCTGACTCATGTGACTCGGGACTTCCGCCGCCACCCTTGCCGGCCCTAGTTTCTTCTCACCTTCAGCCTCCTAGCCGGTGATAGGAGTGGGGGTTTGTCCTCTAGTAGATCTACTGCTTTGTTAGGTTTTTTTTTTCAATAATTTTCCTCTCTCCATAATAATTGAGACTAGGGTTTGGATCGTTGTTCCGATGTTTTCGATTTGGCTTTGTATTTTGTATTGGATTTCCTACGGTGGATGTGTTGCTTTCTTCGGCGCGACGTGTTCTCCATTGAGGGATCGAGGCACATTGGCCTAGTCCTATTTTAGGTTGGAATGGATATATTTTCCCCTTCGATGGAATCGTCTTTCTAGCTACCGGTGATACTACTGGCGGTGGTAGATTTGTCCTTCCGGCCGCAACTAGCCATGGCTAACAAGTAACAATGGTGTCCGATCTTCGATGTGCTTTCGGCACCCTTTACTCCTCAGAGTGGTTGAGCATATTACGCCTCTTATGCGGTCTCCACAATTGTGGGGTCTTTTTTTTTTGGTGCAAACTGCGATTTTCATGTCTAAATCCGGTGAAGTTTTATGACGATGGAGTTTTCCTGAAGCAGTGGATGTTACCGGATGCAGGGAAGACGAAGGATAGTGATCTAGTAACATACTTCGTTGTAATTTTGTTCTATGTTATGGCCTCGGTTCTAAAATGGATTCTTTAAATAAAATCCAATCTCTTTCTTAAAAGAATGAAGAATTTCTATCTAAAAATACTCAGTGTCCATAGATAGTATCTATGATGCCAGGTAAGCAATATACCGAAACCACCCACCTAATCCTTCTTTGAATGGCCCCCTAGTAAACTCCACTCCTCTGTCAATTCTCTCCCTTCCTCGTTTCTCGCTCTGTTATCCCTTCTCTTCCCCACCGAACGTGGAGCTCCTTTCTTCTTTGCTCAAATTAATCCATCTCTTTGCTACCTGCCTCACGTCGGTTAGCAAAATTGGAAGGCAATCAAAGTCAATCCGCAAGGCCATGCCCATGTCCTTGAGCCGGAGATTGAGCTGAAACTGAGCTGATTTCCTGAGATTGGTACATGTCCTTGGTTGTTGTTTGCCTGTTCGTGCTACCGGCGGCGGCAGGCTAGCAGGTGGTGCCCCGAGGCCGTAGGACACACGGAAGCAGATGACAAGGAAGATCAAGTGCTCTGTGTGGGTGGCGAGGCACCAAGCAAGGTACGATGGGGTCCATGGCGGCCGTGGCTGACCGGGGCGGCGAGTATGGCCACCAAGCTCTCCATGACATGGGCGGCGGCGGCGTCAAGCTCCCCTTCCATGGCTGGGCAGCGGTGTTCTCTAGGTGATGGGGCCCACAAAATGGCTTGGGAAGAAACACTGCTCGTCCCATCGCACATATCCTCGTTTCTTCGTGCTTTGGATATCGCATCAAGACCGGGTTGTGCATGAAGATAACTCAGGGACCACGATTAATTTGGTGACAAAGGAGCAGCACACACCGAATTAGTCGGTGGTTGAAAGAGGCCCACGTGTCAGCAACATAGGTTTCAACAACTTGCAAGCTTTCCGGTACCTCGGTAAAAATCATATGCCGGAAGTTTGCTCTTCTCTATCCTTTTACCTTCCGTATTTCATATCACACTTACTTTCTGTATTTTTCTTTTTCTAGACTCGGCATGCTAATATAGAATCGAACCTATGGTGCAAAACTTTCAAATGGTAGAGATAACACATAGAGAAAATCTATACCAAATTTAGATAGAAATTGAGATATATTTTTATATGTGATTTGAGCCTTAGTTTTTAGAATACCTAATTCACCCCTTCCTAAGGTGTCACGGTCAGAGCAACTACCACGTAGGGAGGCCGGAGGGGAGCTGCGTCCGCTTTAAGAGGCCAAAGGGGAGCTCTTGGGGAGGCCAAAGGGGGCTGCTCCTGGTGGGAGAGGCCGGAGAAAGGACCAGAGGGGAGCTGCACTAGGGAAGCCGGAGGGCAGCGACAATTTTGAGGAGGGTGTGGGGAGCTGCCCCAGTCGACGCGAAGAAGGCGTAGAAGTTAAGGTTGGTGAAAAAAATAAAGAGAAACAAAAGGAAACTAGAGAAGGACATGTAGGGTCTACAAAATGATAAATGGGCCCCATATATCTATTAGGTAACGGTGATAAACTGACATCTATCTTATCCATGTGAATCCTGCAACCAAACAGAAAAAAGTGAGATGAACCCATCCAAGGAACCAAACATGAGCGAACACCAGGGTTCAAATCCACGATTTGACATTGTTGCTCACATTTTCCTAGATTTATTCTAGGATTTACAAGCGCTATGCATTTGGTGGTATGCCCCCGTCGACAGCGAGACGTGTGGCTTCGTGAATATCAAGATACGCCGGCTCAGTCCTTCGGAGGTGCTCATAGGGATTGGGTTTGTGTACGCCTGTTCATTGTGTCTTCGTTGTACTGTGTAATTCTAAAAAAACAAACATGAAGCGGGATTCCTAACACATGTTTAGAATATGACTAAGGATATCTTTTGTAATCATTTGTATGGCTTTCAAATCATCGTTGTGACCTAAAACATCTACAAAGATACATCCCTAATAACCAATTTAGTCCCCGTGGTTGTGATGTAGTTAGATCACCTAAATCATAGACAATAACTCGTCACTTTCCTTGGAAAGATCATATCTGATGTAAGTTATTCCTTTTATGATATATTTTTTATTTTGCAAAAGATAAGTTTTGGTGTTGCACGACTTGTTCCTCCATATCAGTTTTTCATCGAACGGGTAATATTCAAGCAGGACCAAAATTCTTGTCGTGTGCCATATGGAAAGACAAATATTCCCCGGTCTCGCACATATAATAAGAAAACAAAAATGTAAATAAATATATATACTTATACTGACATTAGAAACGAGCCAATGGAATGGAAATTAAGGACATATTATATCGCAAAGTTTTTTCTTTATAAATGTCATATCGGCGTTTTGATACTAACTAAAAGTATTAAATTTATAATAATTACAAAACTAATTACATTTATGAGTATAAAATCACAAGACGAATCTTATAAACCTAATTAATCTAGACACTATTGACGGTAAACATATGTTAATGACAGATTAATTCTACTCAAAAGAATCGTCTTATGATTTACAAATTAATTATATAATTTATCTATATTTAATACTTCTAATTATTGTCAAACATACTATACGACACAACAAAAAAGTTATCACGGTGGAAATAAATAGAGTAAAATGCATCCACCATACATGAAGTTGCCTCATTGTTTCATTTTGGTCTAACAAGTTGTAAACATTGCACACACATGCATGAAGTTGCATCATTGTATCATTTTGGTCCAACAAGTTGTAAACATTGCACACACATGTATAAAGTTGCATTGTTGTATCATTTTGGTCCAACAAATTGCAAATAGTGCACCCACCATACAATTAGTTAACGGTATGCATATACAATCCAATGTACATTAAAAATCCATATTTTGTAGGTGTGGCATGCTACTGAGGATTTGGAACGGTATAAGCACATGAGGTAAAAACATAAGAGTCTAAAACATAAAATTGACATAAACCAGGCTTGCATCGTATTGTGTACCGATATAGCCTATAAAATTATATTCAATTGTCGTAATACTATAGTAGTTGCCTGAATCGATGCTTAGTATTTGTGGTATTTGCAATTTGTTGGACCGAAATGATACTACTATGCAACTTCATACATGTGTGTGCAATGTTTACAACTTGTTGGACCAAAATGATACAATGATGCAACTTTATGCATGTGTGTGAACGTTTACAACTTGTTAGACCAAAATGAAACAATGAGGAACCTTCATGTATGGTGGATGCACTTTACTAAAATAAATACCGTAGGCTCTAACAAAATCACAGCAATCTCAAATTAATTACCCGAAAGTCCCCACCCCTGCAGTGCAGCCTATTTAACCCCTGGCCCCTGGGTCCGTCCGTCCCGTCCCCATAGCCCCACCAGCAGGCAGGAACCGGTCCCACATCGCAGTCCCAAATCCCCCCCTCTTCCGATTCCAAATGTCTTCCTCCTCCGAGCTCGTGCTCCACAACCTCGTCCCCGCCCCCCAAACCCTAAACCCTCCCCATCCCCACGCCCCCGCCGCCGTCTCCGGCGACCTCTCCATATCCACCGCCGCCGCGCAAGCGCCGGACCAGGCGCCTCTCCGCGGCCGGGTGCGCCGCGCGGTGGGGTCCTCCTCCGCCGACCGCCACGGCAAGGTCGCCGGCCGCGGCCGCCGGGTCCGCATCCCGGCCATGGTGGCGGCGCGCGTGTTCCAGCTCACACGCGAGCTCGGTCACCGCACCGACGGCGAGACCATCGAGTGGCTGCTCCGCCAGGCAGAGCCTTCCATCATCGCCGCCACCGGCACGGGCGTCACGCCCGAGGAGGCGCCCTCCACGCTCGTCCCCGTCTCCTCCGTCGGGGCCACTGCGTCCCTGATGCCCGTCCCGTACTACACCGCGCTCCTTATGCAGCCGCCGCCTACCGCTGCCTCCGCATCTGTCTCTGGCACCGCCGTGGAGGAGAATAATAACTAGGCTAGGTAGAATTGTATTCTAAGAGGGTGAGTTCTAATGTTAGTTATTAGGTTAGGTTTTCATATGTGTGTGCTCTGTAGCCATGGCATCCCCCTCAATAATTAACCTATTTACCTTGGGGGATGCCATGGATTGCGTTCCTTAGGTTGTCAGTGATTTAGGTAGAGAAGGCACCGAGATGGTAACAACAGGAGGGAAAAGGACATTTAAGCAGTTGCTGAGTTCTACTGATGTTTGGAGCAAAGTCTGATATCTTGTCCTGCTTCAGTTTGCATCTGAATGTTCCTTTTCTTTCTGTACAAGGTTACTTGCTTTCATAGTTGTGTCCTGACTTGCAGCTGGATTTAATTACTAGACCAGGAATTTGTCGTGATGCTTTGTCCGTTCTTGGTGCTGATTAGGGCCAGGTGGTGCTGTATCTTTTAAAGCTATCATATTATCTGTTTCTTATTGTCCTGTTCTCTGCATTTTCCAAATGTTAATGCAGTGACGGCTAAAGACAGATTTATCTGCAGTTTGGTTTGGATGGGCTTCGGTACCAGGCCACACGTGCTGTGGTCCTATTCTGTTGCATCTACCAAAATGGCAGCGTTAATTGAAAATGTTTATTTGCATATTTACTTTGCTTGTCTGGATGTCAGGCCAAATTCCTGTATATGTAATGTAAGGCACAGAGGACTGCAGAATCAGTTATCCGTTGGACGAACATGGCATGTTTTCACTGCTATGGTGTTACCTATCTTCATGAACCCTCCAATCACTGTAAGTATGCTGCTACCTATCTTTTCACCGTAAATACATGCACAAAAGGGTTTTACTGTAGGGATCGTGCAATTTCTTCTGCACATTGACCATATAAGTATATAACAACTTGGCGTGAAATGTTCTCTGATGATCCAGCTATGTATCTCAACATGACTGCCTGTCCAGTTTATGACTTACCAATATGACTGTAGATGCCTGGGTATGAAGTTTGATAAGTTCCTTTCAGAACTAGTTCTGAACATTATTCTGATGCTGCAGACACAAAATGTTTTCTTATCTTCCAATGCTTGATAAACCTCTTGACTTTGTGATTCTAGTATGATACTTTGGCATGTGTTTCTCTTTGGATGGGTGAGGTAGCATGGATTTTCCCCAGTATTTGTATTATGGAATCAATTTTTCAACAGAAGACTTGAATCACTTCACATTTGTCAGGGTTTTGTAGGCACTTATCTGCTGTTTGGTAATGATGTTACACTATCTTATTATCCTGCCATAGAGTTAGGAATTCTACTCTGGGTGGTTAATTGATACTCCCTCCGTTCCAAATTATAGTTTGTTTGACTTATTTGACCCAAAGTTTCACTGTTGTCTGCTTCAAAAAATTTGTACAAACATAGTCAAATTTAAGTTATCCTTGAAGTACTTATACTAATAAAGCAAGTCATAACAAAGAAAAATATATTGCACAATTTTTTTAAATAAGACGACTGGTCAAATTTAGGGTCTAAAAAGTCAAACGAACTATAATTTGAAACGGAGGTAGTAACAGTGACAACTGAATACTTGTGCCTGTACAAACATTTCACTAGTTGTGCCTGTACAAACATTTCACTAGTGTTGTAGACATGTACAAGTACAGAGTGTATGTTAGACATGTACAAGTAAAGTGGGTATGTTACTGTCGTAAGAACTTCCTAAGAGCATTATGTTATGCCTGCCAGCACCTCTATTTCCACATCATAAAAGAAAAATAACCATGCAACAGATTCTTTGTAACCTGTCGAATTAGATTAACTTATAAGCGGGTACCATTTTTTTTTCTAAAAGAGATGTTTTGCCAATTAATGTGGTAATAACAGTACTGGTGTTTTTTCACCGAATTCACATCATTAAAAGACAAGAGCTTCATCCATCCTGTTTCTGTCCATGAAACCTAACTGAAGCCTTCCGACCAACTTCACGGTATCACTTGATATCGTCGTGGTCATGTGCCCATTAATCCTATTTAGTATTTACTGAATCATGAGTCTTCCTTCTGCAACTGCAAGTTTGGTTACACTAAAGAAGAGATGGAACGCTGTGTAATGCTCTTGCTTCTGTGTCAATTTATCTGCCATTTAGATGACATGAACTCTTCTGGTGGTTATGCAATACATCATATCTTTTAGCCATATTATTGTCCTAAAAATGGACTGTTTACATAGTACATCTTTTATTCATATATTACTGTTTTAAAATATGGATTATTTTCTGTTCTGGACTACGATGTACTTGATACACCTAAATGATTCAAGGCAGCTCACAGATTTAACTATAAATTTCAAATTACAAATGCGATCTATCCATTTTGATATAAAATAAGCCATCTGCCTCTTTGAACTTGGCTGTTGAGCTGCAAAAGGATGTTCATGTTTCTTGATAATGTGAAATAACAATGGCATGGATTTCACATTGACACTGCTCGTAACATGAACATAGCTTTAGATCTGTTCTATATAATGTATGTGCGCTTCAATAAAATTCCTTTTCCCTGGCTTGTATTTTATTTAATAAAATTCTTCTTCCCTTGCATTTTATTTCTGTAATGATATGATTCAAAAGGACTGTGGAATCAGATGTGACATGTTACTGAAACTGTTGTGGATTAGAAGGCACAACACATGATTTTTCTCCAGTAGATTACCGAAACATCATACCCTATATAATTTATCTCCATTACCAATAGCTCTTTTGGTGTTTTTTGTAACTACTGTCACAGCAGGTTACCAGGGGCTGATCAAACGTGGGGGCTGGAGCCCCCCCAACCCCCATGGACTCTATTAGAGCTCCCCAAGCAATTTTAGCCATAGATGAAGAGGAAGAGGAAGAAAAAGAGGAGGAGGAAGAAGAAAAAGAGAGAAAGGGGAGAAGATTGAAGCAACCAGCCTCCCTCCTCTCATGTTCTGGATCCGCCACTGCAGGTTACTGTATTTTGGCAATCATTAAAAACCTTTTGGTGATGGGAATCAGATTCGTAATATGATGGAGCATATCCATCACAAAAAGGCTGTTTTTTTTTTAATTGGGGAGAGGGATAGTTAATGTACTAGAGATGCCGTAATAATTAACTTTTATTCCTTTTTACACGCTGTAGTAATCTACGACTACTTTAGAAGTGTACTGTGCCTTTCTGAATTTGACATCACAATGACAGGTGGGGTTACTTTGAGTCAGTGACACGTGGACCAAGATGTCAAATTCTGAAAGGGGTGTGCACTTAATATCAAATTCTGAAATTTCTCAATAAAATCAACTGCACACAAGAGGCCTGTCGTCCATGGGCTTCCTGCTGCATGTGAGCCTGTGTCTGTCACCGCGTGGATCGCTCGCCCTCGTGTGTCGTGTGCCAAGCTCGCTCATCCTCGTACGTCGGACGTCGCGTCCCCTCGTCGACCGTCACGCTCGTATGCCAACGCCGTCGCCAGGCGCCAGCCGCCGCCGCCCAGTCGAGATTGGAGGAACAGGATGACGCACCCGTTGCCGGTGGAGGATCACCGCCGACGTGAGATTGACAAAGAGGAATCCAATTCGGTAGAGGGAAGGCGTCGTAGCGCTGAACTCCGCGAGTACTATTCAACTTCAGAAAATTCAGACAGTCTGTTCTTACACGGCTTAGCCATAAGTAGCTGAAGCCTCACGCACACACACGCTGCCCCACGGGCCCACCCGACATAGACTCACGCTTACAATATGATTTTACACTTCCAAAACGTAATGACCGATTCCGCCTTCGATTACTTGTGCACTTCATTGGTCATGACATAGGATACCGGGTTTAGGAACGAGTCAAAACCTGGCTATGTCGTGGATTGTGGTGTGTGGTACGGCCTTGCTCAGATGGACCGAGCTGTTGTGGGCTGCCGCCTGCTTTGTGAATTAGTAGGGGCTGCTCTGCTAAGAAAAAAATTGGCAGGGGCTGCGAGGTACTCCTACAAGAGTTCGTTCGTTGAATCGATGGTTCGGCTCGGTGCTGAGACAAAAACCAAAGTCGATGCCAATGACCGAACTGCACAAAAATAAAAACCCACAAAAAACAAGAAAACCAACATTTCAGTTTGCTTCGGTTTGATGACTGGTTTTCGAAAAAAAAAGTGCCACCCCTGGTCCCATTGGATATCCGGACGCTAGCAATGCCAATGTGGCTCAACTGTGGCCTTTTCCTACGTTTGAGGATTGGTTGTCTATGCAGTGTCCCCATGATGTTCATTCTATTCTCCATGGTATTTCAGGCAACATTGTGTCCCCATGATGTTCATTCTATTCTCCATGGTATTTCAGGCAACATTGTGTCAAAGTTAAGTTGCAGATGTTTGCAATATGCACAAAATTTTTTAGTTTTCTGCCGAATGTCAAAATAGCTGTAGGGTTTTGAAATTCACTGGAGATCAAAGGATAAACCCAAGGATATAATGGAGAATGGTTTTATATATGATGAATGGGCCTAGGCTGGCATTGTCAAGGCTCAATGCCAAAGCCATGTAAAGCCCAGGTATTTATACAATACCTAAAATCTTCTTTATTAGTGGCCAAAATTGATCCTTTGAAAAAGTAGCGACAGATAAATGACATCCAGTTTGCATCCAAACATGGTTAATCAAGACACCATCAATCTTCGTCTATTAAATCTCTATATAACCCAGGCCCGAGGTCCAATACTGTATAACAGCACCACATCCACCAGATCCAAAAGAGAAGAATAAGCACCAAGTTCCAATAGCCTCTGTTTCACATCGCCTAGCCATGGCGCTTCTTGTGAAGTTGGGCACTAGTGTCCTCCTGTTTGCCGCTCTTGTCGTGGCCATGTCGTTCGTCCTCTTCTCTTGCAGTAGTGCAGCAGGTGCGTCAGCTGTCTTTCTGTTGCAAATTTACGATGTCCCGTGGAGCTAGCCTTGTGTGTAGGTGTAGCTAACAGTGATGTACCTGACGACGACAGGCCACTGCAGCCCGGTCGTGCCGTGCAACGCGACGACGTGCTTCGAGTACTGCCAGAAGAACAACTACAAGAACTTCCAGACGTCCTGCAGTCCCGGGCAGTACTACCCCGTCTGCTGCTGCTGGACGCGGGGAGAAGCCCTACCGTGAACGAAACGGCTGGCGTCCGTCCTCCACCACCGCCGCAAAGGAAATAAGGGCATATGTAGTAGTTGCACCGTTTATACGGGGTCCACTGTCAAATCTGCACTGATGCACCGCATGTCAGTTTTTACTCCAGTGGTTGCACCGATTCATCCTATCCTTCATCGTATATAAAAAATGTTGATTTTTTCTCTTTGTTCAGCTGTTTATTCGTGATGATCCGATTCAAAAACATGAGCCGATTCTTTCTCTTTCCTCAATGATCCGATGCAATCCAGTGGTGAAGATCCGATTCATTGAAGCCAAGTAGGACGTTGCACCGGCCACTACAGATGGCCTAAGTGTGTGACGGTGAGAATTAGTGATCCTAGCGATGGTGTCTGCATGTTCCTTCTGCGTCGAATGCAGATTCTATGCTAGATATGATATTTTTTTGGTAACCAATTTCCATTTCACCAATACAATCTACAGCTTGGCGATATGAGGTGAGGTGTCCTGAACAATATTTAGCAGTTTTCTGCATTTCCTGCCACAAGTTTATCAGAGTTTGCAAACCAGGGGGAAAAAACAAGAAAGAATCGTTCAACTATTGCATACATCCGATTTTTAATCTAGATATATAAAACCACGAATTTTTCAACCTCAGACCATCAAAACCACATGTTTCTCACCCTTTCTAGTTTCAACGGCGGTTTGTGCTTAATTTATGTGGAAAAGTCAATGTTACACCTTGAACTGTATCGTTCGTTCAATTTTCAACCTCCATCGCCTCGGTCGTGGCGATGGTGACGCCCGTGAGTGTCGGATCCTCCTAGTGACTGTGACTTGTCTCGATGGCCGGGGTATAAATGAAGAGGGTGCTAAACGAACCTTGTGGTGAAACCAAGCAGCTCACACATCGAGACCTCTTGCACGTCCTCCAACGTCTTCGATCGACGTTGAGCTTCTCCTATCTCGACCTCGCCGCTTACCACACGCCCCTCTTCGGCAGTAACTTATGGGTCCTAAAGCTATCCCCAATGTGCCATTGACAGAGACTGAGGAGACGAGGATCTACAATGAGGCTGAGCACGAGAAAAATTATTATAAGGATATAATTGGACATGTATAGATCTTTTAATGGTACAGATCCAAATTTTCCTATTATAAGACATGAGTTGAGCGCACACAAACTGAGGCATGTCGTGGAGACACGCCCCAGTAATTGATGTTTGTGGGTGATGAGAATGCGGAGAGTGGTGACTGAGGAGGAGTTAGCAGGGCAATGGAGGCCGTCACAAAGGCGTCACCCCAATGGGAAGAGTATACGAAGAGCGGTGACAAAGGAGGATCAACACTGTGCATCACCATATATGGCCACAACAAGAGCGTGAATGCTAAAAATGGAACATACGTTATAGCTCAAGAGTGTAAAATAGACTTTTCCCAGGCAAAGCTAGCACAAACTACCGTCGAAACCACAAAAGGGTGATAAAACAAATGATTTTGATAGTTCGAGGTTAAAATATTCCTAATTTACATCGAGGTTGAAGATTGGACAAATCCTATAATGAAGATTGTAAAAATGACTTTTTCCAAAAAAAAAAGGAAATATAAAATCTTAGCATACCACTTATATCCATGCTAGATCCACTTTAAACAAGCCACAAATTATTTATGCCTCTTGTACTGTGTGTTTTAGCTCATTGCAACATTTGGTGTTATTACAACAATCAGATTTCCTATTCAAGTGTTTGAGATTCATGCAAACAAATAATACCGGTTGAATCTCAACAAATCCTAGCCCTACCTCTCTCTCATATCACCCTTGCCACCACAGTGGCCAGCTCACCTCACACGTTGCTCGCCACGTGCGCCACCAGCCGCCGCCACTCTCAGTGTTGGCCACTTGCGCATGCCGTCTATGGCCGCTCGTCTGCACCATTGCGCCTCCACGCACCACCCAGATTGTGGCGGATTGGTCCAAAATTAATCCAACTTAAGTGCACTAATGACACCTTAGGGCATCCGTACACTTAAATCGGATTAAGCTGGAGGCCCGTCGAGTCTAGCTCGATTTAACCACCGTATTTCCGATCGAAACAACACACTTGCCCGAAGGCGATTCCCAGAGATTACAACATTCCACAGATTACAATACAACATTCCACATGATAGGGTTTGTTTTGCCAAAAGCAACTAAGAGTGGATCCTTACTTTCAATATTTTAGCATCAAGTTCTAGTATTCTTAATTATTCTAAATATGCATCCTTCCTAAGCAAGCAATTGTTGCAATACAATTATTTTCATACATCAATTCTTCATTCTCAACATTCCACTTATTACTCAATGCAGCACAACGGTCAAGCAGTCTCATTAACCTCGAGAAGCGGACAGTTCGAACCGAATTTCATAACCTGGCCAGGGAAACCCACACCCACGGAAAGGTCTGCCTAGCAGAACACTTCCCAGTCCGTTCCCATCGATCCGCTGTTGGTTTCCACTTCCCACAGCCTTAGGGCAAAGGTTTACCGCACCCGGACTCACGCATATACCCACATGTGCGTGCATGGGAAACAAATTTCCAAGGACAGTGGGCTAATGTTCCTTCCTGCATCAATCAAGTAATTGGCTTACCGGTCCCATGGCCCGTGCATGGGTGTGGTACGTTCAAAAACTTGACACGAAAGGTACCACACGTTTCGACCTTAATCAATTCATCAACACAGACGGGATATCTACACATACCATCCCGCCCATCAGTCCTTATAATTCCAACATAAGATAAGGCAGACAACTCCTATATCTCACGAGTGACAGGAAATCACCCGACTTGTAACGGTCCTATAGCATTGTGGCTATCGAACCTGTCATACTAGTATTTCAAACAAAGGAACCTATGATTGTGCAACTAGAGTTTCATTCAACTCCTTGAAACTTAAATGCGCAAACATATAACAATCAAAATTGCATAATTTAAAAAGTTAGGTCATGCTCCGGGGCTTGCCATCTTTCTCAAGTTAGTCTCCGGCTCTGGCTCAACGGTGATCGCGTCCACTTCTCCTTCCAGGGCTCCTTCTTTTGACTCCGGGATGAGGGTGTACATTTCATCAACAAGTGCAGGTTCTACACGAAATGCACATGCATAAGCTTAAATTGATTTCAATGCTCGAATAAAAGCTCGGTGCACTTGAGGCCATATTCACCTAGACAAAATGAATAACAATTTCTTTCTTCATAAAACAAAAAGGTGGTGAGTTGCATAGCTCATTTTAGGTGATGGTGATTGTGTACATATATATTAAGTTATTGATTTATTATTCATCAAGTAACTTCGTTTACTTTTGAAGTTTTCTATCTATTTTATTTCTTCACTTGTGATGATAACAGATTTCCCTTCTTTTTACAATTTATACATAACAACTTTAATAAAAGGGAAAGTTGGATTCATTGTTTTTAAGTGAGGCTTGGTCAGAGGCTACTCAGTGGTGAAACTGAGCTCTATCCGAAAATTTAAATTTTTCTGAGTTATATATTAATTATTAAATTTTTTTGAATCTTTAATTGCTAGAAGAAAGATTAAATCCTACAAAAATAAATGAACAGTTTATTTCCAATATTTTCACACCAGAGGCTTTTGTCAAATAAAGCAACCTATCTGAGCAGGTTCAACTTGATTTGAGTTGTGAATATTTTTAAATATTTTCTACACATGAAAGCTACTCATATTCATTTGACCATTTAAAAAGATTCAAAAATTAGGCAACTCATTTTTCCTAGATGTTAAACATCTCTAAAATGTCTCTGCCGAAAGGGGTTTATTTTTAATAGGGTAAACCAATTTCTATTATTTAAAGAATAAAGCAGCATGGCATTTACAAAATAAAATATACTGAAGTTCTGCAACATATTTTTGTGCACCCTTTCTACACAGAGCTAGTTACAACAACACTAACAACATAATCAAAACTCAACTAAAGTTCATGCACAGATTTTGAACTATGATGAAATATACTCAATCTGAATTTGAATTTTAATTCAAAAACTACACATGTAAAGTATAAACTTTCTGTCATGAGGTTGTTATTTAAGTCACGAGTACATAGAAATTTAGTTTGCATTTTTCTGAGCTTTCTACGAAGTTCTATGAATTTTTGAACATATCAGCAAAATACTCAAGAAAAGGAAGAATCTAATTATACCGGGGCCCTCAGATCTATTTTGTTTTCATGAAAAGGTCCCTGGATTTTACAGTTGGCCCCCTTGTCAAAACAGAAAAGATATAAATAGGCCCTTGGGCGGCGATGGCGCGTACGGCCGGCCGGTTTCCGGCAAAGCAGCGGCGAGACCGGGCCGGGGAAGTGGTGGAAGTTGATGAGGGCCTCACCACGGTTCGAAAGAGGTCGGGCTCGGGGAGGGTCGGGGAGAGTCGGGAGAGGTGGCGGTGACGTTGGCGGCGGCTCGGCTCGACTCCGGCGAGCTCGGCGGCGCGCTGCGATGGCGGAGGAGGCCGGAGAAGAGGTCGATGAGCACAAGTGGTCCTCGAGGAAGGTCATGGTGGGCTGGGTTTGGACGGTGGGTGAGCGGAGGTAGCCGGCTACGTGCGAGCTCGGCTTGGCGGCGGCAATGGCGACTCCGACGGTTCGTTGCGGGCGCGTGAGTGCATGGGACGCGTTCCCTGTTAAAGGGGAAGGGGTGAGGGTGTCCAGGAGGCTTGGCGGGTGCTCGGGCAGGCTGCCGTTGGCTTGGCACAGTTAGACGCGTGCGGTTGGCTGCTAGCATGCCTCGCGAGCGCCATTGAAGGCCTGGCGAGCTCGGCAAGGCTAGACGATGGCGGAGACTGGCAAAAAGGGCGCGCGCGTGGGTGCTCAAGGGTCTGGCGCGCGCTCAGAGCAAGTGGGTGCGTCACGGGCTGCGGAGCAGCGAGCAGCAGCGTGGCGGCAGCTTGGCTCAGCGCGGCGCAGCGGCGCTGCCGATGGTGGCGTGCCTGCTGGGCGAGCTGCAGCGGGGTTCTGGTCGTGTAGCCAGGCTAGGCGCGTGCGCGCAGGCCTGGGACACGCAGCGAGACTGCTGACCGGAGCAGGCGGGCAGCAGCGGCGCAGTAGTGCAGCGGTGGCACGCGGCACACAGTGGAGAGCGGCCTCGAGCGTGCTCACGGGCAGGAAACTAGCTCGGCTTGGCATCAACTTTCCTCCATATTTTTGAACTGCGCGATGCAAAGTCCAAACATAAAGGTTCCAGGGTGTAAAGTGGGACACGACTTTGCTTCAGGTTGTCGTAGGAAAAAGTGAACATTTTTGGCACAAAACAAAAGGAGCTAAAACGACTTTCTGGCGGTTTTTGACATATTCGAGGGGCTAAACGGCAAATATTTCAAAAGTGCCCGAAAGTGAAGTTTCTTGAATTGTTAAGCTGCACAACTTTTATTTTTGGAGATTTTTAAGTTTAGTTGACATTTTTAGAGTTATGGCCAAGATTCCAAATCAGCCTTTAAATTGGAATTTGAATTTCAATCTCCAATTTACGGTTTTAGATTGGAAAGGCTTCCAAAGGGTTTCAAGCTGAAATTTGAAAAGGAAACATGCTTGGTTTGGTCTCCGCTTCTAAGTTCATATTGGCAAAAAAATTGGTTCTTTAATAAAAATTTGAGTTCTCATATACCTTTCTTTTTAAGTGCTTTAAGTTATTTTAAAAATTTCCAAGATTTTCCTCCTAATCTCTTTCTTAATTATTCATAACCAAGCTTAATTAAGGTTTTAAAATTGATTAAACACCAGGGGTGTTACACAGATCGTCGGAGATGCCCATGTCGCTGGAGAAGAGTTCAACATTTTGAATTTAATATTTTAATATACAATGTTATGGGTTTCAACGTTTTGTTTTCACAATATTAATATTTTAAAGTAAAAAGTATTGAAATATGTAATGAAAATGTATATCAGTTTTAAGAAAAATGTTGAATATGTTTATCTTCCTAGCTTAGCTGATTGGGCTAAAGTGAGCTTTAAAATGGATGGCTTATCTTCCACAGGATAGATAGGAAACAACAATTGTAACGGCTCGGATTGTCTGACTTTTTTTTTAACAAAAGTCACTTGTGCACTCATCATATAATGCAGAATGCTGTGGAATACTTGTGCAATAAGGAAAAAAGATGAAGATCCTTCTAAAAAAAGAAAGCAATGAAGATGAAAAGTCTCATATACTCCCAAATTTTAGTGCTTGTATGTACAACATTGAGGACAAAGAAGCCTTTGAAGAAGCATTTAATGACATGAGAAACAAGGTGGAGAATAAGAAGACAATATGGTTAGATAACATCTACATGTTCAAAGAAAAATTGGCTGAATGATACATGAGTGATATTTTCACATTGGGAATGAGAAGCACACAATTACCTGAGAATTTCAATCGTGACATAAAACAATTTGTCTGAAATCAGATTTTGCCATCATTCGATTCTTAAATCATTTTGAAAGGGTGGTGCAAGCAAAAAGAGACAAGGAACTAGATGAAAAATTTGAAGCTGGGAAAAAGGAATTTAGAATAAGAATGAAGACACATATGCTACTCCAAGTAGGCAAACTTTACACAGCCCCCATATTTGAAGCACTCCAAGCTAAATATGAAAGATCCATGGATACATGTACTAGTTGGATGGAAAAAACACATATGTTCTTCCAAATGTGAGGGCCGGCAGTGAATTCAGTTATGAAAAAGAGCGCATAGTTATTGGAGATCCTATGGAGAAAACGGCTTTATGTAGTTGTGAGTAGTTTAAAAGGAGAGGCTATTACGCTGCCATGCTTTGAAAATTGAAAGTTCTTGGCAAGATGAATATCAAGTTATTGCCAAGCCGTTACATTATGAAACGTTGGACAAAGGAAGCAACATATGGAACTATATAGGACAGCAAAGGAAGGAGCATGGTTGAAAATCCAAAATTGGATGCTATGCTACGCTATAAGTTTATGTCCTACAAATTTCAGAATTTGGCATATCAAGCTGTAAGTTTTCAAGAATGTTGCCTATTGGTGGATAATGCAATCGACTGCCTTGGTAAACAACTACAAGATAAAATGTCTATCAGTGCATCTCCACGTATTTTGTCTGATTCATATATTGCCCAGCTTGAGGTTCAAAAAGATGAAGATAAGCTTACGGCTGTACGCTTAAAGAAAAAAGAGGTTCAATAAAAAAAATCAAAGCGACATAGATCTTGGCTCAAGAAGACTTGGAAGTACACAAAGAAAGTGGCAAATAAATCTAGTGTATGTTGGCGCAGATTCTTGCAATATATTGTTTGTATTAATTACTACATAAGGATGCTTTTATGTAGCAAGAAGACAGTGGTGGTGGTGTAGAAACCGAAGTACCGATGCAGGTTCAAAATCATAACAATGCTTTCACACTTCACATGTTTGTTGAATGTAATGTACATATTTCTCTACTGTAGTTTCTTTAAACTAGTTCATTTTCTTATTCCAATTTTTTTTGGCTTTGCAGGGTCCTTTTGAAACTGATGACATGTCTGTCCACTATCTCTTTTAGGTTTGCATTTAGTAGCTGCTGCCAGATTAATTATTTTGGGATGAATTTGTTGAGCATTTGTTGGAGTTGGAAGTTCAGAATTGAATGCTTAGTACTGTTGAAGCTGATGGCTTTTGGTGGAGATTCAGCATAGGTTCAAAATATATGGTTAGCTATAGAAATCCATGTTAACCTTTTATGGAGATTATTTTGGTTGTTTGGATGAAATTCTTCAAAATAGTGGACTCAAATGCTTGCACTACTACAGAAAGTGCCATCAGTGCCGGGCTCATCACCGCCGGTTTGGGGAGAGCTGGCAGTGATAGTCATCACCGCCGGTTATATTCTCTGACACGCGCACTCCCGCGAGGAGCCGTTGGAACTATCGGTGATGACCCCCCTTCACCAACGGCTCCTGATAAAAACTGTTAGTGAAGGTATCTGCAACGGTTTTTAACACGGACCGTTGGTGATAAGGATTATCAGCAACGGATCGTAATATGGACCGTCAGTGATGACCGCGTACAGTACCAAACCCCCTTCCCTTTTCCCCTCCACCCTCCTTCCTTCTTCTCCAACCCGACGCCCTACTCTCCTTCCTCCATTGTTGTGGCCGTGTTTCTTCCAATAGCTCAAGAAAATTGCCATTTTCGAAGGATACACATTAACAACTTATTTTGAGGTTGGTAACTAGCAATACTTTATATTCATAGCTTGTTGGTTGGCTAGTTTGTGAATTTTGGATTGAATTTGATGGTAGGCTATATATGGCTCATTTTGGAGCTCACTTGTGGTGGATTTAAATGGGGTGATCCGAATTTTGAATGTTGCTTATCACCACCATGCTTCAAGGTTGGTATTTTGCTATCACTTCATATATGCTTAGTTAGATTTTCAAAAAAAATAGAAAATATGATGGAGAGCCTATTTCTTGAGTTTAGCCATAGTTCTTAGAATTTTTTTGGATGTAGCCTCATATGATATTTAGTTTAGTGAATGTGACCTCTTTTAATTTGAATTTGGCACTTATATGCTTTCCTTAGTTGTGTTTTATTTTTGCAAAGATGTGGAAAATGTGATGGAGAGGCTCTTTCTTGTCTCTAGGTTATTTTTGAGTAATTTCTTCATGGATGTCACAAAAGTGTGAACTTAGTGGAAAAACTCACATGATTCAAGGTATGTATGATGCTTATTTTGTAAATGATAGCTTCTCTATAGTTTACCTATGCACTGCTGCCAAACTAAAAACATGTTGTTCATAGATGGATCGAGGATGGATGTACGGCCGCAAGTCGAGGGAGATTTCATTCATCAATGGTGTTGATTCTTTCGTGAAGGCCGCCAAGGCGTACATCACAAACAATTCCCAGAATGATGGTTACGTATCCTACCCATGTGTTGACTGCAAAAATCAAAAGGAGTGGAGCAATGTCGAGCAGATTCGCTTTCATTTGTCGACTAGGGGTTTCATGAGTAACTATCGGGTATGGAATAAGCATGGTGAGCATGGTGAAAATGAATTTGAGCCAATGAACATGTTTATATCACCCCAGGATGCATGTCATGAGTTGCCTGTGCCAGAAACTTGCGATGAGCTGCCCATGGTAGAAACTTTTGATGAGCTGCCCGTGCCAGAAAGCATGCGTGAGACATTAGCATCGGATGAAGGATTAGATGCTATAGACCGTATGCTACGTGACGTGGAGCCTGAATGCCTTGATGCAAAAAATATGAAGAAACTCGAGCAGATGAGAAAGGATGCCAAGACACCACTATACCCGGGTTGCAACATTTCAAAGCTGGAAGCTGACCTAATGCTATTGGAGATGAAGTCAAGCAATGGTTTGTCTGATAAATGCTTTAATGATTTGTTAAATCTTCTGCAAAAGATGCTCCCTAGCCCGAATAAGTTGCCTGAGAACATATATCAGGCAAAGCAGATGATCTGCCCCATGGGCCTTGAAGTAGAAAAGATCCATGCATGCCCCAAGGATTGTATCCTTTACCGTGGGGATAACTACAAAGATTTGGATGCTTGTCCAGTGTGTGAAACATCACGGTACAAGTGTGATTCGGCTAAAACTATGACATGTGACCGGAACAAAAGACCTCCCGCAAAGGTCGTGTGGTATTTCCCCATAATTCCTCGGATTAAGAGATTATTTGCAAATCCAAAGACAGCAAAGCTTATGCGGTGGCATGTCGAAGAACGTCTACAAGATGGAAAACTTAGGCACCCAGCTGATGGATCATAGTGGAGGCTATCGATTGGAAATTCAATAAAACATTAAAGAAAGACATAAGGAACATAAGGTTTGGTTTGAGTACAGATGGGATGAATCCATTTAACATGGTTAGCACAAATCATAGCACATGGCCTGTTACTCTTTGCATATACAACCTTCCGCCTTGGCTTTGTATGAAGAGGACATATATCATGATGCCGTTAATGATCTAAGGCCCACGACAACCTGTCAATGATATCGATGTCTTTCTGGAGCCCTTGATAGATGATCTTGTGAAATTATGGAAAGATGGGATCAAGGTGTGGGATGAGTACACGCGGGAACATTTCATGCTTAGAGCATTGCTATTCATAAGAATAACTGACCTACCCGGCTTGGGTAGCATAGCTGGTCTGGCTACAAAGGGATATAATAGATGTGTGGTTTGTTTGGATGGCACCGAAGTTAGATGGTTGAACAATAGCAGGAAGATGTGCTATATGGGTCATTGTAGGTTCCTTCCCTTGGATAACCCATATCGTGAGAACAAAAAATCCTTTGATGGGACAAAGGAAACTCGTAAAGCTCCAGAATATCGTGATGGGAGGCAAATATTTAAAATAGTAAGCAAACTAAGAGTTGTCCTTGGAAAGGGCAAAGGAAGTGTAGCTGCCCCGGCTGATTCTTTGTTTGAAAAGAACTCGTTGCTCTGGAGACTTCCGTATTGGCAATTCCTGACGGTTCTCCATGCACTTGATGGCATGCACATAACTAAAAATGTGGCGGAGGCCACGATTGGAACATTAATGGCACATAAAGGCAAAGGAAAAGACTCAACAGAAGCTCGACTGGACCTTCAAGAGATGAATGTCAGGCCAGAACTACACCCCATTATTCTAGAAGATGGAAAAAAGAAGCTACCGGTTGCATCTTGGACACTAAACAATACTGAGAAAAAGAAGATATGCACTTTCTTCAATTATCTCAAAGTGCCGACTGGATACTCTGCAAACGTCAGGAGACTAGTAAACGTTAATGAGTTGAAATTTAACATGAGCAACATGAAGTTGTGCTCGTTCTTCAATGCCATCTCACACAAGGTCATAGATCCAAACACACTGGACAAGCTTCAGGCTGACTTGATCCATACTATGAATAGGCTCGAAATGCATTTCCCGCCCACATTTTTTGACATCTCAGTGCACCTCACTATTCACCTTGTTGCTCAAATTCAGGCTGACCGGATGTCGACCTTCCTATAATTGAAGAGGGTGATGAACCTGCTTACATGAGACTCGACCATAATGAAGCCATTATCGTTGATAATCAGTGACAACACGTGTTGATTTAGAAACTCTTAATAATTTCTATGTGCTATGTTCATTTAGAAACCCTTAACGACCTAGTTATATATTGTACTATGTTGATTTCTATGGACTTTATATACATATCCTCTAGTTAATTAATTTTTGTGCATAATATCTCATGGGTAACAATGCTATAATAATCAAAACAAATAATGATAATTAAAAACATTACTTAAACTTTACACTTAAAATATTTCAAACAAAAACATTAATATAAAATAGAAAAAAAATACATTACCACCGGTGCTATTTGCAAACCGTTGGTGATATACACATCACCAACTGTTTGTTAACAGCACCAGTGGAGATACCTCTCCAAAATTCCCCAGCCCCACGCACGAGATAGCCCCGCGCTGCCGCTCCAAAATTTTGTTCCTGCGCCCGTGTCGCTCGCGAGATAACCCCGTCGCTCCTGGAGTCTTGGTCCTGGTGCCCGTGTCACCGGCCTCCCCACGCCGGCCGCCAGGAGCTCGTCCCCAACCCACCGAGCAGGCGAGCGGCAACGGGCCCTGAGGCCACGGCCGGCCAAGCCGGCGGGCACGCGAAGACTGGCCTCCGCAATAGTGGTGTCGAAGCAATATCACGTCGGGTTGAGGAGGCCAATGAGGAGGTCGCTCAAGGTAAATTCAAGTCAGACAGAGAGAACGACACATTCAGTCGTGCACTTGGAAACAAAGAGCATGGTGGCCGCACACGAGGGACTGGAATCATTCCATGGGGGATTGCATTCGAGGATGACTTGGCCACATACAGAAGTCATGGGAGGAGAAAAGCTCAACAAGAGGCAATGTGGAATGAAATGGTGGAACGTATGCGCGAGGAAGTTCGTGAAGAATGCAATACATCTACTGCTCGGATGCTTGAAGAGGTTGAGCGAAGAATGAACCAACGTCCTATAGAAGATAACACCCAAGGTTTTGCAAACACAATGATACCTCGTAGTAGCTGTGGGAGTATCGGTGTTCCTGCAGAAGATGCATTGATCAGATGGCCTGTAGATGAGATTGAAGCTCCAAGACCTTGCAAGCTATATGTCCAGGAAGGATTCATCAAGACCAAGGTGGCAGTAGGTCAGGCTGCCCCTACTGGTCCAGATGTTATGTTGCATTGTCGTCCATTACCTGCTGGTTATGCTAAAGTTACACTTGATGCTCTCGTTAAGAAGAATTATGGTATAGTGGAGTTGGACTTTGCCGCGGGGGGTGATTCCAAGAAGCTAAAGCATAACCTTGGATCATTTGTGGCTTGGAGGAAACGCTATATATCCTTTGACTCATCATACTCTGATGATGATGCCGATGATGATGATGATAATGATAGAGACTGCAGACTTGATCCTGTGCCGCCACAAAGGGATGAGAGCCCGAATCCTCAAATGGATCCAACCTCGCCACCTCAAAGGGATCCAACCCCACCGTCTCAAAGGGATCCAACCCCGCCACCTCAAAAGGAACCAACGCCACCGTCTCAAAAGGAACCAACACCGCCGCCTCAAAAGGAACCAACACCGCCATCTCAAAAGGAACCAACACCACCGCCAAGTTCGAGGCGCACGCCATCAAAGAGGAGATCATCGGAGAGGACTCCAAAAAAAAATGGTTAATGGCAGCATAACATCACTCTTCAAGGTAGTTGATGGGGTTGAGATTCCTCTTGAAACTGTTGCGCATTTCCAGAAGAATTTCATTAAGTCAAAGAATCCAGAACCAAAAAAACTACGCTCAGATTTTGCGCGATCCATCAACAAGGGCCATTTGGTTAATTTTTCAAAGGTTGTGCAGAATGAAATTATGCAGCGGATAGAATTGAGGAAGGCTTTTTGTCAGGAAAACAACATATCTGAGGAAGAACTTCTTCAATTGGAATTAAGTCAAGAGCCTGCTGATACTGTATTGAAGTTTAAGCTAGGAAATGATCTAGTGAGGCAAGCGATCTCCCCAAGTTACCCACGAGATTGAGAAACTTACATGCCTGGTACAAAAAACAAAGCTCCTACATGTTTGCTGCAAGTTACACAAATGATGATATCTACAAGAAATAAAATGCTAGCGACTTGTGGGTTTATTTCGAAGAACTATTTCAGTTCTACCAACAACGATCCCTTGATGTCTCAATGATGGCCTTATGGACTCTTTAAGTAATTTTGCTAATATGTAATACGAGTTCTTTATGAAGTGCCTATAACTTTGTTTTTTTAGGATGGAGTCTTATACATGTTAGCAAAATGGGATTAAGGACGTAGCCTTCTTGAACCCTACTGCTATCAATCAGAAGACATTATCCTGGCAAGACACGTCGACTTACTTGCTTCAGGCTTTTCATGCCTTGAATAAGAAAAACACATACTTCTCTCCTACAACTGCTTGTAAGTGAATAAAATCCTTTGTTACCGCAATACACTTGATATGAAGCTCATAATTTATTCAATTTTGTGAAATATGCAGCAACCATCATGTCCTCTTGGATATAAGCCTTGAGAATAGTAACATCGACATTTACGACTCAAAGAGAAGGGAGCGAACATTTGTCCAGCCACTCATTAACCTTATGAACAAGTACATATGCAAAACCACTCTTTTATTTATATGTTGGATTTTGTTTGTTAGATCGGCTTCCGCCAAATTGTAGTCACTCTTTGTAATGTGACATAGGGTCTTCAGAATTTATCGTAAGAAAAGCAAGGTTCATAGACCTTTTTGGGGAGATTTCACTGTTAATGAACAAAAATGGATCCTAAGGCAGCCTGAAGGTAATGATCATTGCGGGTTCTATGTTATGAATGGATGCACGCTTACACTGGGGAAGACTACAGGCGTGTATGTATGTTTCAAATACTCTATAATTAGCTTTCATGACTTGCACTTAGTATTTGAACCTAACTGATACCCCTTTGATTTGTTTGGCAGAGAGATGGGTTGGACACTTCCGAGCTATTGAGCGGCCAGCTAATATCACTTCAAGAGCAATTAGCCGGGTTTATTCTCGATCAGGTTGTCAGTCCAAAGGGAAAGTACCACTAGGTTGGTAGTGATGATTAGAAGTGATAACTTATCTAGTTGTTTGGAAACTGTATGAACTTTTGTTTGTGAACTCATTGGATCTATGGATTTGTTGTTAGTTAATCGATCTATGGACTTTGTGGACTATGTAGTGAAATATTTCATTGTGGATATGTAATGATATTTCATTGTGGACGGATTCTGCATATTCTATTTTGTGGTTTATATTGCTGTCAATTGGTGAGTATATATCTGGTTATGGTGTAAATATATATTTTTTTGTGGCTGGAAAACATCATCACTAACGGTTTGAAACGTTGGTGAAGGAAGGCATCACCACCGGTTGACAACAAAAAACGTTGGTGATGGCTGCATCATCACAAACGGTTTGTATCCCAAGCCGTTGGTGATATGTAATCATCAGTAACGGTTTTGTAGATCAAGCCGTTGGTGATATGTAATCATCAGCAACGGTTTTAAACCGGTGGTGATGTGTCACTTTCACTACCGGTTCAAAAACCGGTAGTGATGCAGTACCCCATCACTACCACTTATGCCACAACGGTTTTGAAACCGTTGCTGATGGCAATTTAGAGGCGGTGGTGATAGGGCCTTGTGTAGTAGTGTTGTTTATATTTTTACTAGCAGAGACGCACGTGCGACACGCACGTGATAGAAGAAAATCACAATCAACAACCATACCTCTCATAGGGGCCTTCCTAATTCTACTCAACTCTTTTTTATTTATATCTTATAACTAAATATTATTTGTTTTAAATGTAAATCGTTGTGACATCCCCGATTTTTGAAAGGCACGAAGTTTGACCAAAGTCAAAATTTGGTCAAAATTCGACATAAATTTGAAGTAAAAATGTATAAGTGATCAAGAAGATTGGGGGAGAATGTTTGAAACAAAATTTAGATGAAATTTAGTATGGAAATAGCACAATTAAATGGAGAAAGAAAAAAATGAGAAGAGTTACTATTCCTAATCTGAAAATAGGGGTTTGAATTTCAGTTTTGGCCATGTTGAGCAGCAATGTTTGAGTGATCATAAAAATTTATTGGTTGATCTTTTGACCATGGTACAAAAACGAAAGTTGTAAAGTAAGGTATAAAAAACAACTTTGTTTTTGGGTTCAGCTTGATCTTAGATGTAAATCAAGGAGAAAAATGTGGTTGAAAATTGAATCAGAGAATAATTCAGAAAAATTCAGAGTTTCAGAGGCTGAGTTGAAATTTCACAAATTGAACTCAAACCGTTGAGAATTGGAAAGAGGTCCAAAAATAAGAAATGAAATTCAAGTCAAGGCAAAGAACTTTTGTGTTTTGAGGAATAGCATGTTCTATTCAAAATTTGGGAGTAATTTGGGTTTGAAGTTTGGACTGAACCTAGGGTTTCAGGGTTCATATGAGCACCCTAGCCGACCGGGGATCAAGACTCGAATTCGAGCGTTTGATTGAGAATTTGAGTATGGTGCCAAAATAGAAAATGGAATTGAATTTGTTATGGACAAGTTCCATTTGGGGATCGAGGAGAGTTTGAATGGAAATTTGAAAGTAATTTGAAGAATTCGGTTTCGGGTCTGAAAATGGGGAATAAAATTGGCCGACATTGGAACTTCAATTTCTCTCTGTACACAACTTGAATCAAGAGAATCACAATATAAAAGTTGGAGTTCTATGATCCATCTACATGTTTTATGTTTGGAGGAACACGAGTTAGATGAAGATTCGGCAAATTTTGAGCCCGTAATCTCACGGTTTGGAAGAGGAAAAAGAGGTTTGGGTGGGAGCAGTCTGGCTGCCGGCTCACCGTCGGTGGCAGAGGCGGTAGCCACCGCGGCACACGTTGCCGTCGCTGGGAGCCAGCATTGAGGAGTCCATGCACGCACCGACGATGTCTACAGCGGTAACCCGTCCATTTATGCTCCACCATCATCTCCTTTTTATCTCTTTGCACTTTGCCGTCCTTCTTTTTTCCTCCAGTGGTCGCCGGCGGAACTCGCCGCCGTCTGAGCTCCACCATCAAATTCTTCTCGCATAAACCGTCGCCTAGACCTCCTCTGCAACTTCCTCGAAACCTTTTTCCTACCATCCACCACAGGATCTCAGCGCCACCATCTGCCCCATCTCTGTCCGCCGCCGTTCATCATGGGCGCAGCCGCACGTGGCTAGGCCGCCTCAGGCCATCTCTGTCCAAGCTAGTGCAAGTTTGAGCATCCCCTGTGTCCGCTCTTGCTCTCGGGCTATAAAGGAGCCCACCGCTCGCCGCCATTTGGCCGGCCGGCGGGTCGCTGCTTAGCACCGCCGCTGTCCTCGCCGCGGGCCATCTCCGAGGCCGCAATCCGCAGAGAAGAAGAAGGCCATAGGTGCGCAAGGTGGTGGAGGTCATGTAGGGGTAGGCCTCGTCGCCGGGGAGCTCGCCGCAGGCGAGGAGGTCACCGGTCAAGCCGGCGGGCCGGCCTGGTCAGCGCTCCCCTGTTTTGAACGGGGGAGGGGCCGCGGGAGAGAAGGAAGAGAAGCCCAGGGGGTTTTCTGCAAAACTGCCATTTAGGTTTTTGAAATAGATTTAAATTTCCTATTTTTCACCTTTTAATTCATAGAAAATCATAGGAAAGTCCAAAAATGTTGAAACCAATTTTGTTAAACTTGTTTTTAAGTTTGTCATCCATTAAAAATGTTAAATAACCTTGTGTAGATAATTAATTTAATTCCTTTGTTTAGATTAATTAAATAAATGTTTAATAATTTCTAAAAGGGTTAAAATTCTGAATAATACTTTTATAATTAGAAATAATTTCTAAAATTGTTTTATATATTTATTTAAATGCTTTATCCATTTAGAAAATGATTTAAAATCATTAAAAATCAACTAAAAATGATTTAGGGCAAGTTTTATTAAAGGAAAAATATAGGTGTGTCTTTAAAAATCTTGGGGTAGTTTGTGTTGGCTTGCAACTTTATCGAGAAGGGAAAGTTGTTTAGCTTCTTTGAAAAGTGTTGCATCGCATGTCGCTAACTTGCATTACGTTTTAGTCTCTCAAGCTTCGGAGTACGAGCTCGTGGGATTCGCGGAGGAGCAGCGGCAAGTCTAAGAAGTGATCATCATCGCTCCGGAATCTTATATCGCTGAAGGATCTAACCTGCTCGTGATTCCAGGCAAGCCCCGGTGCATCTTTGAATCACCCATTATTTCATAATATTCATGAGTCCAAATTTTATGATTTTATGTGCATTAGGTTAGGGATTGGTTGAAACCCTTTGATGCATGAGATATTCCTTGATAGAACTATCCTTGTTTAGCTAAGAAATTTGATTAGCAAAAATCTACATTGGCTATGCTTAGTAAAGTTAAGTTAAAAGATGATGATCTAGGCTATCACCAATCTTATATGAATCATGAAAGATCTGAGTTGAAAGATAGTGGGCAGAAGCTGGTAGGAGAGATTGAGGTAAGCTCGATCCATAGTTCTGCCTACTTGTTTAAGTGACTAAGAACCGTTCCGATTGTTTAAGTGATTAATCAAGTGATTCTACCTAGTTTCTTACTGGGTTATGGGACCAGTAAAGCAAATTAGATTAGTCGGTTCACTGATTGGAAATATCGCTTACCCGTGCTTGCTGGGTCGGAGTAAGACGGGACCATAGCCTGTAACTCACGGGGTGGTCGCCAGACGTGGGACCCACGTGGGGGTGCGTTCCCGGGTTCGAGTAAGGATATTTCCGGTCGTTGGCCCAGCTGATTGAAAGGTTGTTGCGTACAGTAAGATCGACTGTGCGTGACTGGGGGCTGGGTATCTCCTGCAGGATGTACATTGATCCGGATCGACACAACTCTTGGTTATGAGTGCACTTGATCAGGTTTTAAACATCGTAGAGGAAACAAGTTGAACAAGATCAGTGTGATTCATAAATGCTGGTTGAGCTTAGTGCAACCTGTATGCAAAATATTTTATAACCTAGATGGATAAGTAACAACTCAACTGATCTAAAATAAATAAAATATAAGGATCAAGTTTTAGTAATGCTTTTGGCAAAAGAGTCGAGTCAGCCAAATCCACATAAAGCCCACTCATATTCCTTGAGAGTCTTTTCTTTGGTAAGGCGGGTAAGTCTTGCTGAGTACCTTTGTACTCAAGGAATCTCCCTTTTGTTTTTCAGAAGAAGCTACGGAGGAGATCACCAAGAAGATCCAGAAGACCTAGATCATCATGGTCCCGGTGATTCTAGTGTTAAACCGGAGGCTGTAGATATGTGTGATATAGAACTACCTAGACTGGTTTGTATTAAACTCCTAGTAATGGCATGACTTGCATTTAAGTTCTCTTTAAAATCTGGCTTGTAATAAGTAAGAATCTTGATATGTTGTGTAAAAATGATAATGTTCGTTGTGTTCTCCTTACCGAAAACGATCCTGATGTATGGCAAAGATATGAGTTAACGTGGTTTGTCGAGGAGTCCTTGGGACACTCGACAGATCACCAGTTTAAACTGTTTGAAGTGCGTCCGATGACCGTAACAGGTCGTTATGGCGCACTTGAGCCAGTTTAAATTGGCGGTTCTGCCACAATCGTAAACTTTACGATCGCTTTTTATTGAATGACTATACATTCAACATTTGAATTATAGAAATTTGCAACTTACGAAACCGAATTTACAATCTATTTTAACTTCTTTCTCAAAAAAAAGAAGTCCTAAAAGAAAAACCTCTTTGTGCCACAACCTCTTTCCTTTCTGCTCTCGGTCACAGCTCGTCTCTCTAATCATGACCACGGCAGCAAGCAAGCAGCGCCTCTCATCGGCACCGTCGATTCAGGTGTTAGGGTAGGCTGCCGCCGCCTGTTGAAGCTGCTGGGCGAGCAGCAGGAACCATTCTATCTCAACCTCTACCTCCTCTCGAGAAAGGCTGCTCGTCCATCTTCCTCCACACGCGGCGGCAGCACCTGCTCGACATGCACTATCTCTCTCTCTCTCCTATTCATGTCCTGCTCTGGTCATGGTCCGTGAGCAGCGGCTACGGATGCTTGCAGACTTGCACCGTGTCGCACGTGTGTGTCGCCAGCGAGTGGGGGAACGGGAGGCGGAGTTGGAGCTCAACTTAAATTGAGTCTACGCTGGCCGGTGGGGGAGCGAGAGGCAGAGGGCCAGCAGTGGGAGGCCGAGAGGAACCAGGAACGGGAGCTCAGTGGCATTTGGGTCGACCCCGGGCGGCGGGTGGGGGAGCGGGAGACAGAGACGGGGGAACCAGGAACGGGACGGGAGGCGGAGCGGGTACGTAGTCGGGACGGGAGGCGGAGCGGGTACGTACGGGACTACGCGGGAGCTCGGCGGGTGCGTCCAGGTTGTTTTAGGTATGGACAATGATTAGGGTGAGAAAATAATTATGATTTTGGCAGAAACATTTTCTAAATATCAGTTTTGGTGGGTTTGACTCCCTTCCCACATATGTTGACCCTTACATGTGGGTCCGGCGTGAGAGGTAAGGTGGACCCAAATTAGGTGAGAAACGTTTTCAATTTAACTCGTTCTTCTATAGATAGATACTTTTGCCCACACGTTTCTCGTCTTTCCTAATCAGCTGGGGTCTATTCTTCAAATGAGCTTTTAGTACAGAATCAAACAAGCTTTGCCCTGACGCAGACCGAAGGATGCATCCACGAACTGGTCTTTTAGTTAGGCCGAGAGCCCGAGATTGCATCTGGTGGGCTGATGAGAAGAATAAGGCATCCAATAGCTGGCATGGGAAGGAGCAAATCAGCCACAACTTTTGTTAAAGAAGTCCCGAGCCGTTTAGGAAACTCAACAAGTCGACAACTATAACGGATTAAATTAAAGCAACAAGATTATTACATATGTAGATCGTGCTGATAAACATTCAGTTGCTTAATCCATCGTAACAAAGTTGCGTATGGGTCCAAAAAATAATGCCACGTTTTGGCTTGTACGTTGCAGCGACCGTGCTCTCTCTGCCAATAGCCTTGGCGTTGGTGAGTGCAACAGCGTAGAAAAGTGGTCCAAGGAAAATATCAAACGAGGATCATGTATGACGGTGCTGGAGTTTCGTGGCAATTTCGAGGTGCAACGGTCAGGTCAAGTCTCACCCGTTGACCTTATCCGAGAACCGAGATTTGCCTCGCTAACCCAAACCACACGTACGCCGGGCCTCACCTAGCTCATCACCAGTGTCTGTTGAATGGACTGATGACAATGATAGATGCTCTTGACCTACTCACTTCGTTTCAAAATTATAGTCGTTTTGGTGTTTGTGTTACGAGTTTGACTAGACTTGTAGAAAATACGTTTAACATCTAAATCTCTAATTATTTTTTATAAAAAACTAGATCCAAATATCTATCTAATGATATCTATATTGTATCATAAAATCTAATATATATTTTTATATAATTAGCTGTAGTGTTTTCTTGGGAACTGAGAAATACTATAATTTTGGGACGGAGGGAGTAGCTTCCACTTCTGATCCTCGGGTCTATCAAGACTTGAAACGGACGGCTGAGCAAATACATGAGTCAGAAACGAAAATCAAAGCATTAATCATAGCTAGCCAGGTACACCTTTTTTTTTTTGATAAATACCGTTGGCAAGCTTTATTGATTGAGTAAAGTTACATCATCATTATAGCTAAAAGGGGAACAATAAAACAGAATCACTACGCAGTCAAGGGTCATCTGCACGGTTCACAGCGATCCAACGACCCTAATCTTGCAGGCCACACCGCATGACACCACATGCCTGTTCGCCGCCTTCTTCACTAGTGAAGACTCACGCTGCAGCTCTTCTCGGTCGGGCTTAGCTATAGCCTATACAGGCAGACTCGTGTGACGGCGATGCCTCCCCGCACGCGCGGACCTCGTCGATCATCTTCACCGCGTACCCGATCTTGGGCCGCTGCTCGGCCGCCGCCACCGCCGCGCAGCTCAGTGCTAGCAGCAACCCGTAGCATCGCCGCCATTTTCTCCTTGACGCCCTTGTCTTTCATCAGATCCAGGTTCAACACCTCCGAGGTCAGGAGAAGCGCCCAGCTATGCTAGCCGCAGTTGCGCCGCCCACTCCAGTAGTGTGCGCCTGGGGTCTCGCCGTTTTGGTTACCAACGGCCACATTGCACGTTTCAATTCAGCAGCCCATCGAACAACTGATGTTGCCACGAATTTACTGCCCACGAAGTAGTAGTTGCCGTGAAGGAGGGCAAAAAATTAGGTCAGTCTCAGTGGAGATTTTATGGACGTTATCTAGATTGAAAACTAGGTAACTATGCCACAGGGGTTTCATGGTGATGAAACTCCCCCTCTTAATTTTCCTACCATGTCAACAAAACTGCTGATGTGGCAGTGTATTTAATGCCCATAAAACTCCTATAAAACCCTATTGAGACTGGGCTTAGGTGGGGACCGTTCCCAAACTCCTAACCGTCTCAGATACGTGCCGCGTCTCGTGACTCTAAATATCCGACGCCTGCGTGGACTTGACTCTCAGTCTCCCACGCTCAGCTCGGCTTGGTTCCAACTTCCAAGTTTCCCACTTCCCAGACCAACAAGCGAGTGAGAGACAACAATTCGTCGTCTTCCTCGTTTGCTGCCACCTCCGGTCGTCTGCCGCTGCCCCTCTTCTGCTAAACAATCGCTTCTAAACAACGTGTTCAGCGAGGCCCAGAGATTTCAGCGGCCATCGTTCTCTGATTTCGTTGTTGGAACTCATCAAAGTGACCAGCGCCGATCACACTCTCTGGTTTAAACACACGAGCAAGGACTTCTCTTGCTAGCTTCTCTCGGTGGATGCAAGGTAGAACATGAACACACAGGTACACATTCAGAAGTCAGAATGAAGTTATTTCATGGCACTGCACACCATCACCTTCAGATGTACTTGACCAGTTTTAATGGGGTGTCATGGGTAATAAATAAGGTGTCATGTAGGCAATTTTGATGACTTGACGCTCCATTTATGAAGAAAGCGAAAAAAATCAGTGTTATCACCATGACACTCTTGTTCCCTACTTACCAAGACAACTTGTGTCTTGTATGTAACTAGGAAACAACAATAAATGAAACTATGCATTGAGAGTACAGTGTTTCAACCTAGTTTCATACACTTTTAGATGACGTGTCACTCTAGGCGTGTCCATAGAACCTCCGTTGAGAATAACCTCGTATTCTCCTCGGTTTAACACAATGATTAAATAGCATTTACACACGCATAGGCTCAACCTTTTTTCTGGCCACGACTCCTCAGGCGACTCCACAACTCGACTCCTCAGGCGACTCCACAACTCGCGGATGACTCGGCCAACACTACCAGCATTCTGCGAGACTTGGCCAACAACTCACGCAAGTAACTGCATGCAGGTCAGTTTCACTATCCTGTTGCATGCATGCTACCTCGTCCATCCTGACATCGTGCCCGCGATCAGTTAGATACGCAACTAAAATAGACAAGACGAAATAACAAGATTAAATCAAACGTTCGGCCGGACAGATCTGCAAAACCAAATTAGATACATATATAAATGATTAAGATAATGAATCGTTTATGTACGAAGGGTGTAAAGCAGATCGCAAACTGGGCTCTAACTCAGCTGGCAAGGTTTCTTGTGGTGGAATCAGTCCACCCGGTTCGAGTCATCAACTCGGCACTAGTGCTCGCATTTTTCTGGATTTATTCCAGAATTTAACCGGCGCTATTCTTTCAGTGGTAGGCGACGTGCCCGTCGATATCGAGACGCTTGTGGTGACTTCGTCAATTTGGAGAATTTGTCGGCCCAGTCTTTCGGAGATGCTCACAGGGGTAGGGTTGCGTGCGTATGTTTGTAGGGGCAAGTGTGCGTGCGTATTTGTGATCGTCTGCGTCTGTACTATGTGATTCGCAAAAAAGGGTGTAAAGCAGGTCAGGAAATAAAAGAATAATTGAATCTTTTTTGAAGGAATATAACATAACGTTTTCTCAATTGCTGAGGCATACCGACTCTTCTCCCTCCCCCCGCGTCGCTCCCGATAGGCGACCGGGAGGCCTCCACCACCGCCCTTTCCAGGCCCCGCCGCCTCCCCTCTCCTCCCTCGCCGTCGCCCGAGCAGGCCTCCGGATGCCCGGTGGCCGGCGAGGAAGGTGACGGCAGGGCAAATCGGCTGGGCCGACAGCGCCTCGTGCGCCGGATCGGGATGGCACGTGGCCGGATGGCTGGCCAGAACCCTAACAGCTCGTTTCCGGCCGCCGGTGGGCAGATCCGGCCCCTCCCACGTCGGATCTGCGCCCTCCACTCCTCTACGGTGCGGACAGGGCCTCGTCGGCGGCGGGCGAGGAGGGCGGCCAGGGCGGCAGCCCCTAATGTGCAGTGGCGTGGTGTCGACCTGCGGAGGCTGCTCGGGAGGTGGCGGCGGAGGTGCTGACAGCGTCTACTCACCGAGGGGCCATGTAGCGGGGTGGCCTCCTCCCCGTTGCGGTTGTCGTACCTACGTGCGTCGACGCGGCCGTCTCCTCATGGCGCCACGGGAGGGCGCTGCGTGCGTCGACGCGGCCGTCTCCTCATGGCGCCACGGGAGATGGTTGCAGATGGTCGAGGTGCCGTAGCTGCATGGAGAATGGTGAAGGCGAAAGAAGACCGCAGCGGGAGGTGCCACTGTAGCGACGCTCCTGGCATGCCGGCGGAGCGTGCGGCTGGGGATGCGAATTCTCCGGGTGAAAGCCTGTGATGGCGACGGCGCCCAAGGGCGTCATTAACCTCGATGGGGGCATCATCTTAGAGCCAAATCTCTGCTGCATGTGGCTTCTCTGGGTGAAAACCGTGTCCACTCCTGGACAGGCGATGGTGGCGCCATTGGCGTTGTTACCTTCTTGGAGGCGTCGTCTATGGAGAGTCATCTTGGCCTGCTGTTTTTCTTGTGTTGACGTTGATGGTGGTAAAGATGGCATGGAGCTCAAAGGGGGTTGCAGAACTCACGTGGCGGCTTCTAAAGATATGACGATGTCCGGGGGTTGTCTCTTGGGTGTCAGCTCCTGTGGCTCGCAGCGGATCATGGAGGCTGGCGTTGCTTGGCAATGGTCAGCCCGGCACGGGACTACGTCGGAGGACGGCGCTTGTGGCTACAACACCTGGTGACAACTAGGCTTGCAGCGGCTTGTGGCGGTTTCCTCAGCTTGGCTTGGCACCTTCGGTACGGTTCATCGTCGAAAGACGACGCTTGCGACAACTCGGTTCGCTGGAATGGAGGTGGAGGTTGTGTGCGTGAGTGATGCAACATGATGCCGTCGTCCGATGGGTGTGGTAGTGTTGTTTGGTGGAGAGCATGGAAACGGGGCGACACCATTTCACCATCCTATGCCGATCTTATATACGAATCTGTGACTTGGAGAACTGTGGCGGACGTGGTGAGGCCCCGCATGTGGTGTTTTCCAGCGGGATGATGAGAGTGAGGAGGAGTTCAACGGAGGGCGTGGCGAGGCCCCCGCGCGTTGTGTGGAGGCGACCACGAGGCAGCCGCGAGTGGTCCGGATTCGGTGGCTTCAATATATCGGATGGTGTGTAGGGTTGCAACAGCACTATGACGACAAGTCCTGCAAGGCAGTGGCTTGCTCGGTGCAGTGCAGTCTGTTTCTCCAGTCTTCTCTATCAGCACGGGACTGTCCCTGGTGGCGACTTCGTGGATTGACTTGTTCTTCCTCCTTCGAGGTGCATTGAGAACCTACCCGCGTTGATGTCCCAATCCAACTGGGTGTGTAAGGTTGAGGAGTTTCCCGTGTTGACGACTCAATCCAACCAGGCGAGACTCAGAATTTTTTTGTCATTTCTTTTCTTTTTCCTGATTATGACCTTCCACGGTTGTGATCCTGTATTTGATCTTCATATCAATGAAATTCACACTGCGGTTCGTTCAAAAAGAAGAATATAACATTTATTAGGTGCATGCGAGAGGAACAACAACGGAGAAGGACGATGTGATGCGTTTTTGCGCTAGGACTGGGAGCCGAGCTGCGGGCCTGCGGTGTTCACCTCGCCTAGACTTGAGCCGAGCTGCACATGGGAGCCGATAGCCGAGCTGAAACATTACCAGGCGGAAGTGAGCGCGATCAAACAGTCGTCAGACCAACTGAACACCCCACGTGGCGAGAATCCAGATTAGGTCCTCACGGTGAAGAGTTTGAAGACCGTCCATGCAATTTGTTGTACCAAATTAACACCGAGTGTATATAGTTTGATCCGAGATTAAAAATTACATGGTCGTCAAAGCCTTTGTTTCTTTGCCGAGAGTGTTTTGGTTTAGGCACTCGGCAAAATCTTTGTTCGCGGAGTGTATTTTGTTTGTCGTCTTTGTTTGCCGTGTATTTTGTTCGTCGATTGTTTCTTTGATGACACTCGACAAAACTTTTGTTGGCTGAGTGTCTAATATAAAACACTCGGCAAATCATTAGGCATTCAGAAAACAACGGGTTTCTGGCAGTATATCTTATTTTATAGATAAAATAAAAAATCATTCTGTTGTCCTATGCTAAAACGAACTTAAATGCTCCTAAAAAGTTCGGTGTTGTCTCCGGGAAAACACTATTAGGAATAGGAGCTCAACTTTTTTAAGCCCAGTTGCGGGTTAGCTATATGTAAATTATCTGCTTAGAAGCAACATGGTGGTTATATGGTCTTTGTGTCAACATTCAAAGATTGCGTCGCGTGACACCTCCTGTAATTAATAATACTGTCACGATGCTGCTTTGAGCTTTCCCAACGTACACGTGACAGATCGAGATTGGGCTCCGAGTTCACATGCACGCATGATTATTAATTTATCATGGAGATAGATCCAGATCGATCAGATGTAGTGTCATAGATGCATGTTACACTTAAAAAAAAAACATTGTATCGACCTCGCATGAACGTACGTATGCATACACATGTGCGTAAGTTTGTGCTATATGATAAATTTACATAGGTCGTTGCAAGGCACGCGGAGACTGCGGCTCTGCGTTGATTAAGAAGGCTGCTCGTATTTTCTTTTTCTAGATATATATTTGAAACTTGATGATACCATTTTTTTATGTGATAGGCAGGGCCGGCTCAGGACCTAGGCCACAGAGGCGACGGCCGGGGGCCCAAGCCAAAGAGGGGCCCATAATTTTTTTAGAGTTCAAGGGACCCATAATTTTATACGTGTAGTAAGTATGTAGTTATATGGCATTTGAAGGCTAGCAGACCTGCTACCACACATTACACATACACATACGCTGGTGCTAAGCCGCTCCTTCAAAGTGAAACCCAAGCGTTCGTCATTTGTCAAGAATCAATCATCGATGCTGCACTGTGCACTTGTCCGTGTGCTGCATCTTCGGCAGGAATCGGCAAGTCTTCCTCAGCCATTTTTGCTGTGATCGGCAATTGCGAGTTAAACTAGTACTCACGAGTTAAGGTTTTAGATTTTTAAGGTTTAAAACTTCTAATTCCAAACAATGTCTCTATGCCTCGGATGAAAGAAGTATCTGCATTGCTTTAAGAATTAAAAATATATTATTACTATTTTTATTATTGTCATCGTCTATTTTTATAGTATAAAAAAAATTTAGGCTAAAAGTCTGTTTAGATGATGAATTTTTACTAAAAAATTCACAGAGAAGCGTGACCTCTCTCACATGTCATGTTTCTTAGTGTGAAAATTTTTTCACCAAATTTCACTATCGAAATAGCCAGGGCCCGGGGGCCAAGTTTTAAGTTCGCACTAGGGCCCCGCAGATGATAGAGCCGGCCCTGGTGACAGGCGATATGACCATCTGCATCGACGCGCTTTCTCTTTCTCAGAATCTGCCAGACTAATCTATCCGATGTGTTTATAGGGTATAGAAGTGCATGTGTGTACATGAGGATGAATATGGGTTGTATATGAGCGTGGCATGTGGTAACTTTGGCAATCTCAAGGTCGGAACCAGTCTGTTGGATATGCTCATTGCGTATACATGACTACAGAGTGTATGCCTGCTTTTGTATGATATTGATGAAAATGAAGAGTTTTACTCTTATTTCAGTTGACTTGACTCCATAAATAAGCATATCGTTGATTAAAGTTATGTACTCAATTTACTTGGTGCCATCAAATAATTTATCTTATCTATACTGCATTCATGCGTTTGGAATTCTGCATAGAAATTTATATATCTTGCAATTTTTCCATTATTAAAATTTATTTAGGATTTTAATATATTTTGCAATATTAAAATTAGTCTTATAAATGCAAACAATGTTGAATTCCTGGGAGGGAGTCAGCTATAAGTTAAATGAAATCAATATAGATCACACAAGAATGGAAAAAGAACAAAAAAATGTGCATGTCTCTAAGTAAATCCGAGAAAAAATGCAAGGATATACTCCTCTGTTTCAAGATGTAGGTCGTTTACTTTTTTGACCCAAGTTTAACCGCCTGTCTTATTGAAAAAATATTTTCAAAATATCATATGTTTTATTATGGCTGGCTTTATAGTAATAAAAAAATTTCAATAATGACCTAAATTTGACTACATTTGCATAAATATTTTGAATAAGACAAGCAGTCAAACTTGAGGCTAAAAAAGTCAAATAACCAACATTTTGGAACGGAGAGAGTGAGTTAAGAATTCGAATTTACGTAGACAGGTTCTATAAGTTGAACTTAGGTGGACAGGTTCTATAATTTGAACCTAGGTGGGCAGATTGGACAACATTTTTAAGACAACATATTATATTTATTTTGTTGGGTCTTACATGTCTTAGCACCATGAAGATACAAGAAGATGTGTGCCTATTACTACTAGGCGTATACATGGTGAGCTGAAATGGTGAGGCATTTGACTTAAGTAAAATCAGAGAAGCACTTTGTCTTGGTCAACAGCCGGGTACCTTAACAGATTTCGCGCCACATGCCTCTCCCTGTTGCAGAGATTGCAACTCAGTCAGATAGAATTGCCAGGAAGCCGCGAGGACGACCCAATCAGTTGACAGAAGTTGCCAAATCGCCCCTGCAAATCCACCTGGTATTGCGCCTGCGAGTATTGTTATCGCACCGCGTTGAACAAGATTTTTCGATGTTGGAGATCGATAGCATCCAGATGAGTTGAGCAAATCCACATGGTATCACGCGGAGGGATCCTCAAAACGTCTCCAAATGACGCAACCTCACCCTGCCCGTGCATGTTGAATCCAGCAGGCAGAGCCGGCAATGTCCAGCAGTTGATTTGTCTGCATTCTTTTTTTTTATTTTCCTTCAATGATTTCGATGTTGATTTGTAGCAGGATTTTTTGTCCCGAGACAAGGAGGCAGAGTACGTTGTATGGGAAATGTTTTAATTAGTACTTTGTCGAATTCTGCCACTAGTTGTTTGTCGAATTGGAGTACCACGTTCGTCCTCTTTCTCGTTCCCAAAAACAAAAAAACAAACTTTAAAAGAAAATTCCATTATTGAAATCAACAATGAATTTCCCGTAACTTCATTTGTCACTAGTGAATGGATCTCAGTAGCCTGCGTGCCTTCCAAAATCTCGGGCACGGCTACCATTCATGCATGATCTATGTGGTAGAACCACACCTAAAGACTTGCTGCTTGACTTGACAAGAAAAAAAAAAAGCTTTGTAGAGTCCCACTGTGAAATATGAATGGATTAACAAAAAAACAAAACATGAGGAAGTATGGGAACGATATAGCTTATTTAGTGGCCCTAATTTCTTCCCAAGCTGAGGGTGATGCTTCAGTTGGGGGCCTACCTTTTTTCTCCAAATTATGTTGCAAAAATGCAAACACGTTCACCATATAATAAACATACACACACCCCGGTCCTTATAGGCAAATTTGATATTCTGGGTCAGCATATCTTAAGATCGATGAAATCTAGGCACGTATAAAATCACATACTACTAAAAGAATAATATCATTGGTAGGCTCTTACCAAATTTTATATAAAAAAATATTTACATTTCTCACAAGGTCTTAACCCCAAAAGAAGGAGAGAAGAGGTTTTGTTTTTGTGCATAAAAGATAGAAGAGGTTACTCAGCCAAATATATCACAAAGCCGGTGATTCTTCCGTTCAGACCTTTTCTCCTGAAATATGTATAAGCATACATGTTCACATACACACACTATTCTATCCGCATAGGTAAAACTAGGGTTGGCATATTTTCAGATCGATGAAGTCATAGCACATGTCTCACTGTTTGAAAATCACATATTACTAATAAAAAAAGAATAATAACATTATGGGAGAATTCTACCATAAGGAATATGATCTAACTAATTTAATAATCGTTGAAAATTGCATATATACTCGATTAGCAAACCCTCTAGAAAATGGGGGATTTAATTGTTTGTATACCATAATGGTAAACAAATAATCTCCTTGAATACATTGTATCATTTCTTCATTTGTAGACCAAACATAACATTTATATAATCGTGGCATAGATAGGATTGAAAAGTAGCCCTGAATCATATCGTCCCCAAAGCATGTGTCAAAGCTTTTTTTTATATGTGAAAAACGATGTACACCTAATTTAATCTTGATGGAACACTCCAATGCATAACCTCTAGTTTTGTGATTTTTGTCCCTTTCCTAACGTAGGCCAACATTATTAAGAAATGAGGTCACATCATTGTATAAGGCCATCCCGAGTGATAGTTTCACTGGAGTTTCATACATATTAAATAATATACCACATATGAATTTAGGATGACATGGCATGGAATGGAAGAAGAAAGAGAAGGAACCATTCTCTGCCCGAATAGCAACACTCGAGTAATGGAATTAAATGCTATAACGAACCTAGAAAAGTGTAATATAAAATTATGCATTGGGGGATATAATTTCGTGTTTTGTTTCATGACTTTCTTGTCTTGCCTATGTAGCTATCTTGAAACCATCTACATGAAACGTATTGGCCTAATGCTGCAGCGCTAAATCAGAACGGAAAGAGACAGAGGAGTTAAAAAAAAATAGCAAGAAGCAGTCAGGTAGGCCCCCTTGTGCAGGCAGTCCACGCCGACTCCACATTATTCCGCAAATCCGCAATACTGAATCAACGGCCTCTTCTCTAGATTTGAGCATTTCTCTTCCCCGTCGCGCGTGCGGCCTGTCGACCGCCAACGTGCTCCACTCACTATACCAACCAAGAAAGCCAAATCAATCATCCCCTCCTCTCCCTCCGACGATTTCTCCGTCCCCTCCTTCTCGCAGTCTCATCACAGCTCGAGTAGAGAGTATATATCGCCAAGCATCTCTTTCTCGTTTCCCGGCAGACTTTTCAGTTTCCGCTCCGTCCCTCCCAATCCTCGGCAACCAAATCATCCGTTGCTTGTTATGTTTCGTCGCCACGGGACGGACGCCGCTTGCTCCTGTCCGGCTCGCTGCTGCTCCGCCGCCGCCTCGGAATGCGCGATGCCAAGCCCCTCCGGCTCCAACGGCGGGGCCATGGCGGCCTCACCGTGCTGCTGCTTCGGCTCCTCGCCGCCTTCGTCCTCCTCGTCGGCGTGGCGGACGCCCAGCGGAGCCCGGTAGCCCCAGCGCCGCCGGGGCTGGCCGTCGTCGAGTCGCAGCTCAACAACCTCACCAACACCGTCGCCAGGACCATCTCCGACAAGTTCAGCTTCTGCGTCGCCGACCCGTAAGCTCGCTCGCCTTCTTCCTCCTCCTCCTGCTTCTTTGATTCTTTGACTTCCTGCCATGGCGACGCCGTCCGTCCGTACGCCGGCGGCGGAAGAGATCAAAGGAAAGAAAAAGGTGGCGCCTTTGCTCGCTTGGGATTCTGATCCGGTCCCCCGTTTTGTCGCGTTGCGTTTCAGGGAGGAGGATTGGAACGAGGCCTTCAACTACACATCCGACCTCAGCTTCGTCAATCAGTGCCTCAAGGACACCCAAGGTAAAAATCCATGGCTTTCGATCGTATTCGCATTCTTCAGTTCTTCAACCCCTCGTGCTAGCTGCTTGATTTGATTGGTCCATCCCCCACCGTATTCTTTCCGGAATACGTCAGCTCCATTGATTGCTTGCTTCCTCTGTTCTTCTCGTTTTGTTTATTCCTCAATCGAAGAATCTCGTCTCGGGAAAGAGATTGATCGGTGAATAAACTACTGTAGACATAGTTTGGGACAGGTTGCAGGTGCCTACGTTGGATAAACTTTTCAATAAACAAGGTCCAAAGGATTCAATGAACTCCAAGTGGACGCAAGTGCCCTGTTTTTTTTTCATCCCCTATTGAACTCGTTTGGATTCCTATTTAAATGTGATGAAGCTTAAGGTAATTCTACGAGAATCTGTTCGAAGGACTATTCAGCTGTGTTTTCCCATTTTAAAAGATTTAACTTCCATTTTGCTGCCCATGCCTTTCCCTAAAATAAGTCATATCCAGTATGTCATTCAACGACCGGCCGATTGGGAGCTGTTAATTTGGGCCCTTCTCTTGCGCATTCCCTCAGCATTTGTTGCGATTTGGATCACACATGATGTGGGCTCGAGAAAAAGATGGCGACATGCAGTAATGACAAATGGAGCCACTACCCTATAACAACCATTTATTCCGGCTATGCAATAGTAGAAAGGAATTGTGAACACTGACACAGCAGCTGAATACTACGACTTTGATACACTGTTTGACAAGCTCAACTCTAATCAATCGTATCCAGTGACGTTTCTAGTGTTTAGAAGTCAGGCACTTGACTCATTCTCCTATCATACAACGCTACAGCCTTTATTATTATACTTTACATGATATAATCAAATTAAATGTTTTGCATACCATGCTGTTATCAGGTTCAAGGCCACATTACTGAGCTTTTGCAATGTATCTAATTGTTCGTGCAGGTGATCTGCCGCAGCGTCTATGCACGCCAGAAGAAGTCAAATTCTACTTCTCAAGTTTGTATGACCGTGATGGTGATAAGAACATCAACCTGAAGACTAACATAAACTGCAACATATCTTCATGGGATAGGGGCTGTGATGCAGGGTGGGCTTGTGCCACCGATCCAGTTCCTGACCCCAGAAACCATGATAGCAACAACATCCCGCTGAGAACAAAGAACTGCCAGGCATGCTGCGAGGGCTTTTTCTGCCCCCGTGGTCTTACTTGCATGCTCCGTGAGTTTCTCCAATAAGTCCTATAAACTTTGTTTTTTCTTTCACATTTAAATTAAATGTTCAGAAAAATCAGTTTATTGGGTTATGAAACAAACTGAAAATTTGTGTTTCGTTTGGCTATAGCTTGTCCACTAGGCTCATACTGTCCACGCGCCACAGCGAATGATACAACTGGTCTTTGTGATCCGTAAGATTTGTGTATTCCTATTGCAATATTTTTTATTTTATTAATAGATAGAGGATGCCATATATCTGAATTGTGGAACTTTGATCAGATACAAGTATCAGATAACTCCAAACACGACAGAGAGTTGTGGAGGAGCTGACATGTGGGCTGATATCCAGAGCACTGAAGAAATCTTCTGCCCAGCTGGTTACTACTGTCCAACCACAACAAAAAAAGATGATTGTAGCAGTGGGTACGGATCTAACCTTATATATGCTGTCTCTATCTTGTAGCTTGAACCTTTACGAAATGAAGTGGTTTGATTTGATCATAATTGCTCGTTTCTTCTGCAGGCACTATTGCAGGTTGGGTTCCACCGGTCAAGAGAGTAAGCATCATGAACATGACTTTGATCACACAATCATTCGAACTTTCATTCAGTGAGCTGAATTGGGATTAATTTGCAGAGTGCATAATAAAGGGCAACTGTGATAAAAACAAAGGGAATGAAAACGTAGTCATTCTCGGTGCTTGCATAGTGGTAAACCCTCTCACCTAATTTTGTAATTTCAGAACCTTAATTTTGTTACAACAATGTTTATCTCATAGTTATTAGGACCAGACCGACGGTCCAACTAAAAAAACCAGGAACTGAAGCCTTTGTTTGTTGGTTCAGTAGGAGCAAGATTACCGTTTAAAGGGCAGCAATAGGATTCGAACCCACGCCCTGAGCCTTTGTATTTGACTTGTTATGAACCGATGGTCTAACTAGGCGGACCAATCAAACAGTGAACCAAAGGCTTGGCTAATGTCCGGTCTGGCCCTAATAACTATAGTTTAACTTAGTGTTAAGAGTAATTTTTAACTGGGTGACACAAATACAATAAAGTGATCAACTGCACTGTAAATTCTTGTGTTTATTGCATATGATTCCAAACTTACCCATTCAACGCAGGGTGCATTGTGTCTGCTGCTTCTGATCATATACAACTGCTCCGACAAATTCCTCAGTATTCGTGAAAGGAGGAAGGCAAGATCACGGGAGAACGCAATCCAGCTGGCTCGGCAGCAGGTGAAGGCGCATGAGGGGTGGAAGGCGGCAAAGCAGTTTGCAAAGAGGCATGTGAATGGCATGCACAGTCACCTTTCACGTACATTTTCACGAAGGAGATCGTTTCGTCAGCAGGTAGACCCAGACAATTCTAGCCATAAGGTGCAGGAAGCACCACTGATGGGCCAGGTCAAGAAGCAGGAAATGTCAGACTCTGCTGTATTTGCAGCCGAGAGCACAACTGAGATAACTGAAGTGATGCCGTCAGTTATCGTCGATGTCAGTGGTGAAGGGGAAGTTGTTGCTGCAAAGGAAAAGCCTGAGCCAAAAGGAAAGCACAGATCAACCCATACACAGGTATTCAAGTATGCTTATGGCGAGATTGAGAAGGAGAAGTTCCGGCAGCAGGAGAACAAGAATCTAACCTTCACTGGGGTGATTGCCATGGTGACCGACCAGCAGAAGGAGATAACTAGGCCTTTGCTCAAGGTTGAGTTCAGGGACCTGACTTTGATGCTTGGAAAGAAGAAGCTGTTAAGATCAATCAATGGTCAACTACGGCCAGGCCGTGTAACTGCTGTCATGGGTCCGTCAGGAGCCGGGAAGACCACATTCCTCAATGCCGTCACTGGGAAGGTGAACGGCTATAAGATGACAGGTTCAGTCCTTGTTAATGGGAAGAAGGTTAATATCCGTTCTTACAAGAAGATCATTGGTTTTGTTCCACAAGATGACATTGTTCATGGTAACTTAACAGTGGAGGAGAACCTTTGGTTCAGTGCAAAGTGCAGGTAATAATGATTTCACAATAACTATATTTCGAGTAATTAGCTCATCAATTTCTGAACATTTCTGTTGATAACTGAGTACAAAAAAAATCCAGTAATTAGTCCACCAGTTTCTGAACATTTCTATTGTGAACCTACAGGCTCTCTGCCAGAATGAAGCACCGTGACAAGGTCCTCATAGTGGAGAGGGTAATAGATTCTCTGGATCTTCAGGGGATCAGAAATTCATTGGTGGGGACTGTTGAAAAGCGTGGGATTTCCGGTGGGCAGAGGAAGCGTGTTAATGTGGGCATTGAGATGGTTATGGAGCCATCCCTTCTAATCCTTGATGAACCAACTTCTGGTTTGGACAGCTCCTCATCACAACTGCTCCTCAGAGCTCTTCGGCATGAGGCGCTTGAAGGCGTGAATGTTTGTGCTGTTGTTCATCAACCAAGCTATACATTGTACAACATGTTCGATGACTTGATACTTCTTGCAAAAGGAGGGTTGATGGTTTACAATGGTCCGGTCAAGACTGTTGAGGACTACTTCACAACTCTTGAAATCCATGTTCCCGACCGTGTAAACCCCCCAGACCACTACATTGACATTCTCGAGGGCATTGTGAAGCCTGAGTCTGGCATCAAAGCGAAGCACCTACCAGTGCACTGGATTCTATACAATGGCTATGAAGTACCAAGTGACATGCAAGATGATCTCAAGGAAATTGGTGAACAAAACCCACAAATAGGGTCCAGCCCCTCAATGTCTGGCCCAACCCCTCACTGCCTCCCCCTCAGAAATGCTTTTGCAGAAGAGCGTGACCGCCTGGAACAACATTTGTCAAAACCGAAGGACTTATCTAGCAGAAAAACACCAGGGATCATTCTGCAGTACAAATATTACTTGGGAAGGTAAGCTTGAACCAACCTTTCTCATGGTTCTAAAAATCTTGGACAGCTACTAATGAGTTTTTATTGAATATATAACATTGCAGGGTTACGAAACAGAGGCTGCGTGAAGCTAGGCTGCTTGCAGTTGATTTCCTGATACTAGGCCTAGCAGGTATCTGCTTGGGGACAATTGCGAAGCTCAGTGACAAGACATTCGGGATGCCTGGCTACATTTACACTATTATTGCAGTTTGTAAGTTCAGATATACATAATCACATATACCAGTTTCTTTACAACACTAACTTGGTGAAAAGTTCACTGACGCAAGTTACATCCATGCAGCTCTTTTGTGCAAGATTGCAGCTTTGAGGTCGTTTGCACTGGAACGTATGCAATACTTTAGGGAAAGAGAATCTGGAATGAGCTCGTTGGCATACTTTCTTGCCAGGGACACAATTGATCATTTCAGTACCGTTGTCAAGCCGATCATTTACCTCTCTATGTTCTACTACTTCAACAATCCGAGATCAACAATTGGCGATAACTACATTGTTCTTCTCGCACTTGTGTACTGTGTGACGGGCATAGGATACACTTTTGCCATCTGCTTCAGCCCTGGCTCGGCGCAGCTGGTATGTATCATGCTGATTTAACATTTTGTTCATCTTCTGCTGTTTGACCACATACATTGTGCCTAATTCTGATTCTTTTCACAGTGTTCTGCACTTATACCAGTTGTGCTAACTCTGTTATCCACTCAAAAGAGTACACCGATATTTCTGAAGAGATTATGCTACCCAAAATGGGCATTGGAAGGCTTTATAATTGTAAACGCAAAAAAGTTAGTGTTTGTTCATAAATGTTTCTTTTCTGATTACAACTTTGCTTTACACGGCCCCTTTTGTAACGTTGAACTAGAACCAATAGCCTTCTCTCTGTATTGTGCAGGTATCCTGGAGTTTGGTTAATAACTCGCTGCGGCCTGTTGTTCAGCAATACTTTCGATATCCACAACTACAAGCTCTGTATTTTGATTTTGTTTGTGTATGGTCTGTTCTTCAGGATGGTGGCATTTGCAGCCATGATTTTATTGAAGAAGAGATGACTGTAGTCTAGTTATACTATTCTTTCATATTAATTTCTTCATTCGTTTGTAAATTAGTTCTGATGTAAACTTTTAGTATGCTGACCGGCATAAAAAGATAGAAGTTTTGGAATATTTGTCTTTCAGGTAGTGGAAAGACATCTACGTTCACCCTCTTCCAGTGAAGAACGAATCTGTCATGATTATTATAAATTGTAGCTCATACTTCCAAATACAGACTCTGATAAGAACAACATGTAAGGTCGGGTAGCCAAAAAAATCGCATCCTGGCTGACTTTTTTTAGACAATCACAAGAGCTTTATTCAATCCGATTCGACTGCACGCAGCAGACTATTAGGGAAATAAAAAAACAAGACACCTCCGGGCGTGACTCAGAGGCCAGGCTAGCACTTATATGAGCCGCCTCGTTGCCTTTTCAGTGTACAAAGGAAAATTTAAAACTAGTAAAACTTCTACTTAGCTCTTGGATTTCTTGCCAAAGGGCAAAGATGTTAGCCCAATTTGGATTCTCCTTTCACTTACCTCAATAGGCCAAAGGGCAGCCTTACACATATATAGACTCAAGCGTAGGACATATGATAGTGAATACACCCGAATACACAAAGACTAATAACCCCGATACAAGCTCACTCTAATGAGTGTAGCCAACCTTAATGGATCAATGGATCTAGTGGTGCTTTAACATGGGCACCAACCTACTTCTATCGTTTCTCCCCCTAAGTCTTGTGCTGCAAGCCCTTCGGGGAATCATCTTCTCTTCTTGATCTTTAGGCCAAGTCTCGAGAAGTCTTCCAAGGGGCTAGATAACCCCAATCCTTGATCTCAGCTCTTGGAACTTGACTCTACCAAGTAATTTGGTGTTGGTGAGACAATTCGCTAGCTGATCTTACGTGTTGACATGGTTGGCCTTGATGCTCTATTCTTCCACACAGCTCCTGATGAAGTGATATCTCACCCTGATGTCCTTGCTGCGCTCATGGAACACAGGATTCTTCGCTAATACTAGAGCGGACTTGTTGTCCACCCGATGATCCACCACCTCGGCATCCCTACCAATGAGAACACCAAGCAGTTGAGCCAACTAGGTAGCTTAAGTCGATGCGGTAGTAGCGGCAATGTACTCTGCCTCACAATTGGACGACAGAGCCACCATATGTTACTTGATTGACTAGCAACTGACAAGGCACTTGCCAAGGTAGAAGAGTGATTCGCTCATGCTCTTCTCGTGTTGATGTCGTCGGCATGGTCGCTGTCACTATACCCCCACGAAGTACGTCGTGCCTGGTGTTGGTGTTTCTTAACTCCTATGAATCCGCAAGCGCACGAAAATACCGATGTTGCACTTCACCTGGAGGTATTTAAGGTTTCAAAATCCATAGGGTTTGCGTATGTGTGTTCATAGGGGTAAGTGTGCGTGCGTATTGAGCGTCTACGTTGTACTATGAAATTCTAACAAAACATGAAAAAGTGCCATCGTGCGGCTAATGTATATTTGATCAAATAGAACAGAGAGGGAGTAAAATATTGGCCTTTATGGTGCTGAGGTTTGTATAAGGAAAGCATCTCCTGAAATTGAAAAAAAAATATAGTTCAATCCAAAAAACAATAGTAAAAATGCAGCGGCAGGTACTAGTAACTGTTACAACTAATTGCAAAAATCCTGCATCCTAATTTGAATATAATCAGTACAATAGTTAGCTTAGTTCCCATGCATACCTAGCCAGGATGCAACAGGTTCTCCAGAAAATGTTAATAAGAGTATAGACATTCCAGTAACATTGAACCCAGCAGAATAATTCAATGCTATGAGTACAGTTCCATGCTGTTGCGAATAGGGCTGGGCGTTCGGTACATACCGAACTGATCGGTTCCTTCAAGTTCGGTTCCCGGAAAATAGATACCAATTGGTACCTACCAGGAACAAGAACCGAGCAAATTCAATTTCGGTTCTTTCGGTTTGGTACTTGGTTTTACCTAGAAGTACCCGGATTTCAGAATAAAAAAAAGACTCATTCAAAAGGGGAGACGGTGCATGTTCTTTGAATCAAAATCTTCAGTCTTTCAATCAAAACAGCCCTTGATGAATAAAAATCGTACAAAAAGACACAAATCCTTCAAATGAGGCGCTGCAGGATCAATCCAACAAAAACGCACAAATCCTTCAAATGTAGGGGAGGAGCTTCCTATGAGGCTGCGATGGGGAGCCGTGCCCGCCGCCGTTGCCTCCAGCCGCCGCCGTGGGATCTTGGTCAGCGATGAGGAGATGCCGTCGGTGCCTGCTGGATCCAGCCGACGATGGGGAGGGGTGCCTGCCGCTGTCTGCTCCATGGAGAAAGGGAGGCCTGTTTATATACTTTGATGGCTATTGGGCTGGATTTTGATGGGCTGTTGATGGGTTTCTTGGGCTACATCAGTTCCTCTCGGTTAACCGAGAACCAAGCCGAACCGAACCGAGGACTTCGGTTCCTCAGGAACAGGTACCGAGATCCGAACCGAATATCTCGGTTCCAGTTCTTTCGGTACCGGTTCCGGGTAAATTTGGTTCGGTACTCGGTTCTCGGTTTTTGGTGCCCAGCCCTAGTTGCGAAGACAAGTTCCAACGCACAGATTAATATAGTTCATTCGACAAAATTAGCAAACAAAAAAAATGAAAATCGTATTCTTTGGTCAAGACCAATATTGAGACATGAGACATTACTTGTTAGTTGCAAGCATCTGAAATACATGATGTAAGTAAATACCTAAATTCTGTGAACAAAAATAGCTAGGGGGATGTAGAACATTCATGATTTATTTTTAAAAAGGGAACATATGAAGCTCTCATCTTATTATTAAGTTCAGCTCACACTGACAAAAATTAAGACTCCTATTGTGGCTCCATTCATCCTTCAATCCACAGATGTTCCTAGACCATCAAGAAGTGCCAGTTCACCCTAGTGTGGTAACTGAATGAAAATAAGGATGACCATGCAGAAAACATTGTTCTAGTTTCGAGAAGAAGGTATGCCGGACAAGGCTTTGTTTGAACAGAAATGGACTAAAGATAAGGTCTTGGCCATCGTGGCAGTACCGTGCCAACAATTTGCCCTTAGCGTCGAGGTGAAACTGCCACGTATTCCAATATGTGATCACGTGGACATCTCCATTCTGGTCCGCCACAACCATCATCATCATATAGCCCGAATAACGAAATCCATCAAACTGCTTCTTGATCTCTGCCACAGGCAATTCTATATGACACCTGAATCCCCATACATCCTCGGCCTGCAGCACCCAAATATCAATACTCTCCTCTTTGTTGTTGCACCTGTACGCTCCGAGCGTGCCGTTCATCCCAAACAGACGGATTTGTTTCTAGCGAGAGGTAGTTGTTTTCTCACGGACAACCGGACTACGCATAGAGCAGAATGACTTGGCCACGGTATCGAACACCACTATGGTGCCACTGCCACCTTTGTGTCCCTCTAGGACCCAGTATAGGCATCCATGGAGCAATAAGGGCATGCCATAGCAGGCAGGTGGCTCCGACACCGTCAGGCACCTCCGCAACCTGATGCCCAATGAGAGGACATACCATGTATCTCTAGGGCCAGATACTACTTGATCCCTGTAGTAGTCGTCACCTCCATGGCCAACAGTTGCTCGAACGACGACAGACTGGTAAGCTTGGAGTTTAACAGCAGCCGGTACTCTCCGATTGGGAGGTGCGAGTAGAACCCCATGAAGTCGGTAATCAAGTCATTAACACATATTCGGTGCTAGTCATGTCTAGGTTTTTCACTTTTTTGGTGGCCGGGAGAAGTCTAGAGCATGAATCTTGCTACCTTGAAATGTTTTGTTGATTCTATCTCTATCATTCCTATCAAGCTCTTTAAAACCCCCCTCTCAATGTAGCACAATATGGAGTCATTTAGCCACTCATTAAACATTCTAGTACGCAAATATGTCTTTGTTATATTTATACTTGAGAAAGGTTTTTCAACAATGTCATTGCTACTGGTATAGAAGCAATACTAGCTTAACCAGATGATAGACCAATGGAAATATACCATGTCTTTGAGTTTCATCATGACCATCTTTCCGAGGTGCTTGGTCAGGACTATGAACCAGAGCCACTGCCCACCGTCAAATTTGAATAAAAAGCTCTTCAAATCTACACAATTATAGCAAAGTCTCACATCTCTTATTAGTAAAAGTGCTCTTCAATTCTTGATTTTTTTACCTTTTATCACAAATGTCTTCTTGCCCGTTGCCATTGGAACATAGGGGCCATTGGGGGGCGCCTCGTCCTCGAGCACAGGCACAGACCGCCACTGGCTAGTTGGGCACTCAGAGCACATGGGCTGCTTTTTTTTATTTGAGGGAAAGGTACACGGGCTGCTGAAGACGTTGAAGTATTATTTGGGCCGAAAAAAGTTACGGGCCAATCAATCTAGTGTCTCCAGTGATCCAGCCCAAGTGGCCTTCTTCTTCCTCTCGCTGGCCACATCTGCCTGGCTGATGAACATGAATAGAATCGCCGCCGACGACGACTAGAACTCCATGGGAGAGTGGGGGAGGAGGGTCTCTACTCCGGCAGTAGCTGGGGCAGCTGCCCCACCCTGCTGTATGGGTAGCTCCGCCTCTGATGTGGTGGACGAGGCATGGAGCTAGTCATACGGTGGCGATGGAGTGCTGTCCAGGATGGAGTCGTGCTCATGAACAGATCAGAGTTGATGGAGATGAACGAGGCCCCGGTTAAGACGGTAACGTTCTGGGTGAGCAGTAATGTACAGATGCTTCCTTCAAACCTGATTGCCCTATCCCGAACAGGCTCTCAAAGGAAGCAACAATGTCGGAGGCACGTGTTGTCGTCGGAATTGTGCGCACAGCGGCGACAATGGGGATGCGCAGAAGCAGCGGACTGTTTTTGCCGTGTGTTGAGAGATGGAGGCTGTCGCGCAGAGGCATGATTCTTATAGTCGCGCCCGGGAAGGGGATGCATCTAGGTGGCGCTAGAGATGGAAACATCTTATATGGAAACAAGTCATTGCCTTATAAGCAACCAATCAATCGTTCCGGAGCAAAACCTTCCTCCCGCAGCGCAAGCACTCAAGGCCAGGCTTAGAGGCTTAGGCAGGTCTCGCCTCCATGCCGAGGCAAGCGAGTGTGCGCATATGGCTCGTCAATTTCCTCTTACCGGCTTCACAAGGCGTGAAGTGATGGTATACCTTTTAGTCGGTTAAGATCCTCTCAACAACCCATATACTGGAATAACCATAATAACAATTAGCATTTAAGGTAAGCTTTGACTATTTAAATTGAAAACAATAATGGGCCAAACCAAAATATTCTAACAAAAATGCCACGGAAATTAGTCAGGGACTCCAAGGTTTCTTGTAGTGCTTACAGTTCTCACGTTACTGCCTTTGTTTAAAGATTTTTTTTTCAGAAGCACTTATTGTCGCTACGAGATTCAAAATCTAAATAAAATTTAATCAAATCAGATTTATTTTTTCTCTTATATTTTATATATATGGACTCTGGTCTATGCGTGAAGGGACCGTGACACCCTAAGAGGAGGGTGCATTAGGTGTCCTAAAAACTAAGGCTTCAAAGGCACATATAAAAACCTATTTCAATTTCTATCTAAATGTGTACTAGGTTTTCCGCTACAAAGTTTTGCATCATAGGTCCAATCCTCTACTAGCATGGCAAGTCTAGGAGAGATGCGAAAAGTAATGCAAGTATGAAATGCGGAAGCTTAAAAGACAGAGAAGAACAAACTCCGGGCACGGAGATTTTTACCGACGTATCGGAAAGCTCGCGAGCTTTCCACTAGTACTCATTGTTGGAGTCCCTCTCAAAGGGAATGCCCGCGTAAGGACATAAACTCCACGGTCGAGTAACTCTTTAGGTGACCACAGGGACTTCCCCACACGCAAGTGGGTCTCCGCTCGTCCCTCCCCGGATGCTCCTCGTCGCCTTCAATTGGTAGAGCTTCAGCCAGAACGCCAAGGGCCTCTCCTCCCTTGCACAAGCACCAGCAGTCTCTCCACAAGCTCGGTTGGAGGGTCTCGCAAGACTACAAGATCCGTATTACAACACTTTGTGCGCGCAAGCACCGGGTAAAGCAAGAGGTATGCAAACCTCACTAAACTCTAAACACATAAGAGATGCGCTAATGGGTCTAGACAAGCACTAATCATTTTGTTAATCACCTAGATCTTCTAGTAGCACTTTGGTGAATTGAGCACTTAAGAATGTGTAGACCACTTTCTAATATCTTCTCTGTGCTCAAGCACTATTCAAATGGCCCCAACCAAAGAAACTAGCCGTTGCCATTTTCCTGCGTACCATCGACTGATTTGACGGGTGCAGAAGAGGGATCGTCGAAATAGTCATCACTCCCTTTCTCTTACAATCTTTGAATTCCAACGGCTACTTTGCACCGTCGACTGATTCGATGGGCAACCCGTCGAAATTGTTGTCACCCACCAGAGACGAACGCACGCCGGTCTTCAACCACCATCGACTGATTCAATGGACCGTCGACTGATTCGACGGGTGCCCCGTCGAACTAGTCGTCGCGTTGCAGAGACATGGGCACCTTTGGCCTTCTGACATCATCGACTGATTCGATAGGTCGTCGACTGATTCGACGGGCACACCATCGAATTAGTCGTCGCCTTTGCGTCTTGCAATTCTTCCTTGCTTCTTCGCGAGTCTTTTCTTCTATCTTCATTGCCATCTTTTGGATGTCCTTAAATATAACTAAGTCAACTTTTCCACATATTTTGGTCACTTTTCTACGTGAATTGGATGGCTTCAATCTAGATAACCAACATTTAGATATTGATTATATAAGCATTTGTATGGCTTCCAAAGTATCCTTGGGGCCTATAAATACCTACAAAATCATCTAGACAAATTGTTAGTCCTAATGATTATGTTGTCAATAAATCATCAAAATCACAAACAATGGGCTAGGGCTATTTTCCCTACAATGCAGTAGGTAAAACAATGGTGCGATTACCTTAAATATGTAGCCTGAGTATGTAGACCAAACCCATATCGTGAAATGAGCTGCAGAGAACCGTTTTTTTTTTTGTATTTACTGATATGAAGAATAATAATGCCCATTTGAATCATGCGTATCAGAATGAAAATTGAGTAAATTAATAGGGATAATGGAGCAACATATACCTACGCAAAAGATTATACAAGCAAAACGCATCAAGAAAAAACCAATTGAATTCCACGTGGAAATATGTACCATGATGGGATTGAAAGATCCAACTAAAAAGCAGTCTATTCTGGTCACATGAGAACGTGCAATGGTGCTGATAATGAATATTCGATCGAAAAGAAGAGAGAGAGAGAGGAAAATATTGGCCGTTATGAGCTTGAGGTTTGCGTAAGGAAAGCATCTCCTGAAATTGAAAATAAATGTAGTTCAATAACCCATACAAAAACAATAAAATGCAGCGTCAGGTACCAACTGACTCTAAAAAATCCAACAGAATAATATACTCGATACAATGATTAGCTTAGTTCCCATATATACCAAGCCAGGATGCAATAGGTTCTCAAGAAAATGTTAAAGAGTACAGACATTCCATTACCATCGAATCGAACATAATAATCATTGCTATGAGTACATTATTATACCGTGCTCCTGTAAATAAAAGTTGAAACCCACAGATTAATATGGTTCCTTCGATGATTGGCTAAAATAAATTGCATCAACAGAAAATAGTAGAATACTACCTGTATGTATTCGAATCACCAAATAAAAAAAATGAACATCGAGTTCTTTGGCACAAGACTAATATTGAGACATGAGACAGATTTCATGCAAGCATCTGAAATACATGATGTAATAGGCCTAAATTCTGAAAACAAAAATACCTAACTACATAAGAAGCATTCATCTCACAAAATAAGACTCCTATTGGGCCCATTCGTCCTTCAAGCCATAGATTTTGTGCCAATTCACCCTACTGTGGTAACAGGATGAGAATAAGGATGACCACACAGAAAAAAATGTTCCAATTTCGAGAAGAAGGTATGCCGGACAAGGCTTTGTTCGAACAGAAATGGACTAAACCTAAGGTTTTGACAGACTGGTAAGCTTGGAGTTTTAACAGCAGCCGGTACTCTCCGGTTGGGAGGTGCGAGTAGAACCCCAAGAAGTCGAAGGCACCCAAACCTATTGGAGCAATCTGAGAGGTCGTTGGGTTGCAGACGAACAGGTCGTCCCCTTTGGAGAGGATGAGGAGGCCATCGCAGGAGGCCTTCACGTAGAAGGAGTTGGACTGGATCCGGGAGACGGCCTGGAGCTGCGGAGCAACGACGCTGCGGTCAAGAGGGAACATGTAGAGGAAGCTGGTGGAATTTTTGAGGGCGGAGACGAGGGGGTGCGGGCTGACGGTGGTGGTGCGCGAGGAGGAAGTTGTGGGATGAGGTGAGGCGCCGCCATGAACGGCAGACTGCACGGCAACGGAGGAGGTGCTTGGGAGGCAGCCGGACGAGGATCTCCCAAACTATGATTTAGCCTGGGCATCGCCATGGTCGACAGCTTGGGGTTGGGGGAGGGAGCTCATCGTCTCTTATTCATTATGTACTCTCGGTACGATTTTCCTTCCTTTGATACCTGTGATTACGATCTTTTCTCTTTTCGATACTTTGATTTGATATATCTGTTGATTTGCAACAACAGCAGTCCGGAAGATTTTTTGAGCTGAAAAACCGGATCTACGGCTCCTCGCCCTGAGACGTTTAGATACTGAGTTAAAATAGGAAACGTTGAATATGGAATATGCCTTCGATTCAACATAGGGCATGTGTGCGTGAACTAAATAGTCCGCAATGTTTACTGCATTATGGAGTTTCCATGTATACTATATCCAGAATTATGGTGTTTTCTTGTGTAACAATTGAAAAACTCAGCATATGCATATTCCCATACGTATCAAGAATATTTAATGTTTTCATACAAGAAACATGGGGGAATAATCGTAGGCTAATTAGGATAGATTCTACTCCTAGTAGCCATTCATTTACAAATTTGTTTAAAACTAGCCCAGATTTATTCTTTCTAATTGATATCAAAAGTAACTTTAGCCCTCTGGATCCAAACGGGTCTAAGTCTCTCCTAATATGATACCTGCCAATGGATTAAATTCATCTTCCCCAATATCCTATCAAAATGGTATTGGGACATCCCAGTATTACCTATTGGGAAGTTTTTATTAGGAGACTATATATGCTCTTAGGATTGTTAAGGTATGGCAGAGTTGTTATATTTGCTCTTCCCAATGGAATAAATATGTAACATCTCCCATGTTTAATTCACTAAAAACATATATACAGTAGAAGGTTAAGCAAGAATTGACAAGGCTCACATGAAACGACAACACTCTAAACATATTTGACCTTGAAAGACTTTTGTAATATGCTGTCGAAATGAACAAATTTCATAACAAAACTTCAAAATTAGATAATACAAAAGTTGTGGTGGTTTGCTCAAATTTGCTGGCTTTGCACACCATGATGGGCTGACGTGCGGTCACCCGCCCCGCATGTCAGCAGAGTTAGGCCAACAGCGGCCGATGATTTCTGATGCCACTAGTGTTGGCACTCTTTAGCCTTCCCGAATAACTCCACAAACGGATTAAGACTGTTGTACCTATTTATTATGGGTGTAAAAATCTAGCTATCAAATCCAGAGAGAACGACAGACGTGAATAAGACTATAATTTTTCAACCGAGCCCATCATGGGAGAAGAGGTGCGATGAAAGAGGGTCTAACTTTAGTTAGCCAACTCGTTACCAAGACAATTTACTCTCTACTAACCTGATCTGCTTCGACGGTGGGAGCCAAAGGACTTGCAACTATAGTTATGAAAGCACCTAAATGTGGTAGACTACAAAGGGCGGACAGAGTTGTCAGCACTGCTGCCTACCACAATGGTACCGATGGGTGAAACAAAACCAAGGTAACTATCGAGCACAAGCATCACACCTAAGCTATCAAGCTATTGACCTCTACCTAATGCAGAAAGGCAATGAGGAAACCCCAAAAGAGCAACAAACCTTAACTCATGTGGACAAGCGATCCCGCACATTAAATATAGCAAATAAATAAATTGTTATAAGTAAAGAGAAGGTCTAGCGAGATACTAAAAAGAGATGTGAAAATTACTCAAAGAAGTTTTATTCCTCTAAGGTGACTACAGATTCGGAGTCGGACCGAGGGACCCCGTGATAGTGGCGGAGTGCCCGATCTTTCGGTGAGTGGAGGTAATTTCGACTTGGGCGGAAGTAGACCCTCACGATCCGACTACGACGAGCGAACTCGAGGCGCCAATGCAATCGCTGAACCAACTCCCTGTGGTTACCGAACTTGCGGATGCAAGGTCGGCCTCATCACGAAGATCAATCCCTATTTGCAATCGAAAAACAAACAAGAACAAGAGGCGAGCAATCTTAATATCACTCGAAGGTGGAGTCCTGAACTACAGAGGTCAGCGCGTATTTGCGCGTGATCCGTTTAGCAGAGGCTAATCGTAAAACAAAACTCAAGTTGTAAATGAAAACAGTAGTCTAACTAAATAGAGGGGGTGCAGCCCCTGGCGGCAACAGAAGGGGGCACCCTAGGATTGGGAAACCCTAGGCACCACTAGCTGGGCCGCCGCAACCACGGGTCTCCAAGTGGGCTGGTCGTCTATTCTCCTAGGCCTTCATTCTTCAGTACCATGATGTAGTTCAACTCTCTTGCGCGAGCCCGCGTAATCGGCCCAAGTGGAGGGAGCTCCTGGGCCTCTGGCACCGGAGGGGGAGGCACCTGAACCAGAGGCGCCGTGTCTGTTGTCGTCGTATTCGTAGTGTAGTCGATGTCCGCATCATCGTCCCCTTCTTGAAACAAAGTCGTCCTCGACGGCAACTCCTCATCCTCGCCCATGTATGGTGTCAAATCTGCAACATTAAAACTAGTGGAAACACCAAACTCCGCAGGTAAGTCAAGAACATAAGCATTATCGTTAATCTTGGTTAGCACTTTAAAAGGACCAGCAGCGCGAGGCATCAATTTAGAACGGCGTAAAGTAGGAAAGCGATCCTTGCGCAAGTGCAACCAAACCAAATCACTAGGTGCAAAAGTTAACATGTTTGCGACCTTTACTACCCGCAACCTGATAGCGAGCATTCGCAGCAGCAATATTTTGATGAGTTTGATCATGCAACGTTATCATTTGCTCAACATGTGCGACATCATCTAAGTGGGGAGCATCGGCAGCATCCAAAGAAAATAAATCAATAGGCGTGCGCGGAACATAACCATAAACCACCTCAAAAGGGCACATCTTAGTCGAAGATTGCGTAGCACGGTTATAAGCAAACTTAACATGAGGCAAACAATCTTCCCAACGTTTTAAGTTCTTGTCTAAAACAGCCCTAAGCATGGTAGACAAAGTTCTATTTACCACCTCAGTCTGCCCATCAGTCTGAGGATGACATGTTGTACTAAACAGCAATTTAGTGCCCAATTTATTCCACAGTGATCTCCAAAAATGACTGAGAAACTTAGCATCACGATCAGAGACAATTGTATGTGGAATGCCATGCAAACGAACAATTTCTCGAAAGAACAATTCAGCAACCATGCTAGCATCATCAGTTTTATGATAAGGTATAAAGTGAGCCATTTTAGACAAGCGATCAACAACCACAAAAATGCAGAATGCAACCTCCTGTGCATCGCTCCAAAAGAAGGGCGTGTCTTTCTTTGTAAGCTCGTGCAGAGGTGCTGCAATGGGGCTGAAATCACGCACAAATCTACGGTAGAAACCGGCAAGACCAAGGAAACTTCGAATCTGCGTGACCGTCGTTGGTGTGGGCCATTCCCGGATGGCGTCGATCTTGCTGCTGTCCACCTCAATGCCCTGTGGAGTAACAACATAGCCAAGAAACGAGACACGTTGTGTGCAAAACATGCATTTTTCAATGTTGTCATACAAGTTAGCGGCACGTAACGTGTCAAAAACAGCACGCAAATGACCCAAATGTTCGTCCATAGACTTGCTGTAAATCAAGATATCATCGAAATAGATAACAATAAACAAGCTTATAAAGGGTCTGAGAACTTCATTCATCAAGCGCATAAATGTGCTGGGTGCATTAGTCAATCCAAACGGCATAACTAACCATTCATAAAAGCCGTTTTCCATTCATCACCTAATTTCATACGAATCTTGTGGTAGCCACTACGCAAATCAATCTTAGTGAATATAATTGCACCACTAAGCTCATCTAGCATATCATCAAGGCGAGGAATAGGATATCGATATCGAATAGTGATGTTATTAATAGCACGACAGTAGACACACATGCGCCAGGAACCATCTTTCTTCGGAACAAGTAATACCAGAACGGAACAGGGACTGAGAGACTCACGAATGTAGCCCTTGTCGAGAAGCGCTTGTACCTGGCGCTGAATTTCCTTTGTCTCCTCTGGGTTGGTGCGGTACGGTGCGCGGTTCGGAAGCGGCGCACCCGGAACGAGATCAATCTGGTGCTCAATGCCTCGAAGCGGGGGAAGGCCTGGCGGCAAGTCCTTCGGAAAAACATCCGCGTACTCCTGCAAAAGGTGAGTAACCCCAGGGGAAATATCCGAAGGTGGTGCATCATCAAGTGAAACAAGCAAGCCAGCGCACATGAGAACATAGCAGGGTAACTGTGAAGCGTGTAGCTCATCAAAATCAGATCGGGTGGCCATCAAAACAGGAGCATGCAACTTAATTTCAGAATTAGAAGAAGGTGCTGGTGTGTGTGCATGCTGATTTTTAGATTTAGCAGCGCGAGCAATATCTTCTTCAACAATTTGTTCAGGCGTCATGGGATGAATGATGATTTTCTGGCCTTTACTCATGAGAGAATAATGATTTGAACGACCATGATGCAAGCTATCAGTATCATATTGCCAAGGTCTACCAAGTAACAACGAGCATGCTTCCATAGGTATAACATCGCAATCCACAAAATCAGAGTAAGTGCGTATGGAAAAAGGAACGCGTACCGACTGTGTGACCCTAATCTTACCACCATCGTTAAGCCACTGAATGTGATAGGGGTTCGGATGCTTACGAGTGGGCAGAGACAACTTCTCGACCATCATGGTGCTTGCCAAGTTGTTGCAGCTGCCACTGTCGATGATGATGCGAATGGAACGATCCTGAACAACTCCCTTCGTGTGGAATAAGGTGTGACGCTGGTTCTTCTCGGGCATGGCAACCTGCGTACTCAAAACACGTTGTGCCACAAGACTTTCGTAGCGATCAGCATCGCCTGAGTTGACATGAACATCCTCCCTAGCCGCATGGTCAGCGGAAAGCAGGGTATGTGTAGGTTCCTCTGAATCACTAGCGGAAGAATACTCACCATTATCGCGAATGATCAGGGTGCGCTTGCTGGGGCAATCCCGAAAGACATCTCGAAAACCTTTGCAGCGGTGGCACTGGATGTCGCGCGTACGGGCGGTCGAAGTAGTAGAGCCGGTGGCCGTAGTTGCTGGAGACGTCGTCGCGTGGTCGCGCGGTGCAGCAGGTGCAGGCACAGGCGCAGGTGCAGGGGCAGTAGGGGTGGCGCCAGAGGAAGGGCGACGTCCTGCAAAAGAGTTAGAGTAGGTCTTCGAGCGGAGTCCCTGCACTTGTCGTTCAGCTTTGCAAGCAAATTCAAATAGGGTGGTGATATTATCATAGTTCGTAAAATTAAGGATATCCTGAATATCGTGATTCAAACCACCATGAAAGCGTGCCATGGCGGCGGCGTCCGTCTCAACGAGGCCGCAGCGAATCATACCTTTCTACAGCTCCTGGTAATAAGTCTCCACAGATTGTTGGCCTTGTTGGAAGCACTGCATTTTGTTAAGCACATCACGAGCATAATATGACGGCACAAATCTACGTCACATAGCAGTTTTTAATTGTGCCCAGTTAGTCAGAAGGTTAGCAGGATTTTTTTCTTAAACTCACGCCACCAGAGCAAGGCAAACTCTTGAAATTCACTAATAGCAGCCTTAACTTGCGAACTAGCAGGAATATCATGGCATGCAAATTTTTGATCTACCTCTAGTTCCTAATCAAGATATGCAGCAGGATCATATTTGCCGGTAAAAGGTGGAATCTTGAATTTAATTTTAGCAAAGGAATCTTGCTGACGTGGAACACAACGGGCACGAGGAGGGCGATTACCGTCCTGTTCGGAGTCACCGCCGTAGTCTTTATGGACGTCCGTGAGCGACACGGTGAGGCCGTCGAGGCGAGCCATGATGGTGTCGAGGGTGTTCCGAGTAGCAGCTTGAGCGAGGTCGATCTGATCGAACTGCTCGGTGGACGAAGTGACCATCGAATCCAGGCGTTCGTGCATCGTCTGGATATCCGTGGTGAGGCCATCAACATGTGCCTGCATGATTAGCAATTTAGCATCCTTTTCCTCGTCTCCTGCCATGGTTAGTGAAAACGCAGTAGCAAGCAAAAGACAACAAGGTGTATCACAAGCTCACCAGGCGCTCAACTAACGTGCTGTTATCAAGTTCTTATTCGTTCTTACCAAACACACAGAGGGGACCTGCAACCAACAAGTAGTACCGGTGAGAGATTGGAGGAGCGATTACCTGGAGACCCGAAAACCCTCTCGTCAGAGAAATATGTGGAGTTCTGGGTAGGCTGCACTCAGTCCAAGGGTTAGCACAATCAAAACAATAATGCAAAGTTGAATTATAGTGCTAACACGGTACAACTTGTTGCTGGACAAAATATCACGCACGGGGGGTAACCGTGGCAGCAAGGATCACGGAACGAAACAAGGCACGACAGTGAAACTCAAAGAACTAGCACAATGGGAGTGTCGTAAATAGTACAACAGATTTCCCCGAAAAGGCACTAGTAGGAATCATAGTTTATTTGGATTTTCTTTTTTGATTAATTTTTTTGATATTTTTCTCACAACTAGGAGCACCAGAATAGGAACCACAGCAAGTTTCAACTGAAACAGAGACCGGATGTGGTCTACAGAAAATCAAACGTGTTTGCCGGAAAAGGTCGAAACATAGTAATCAATTTTTTTAATTATGCCCCCAATTTTTTTTGAATTTTTTGAGAAACCACACTGACCGAAGGTACCTGTCTCGGAGTTAGGAACCTGCTGTAAAAATTTGAGCCAAAATAGAGTCACGAGCGAAAAGTTATGCCTGTTTTACTGAAGGTACCTCAAGTCAGGGTTTCGGCGGCACAACTCGATGGCGAACGCAGCGGCGGAATCTGGTGGGGTGGGGGGGTGTGCTCGGTGGGTTGCTCGGTGGATCTGGTGGGGGGATATGGACTGCTCGGTGGATCTGGTGGGGGGGTTTGCGAAGAGGGGTTTCGGTCTGGTGTTGCGCAGGGGGAAGAACAGGTGGAAACTAGGGTTTGATGATGGGGATATGGTGGCGGCGAAGCGGCGATGGCGGCGTACGAGGTAACTCTGAGCAGCAACAAAATGAACACGTGAAGCACACAAATTCAACAACGCAAATTATCGAATGAAAGTGCGCGGCTCAAAAGGTGCTAGGATAAAGGTCTAAACCTGAATATGTATATGGTTTTGTGGACGATAGGAGAGTGAAAGCACTCGATAAACTCACCGATCAACCTGGAATCCTGATACCACTTGATAGGGGCGGAGTGCCCGATCTTTCGGTGAGTGGAGGTAATTTCGACTTGGGCGGAAGTAGACCCTCACGATCCGACTACGACGAGCGAACTCGAGGCGTCAATGCAATCGCTGAACCAACTCCATGTGGTTACCGAACTTGTGGATGCAAGGTCGGCCTCATCACGAAGATCAATCCCTATTTGCAATCGAAGAACAAATAAGAACAAGAGGCGAGCAATCTTAATATCACTCGAAGGTGGAGTCCTGAATTATAGAGGTCAGCGCGTATTTGCGCGTAATCCGTTTAGCAGAGGCTAATCGTAAAACAAAATTGAAGTTGCAAATGAAAACAGTAGTCTAACTAAATAGAGGGGACGCAACCCCTGGAGGCTACAGAAGGGGGCACCCTAGGGTTGGGAAACCCTAGGCGCCACTAGCTGGGCCGCCGCAACCACGGGCCTCCAAGTGGGCTGGTCGTCTATTCGCCTGGGCCTTCATTCTTCAGTACCATGATGTAGTTCAACTTTCTTGCGTGAGCCCGCGTAATCGGCCCAAGTGGAGGGAGCTCCTGGGCCTCTGGCGCCGGAGGGGGAGGCGCCTGAACCAGAGGCGCCTGATCTTCTGGCGCCGTGTCTGCTGTCGTCGTACTCGTAGTGTAGTCGATGTCCGCATCACCCCGACTCCTCTCTTCCTAGCTTGGCTCCTACCCAAGCTCTCACCTCATGCTCTCCCTAATCTACACAAAGGTAGGGGCAACATCTTGCGAACCCTTTTTTTTGTCCAAGGATGGTATGTCTTGAATGGAGGTAGAGAATGCCTCTTATAGGCCTTCAAAGGCGATATTCTTGTGTAGAAGTGAAGCTAACGGGTAGAGTGACCAACACACAAAGTTTAATTGTGTATCTCTACAACAACAGGTCGACCGGCCTCAGATAGCATCTTTTCATCACTATTTTTCTTCTATACGTTCTTGATCTTCTCCTAAAGTTGGTAATGGTTGTGTTTGTCTTAGGAAAAGAAGTTATAGATCGACTGACCTAGTCAGAAGCCGACCGGTCTGACTCTAGCTCATCTCGATCTTCCATTGCATCGACTTTCTCGACAATGTGTGCAAGTTATCAAAAAAGGTGGTTTTGAGCCTAAAGATCAGGGTATAGTCGCTACACGTGGTCCATCAATCTTTGGCCTAGGCCTTTGGACCGTAGGATGCACCTACTTGATACGCTCCACTGGGGATTACTTAGACTTGTATGCAGGTAAAGCTTGGGCCCGAAAGGATTCAGTGCAGGGAGAAACTTGTCCTTTCCATTTTCCTTATATTAAAATTGATAATAATAATAATAATAATAATAATAATAATAATAATAATAATAATAATAATCAGCAAATTACGATAGTTGAAGAATGTCTTCTGCCGAGCAAAAGCCGCAGTATAATGGTGTCCAGGAGCCAATATTTATTTATTATTAACAGTAAAGCTATCTGTTCCCAATATAAATCCATAAGAATACGACGTAAAGTGTGTATTGCACCACAAGGAACCAGCCTACTATATGTTAAAAATTTAGGCAATTTCAGTTTTAATTTAATCCAGAAAAATATAATCAACATGTTTGTGACATCAGATATGCGCACGTGTCCAAATATGATGATTATATAAAAGATACTAATTATCACAAGAAGATGTTTAGACATTAAAAATTCACTAAAGCTAGAGAGCGAAACAGGGTTAAAGCAAAAGAGTGGAAATAAACATAAATTGGGTTTCAAAATTCAAAGTTTGAATTAAAAAAGGGCTAATTTGACACCCAGCTGAGATCTCAAAACTTTTCTACTAAACTTGAAAATCTCCAAGAAGCAAAGCTGTTTTTCATCCAAAATAAGGCCTAGTTACTGTTTGGAACTTTTTCAAATTATGCAGTTAAGCCCCTCAAAAACCCTAAAAATCCTACAGAACATCTTTTCAAACCAAGCTTGTTTGAGCTTGAAAAATTCGTATTTTCAAGTTTATCCCAAAACGAAAGTCGTGTCCTATCTTTCATACTCCAACTTTTGTTTTTACACTTTTGAAAGTTCAGTTCAAATTTTTGAAGAAAACTACCGTTGAGCTGGCGTCCCGACAGCCCGCCCTGGCGCGCTCTATTGCAGGCCGCCAGTGGCCGCCACATGGCCGGTGAGCGGCGGCGGCCTCGGCTGGCCGGACAAACCCCCTGCAGCCGCGTCGCACCTCCCCACGCACACACCAACCCCCTTGTCCGGTCATTTGCGTGTTTCCCTCGCCCTGTCAGCCTCGCCGCTCGACGCGCCATCATGGCGGGCAGAGCTCCGCGACTGGCTGTTGCGCGCATGCCTGCCCAAAGCCGCGCGATCCGCCCATTTGCCCAACCGCGTGCTAGCAGAAGCTGTTGGAGCATCTCTCATCGCGCATGTGAAGATCTTCGGCCTCCAACCCGTGGCCGCGCTCTGCTCGAGCTTGCAGGCGCACTCATGGTGACCTACCGGCACTGCGTCACACATGCGCGCGCCCCGAGCACCAAGGCTCACTCACCAGCCTAGCTAGCCCCTCGAACCAATCCCAGAAAGAATCAAGCAGCCCTCGGCGAGAATCAAAGAATCCCATTGCCGCCAACCTCCATTCTCGCCGAGCTCCACCTCAACGTTGAGCTCCATCCTCCGGCCATCCCCGTCGCCACCAAGACCCTCCGCGAGCTCCGCCTTGTCCTGCGGAAGCTCTCAAGCCACTCCGCCCCTCACCTCGACCCTAGCAGCCCGCCGCCGACACCGCCGGAGCAAGCCGGTTCACCGCGCAACGTCGCCAGCCCACGCTGTGCAACCTCCGGCCATGAATCCGCCTCCAACAGACGCGCGGTGAGCTCCTCGTCACTTCCTGCCTGGTTCCCCGACCTCCCCCACTGTTTCCTCGCCAGAATCCAGCCACCGACGAGCTAGGACCCCATCGCGTTCCCCTTTTTAGTTCTAGGGTCCTCCGTGTAAGATTCAAGGACTTGTTTGCAAGAGTTTAAAAGATCCAGGGTCCCCGGCGCAAAAATATTCTTTAAACCTATTTCAAATTTCTAAGATCTTCTAAAATACGTTAAATATCATAGAAAAATCAGAAAATGCATAAAAATACTCCCTGGACTCTTGCGGTTGAAAACTCTAATCTCATATTTGCATGTATATGCTTTTGATGAATTGGTTTTGAATTAAAATTTTAACTCCGTTTTAAGTGATTTGTGCACCATTTCAAATCCTGAACTCCTCTATAGCTGATTTTTGGATATGTTGTTTGTAAAGCCTGTAGTAGTGCTGTGTCCGAAGGGGACCTGAAAATATGCTCTGTAGCCTCTGTTATTAATTGTTTGGCCCCCGTTTGGAAGTAGATATCGAGGGGAAGAATTTGGCATTGGCATTCACGAGCTCCCAATACCGGTGTTTGGAAGAGCTGGGCATTGACTGAGGGAATTGAAATCAAATGCCGTGGGCATTCGCGAACCCTCCCGCCCGCCTGCGCACGATTCGGACCCCCAACCTCGATATTGCTCGGTATCGCCTCCGCCCCGCCCCACGTACCGCTTCGCTCTCGAAAAAAAGAGCACGCTCGGGCGCAACTGTGGAAGGGCGGGCAGGCCGCCTCCGTCGCCGACCGACCGACTGGCTTCCCCTCCGCCGAACCCATCCCCAGCCGCCCCCAAACCACCCTCGCGCCACCGTCAGCAGCAACACCACCACCGCCAGACACCGCATCCGCCGAGATCGAGCGCCACCAAGGACAAGAAGGGGTCTTCACCGAGATCTGGCCGCCGCTGCAGCCGTGAGGGAGAGAGGAGGAGCTCCGAGGAGGCGGCGGTGGCGGCGCGTCCGAGGAACTGGCTCCCGCGGTTGTGGCGGCGCGGAAGCAGTGGAGAACGGAAGGACAGGCTACGAGATATTTGGAGCGTCGGCGGTGGGGAAAAAGGAAGTCGAGAAAATAAAAAAAACAAAGGAAAAAAGATTTTAAAAAAAAGAGGTGGTAAAATAAAATAAAAAAGGAAAGGAAAAAGAGAAGATAAAATAGAGAAGGGAAAAAGCAAGAAAGAAAAAGATGGGAGGAATATTGACAAATGAAAGTGAAAAGTAATATATATTATCATGTATTAAAAGTGAAATATGCATGTTGTGAAATATATTCTCATGTATTAAAAGTGAAGTAATATATACTATCGACAAATAAATATGCATGTTGTGAAATATATTTTGCAATCCATTTACAAACAACCTAACCTACAATTCCACCTTTGTACATCCAAACATGAATTGGAATTGGTTGCTTCCTTTGATTCCAGCTCTCAAATACTTACACATCCAAACAATGGCATTGGTATTTGGGGTCATTTCCAATTCCCCTCAGCATTGGTATTCTAGGCCAAATCAATACCACACCCTCCAATATCTACATCCAAACGAAGCCTTAGTGAATTCTATTCTAGCTCAGTTCTAAAATCTATTAAAACTAATTTCTGCAGTAATAAATCCTCAACTTCTGCTGGAGGCTTAGTAACTTGTTAGCACGTGCTAGAAAAATGTTAGACTTAATTTTTGACTCTGCCTAGGCTATCAAATAAATAGATGTATGTTTTAGGGTTGGTATTTATTTAAGGCTCTTCAAGTTGTATTTTTACCTACCACTTGGCCAAAGCACTTCGTTTGATCATGCCTAGCTCTGGTAGCAATATCTACTATTTTGGATGTGTTTTTGATTTTATATGTTTTAATCTTGAATCTAGGGTCTGTGACTTGTACCATTTTTAATAAATTCTGTACAACTTAGTTTTAGCTATATTCGGGTGAGCTTAGCTCTTATGCTCCTGTAGCTGTCATAAAGTTTGTAGATAAAAAGGATAAATAGAAATAGAGAAACAAAAATAAGAAGGAACTAGAGTAAAAGTCGAAATTAATAAAAGGATGTAAATCACTTGTGACTAATCAAAGCAAATGTGGGTGCATGTTAGTTTTAATTCCAGAACTGAATACATGTATAAGAAGTATGAGTTTAAATTGTTTTATATATGTACACAATCACCATCATATAGATCTAAGTCTAGCACCATGCACCTTCTCTACTTTTGTGAAGAAAAGAGTAGTACACTAGAGTGTCTAGGTGAATATGGCCTTGAGTGCCTTAGATTTTAGACCATAGTATGCTTAGTAGCGTTCAAACTTGTGCATCTCATGTAGAAGGCGCTCTAGCTGACGGTACTTACGATCTCGTCCCCGCCAACGAAGAAGAAGCTCCCGAAGGTGGTGCCAACGTTATTGTGATTGACCCAGAGACTGACGCCAGTGTAGCTCAAGAAGGCAAGCCCCGGAGCATAACCTAACTTTAAAGTTTAGGCAACTATAAATTATTTATTGTGCATTTATGTTCAAGGAATTATTTGAATACCCTAGTTGCATAATTCTAGTACTTATGTTTTGCAATACTAGTATGATAAGGTCGATAGTGCAATGCTTTAGGACCGTTACAAGTCGAGTGATTTCCTGTCACACGCGAGATATTGGAGTTGCTTGTCTTTACTTATGTTGGAATCATAAGGATGGACGGGCGGAATGGTATGTGTAGATCTTCCATCCTTGTATGATAATTGGATTAAGGTCATAACGTGTGGTATCTGTGTGTCAAGATTTTGAACGTACCATGCACATGCCAAGTCTGGGCTCCGGTAAGCCCAGTACCCTATTGATACAGCTAGGACCGATAGCCTTCTTTCCTTGGAAATGTATTTTCCCTTGCTATTCACAAGTGGTTACATGCATGAGATTGGTCGGCTTGTGTCCGCGAGTATCCGATAACCTTGTATCCTAAGGGAGTGGGAGTTGGTTTGGAATTGTGGATTGACGGGAAAGGTTGGGTAGTGCTTGTGCCTTTCATAGCAAGCATTATTCGTGTGTGTTGGGTTTCCCTGGCCAGGTAGTGAAATTCGGTTCGAACTGTCTGGTTCTCGGGGTTAATGAGACTGCTTGACTGCTGTGCTACATTGAGTAAGAAGTGAAACTATGAGGAGTAATGAACTTGTTGTTTGTACTAAATTGTGTTGCACCACTTGCATGCTTAGAAGGGATGCTAATCTAAACTGGTTAACACTACTAGAACCTAATGCCAAAATAATGAAAGTAAGTATCGACATTTAGCCGCTTTCTGGCAAAACAAACCCACCAGCCAAAAGCCTCTCATGTCTAGGAGTCGGTGATGTAGTTTTCACCCGACGGGTAAACCTAGCTGAGTATTAGTATACTCAGCCTTGCTTGTGGCTATTATTTCAGGTACTGTTTTGGATGAGGCGGTGAATTATGTCGCTTGGCCTGCCCAGGTTCCTCCTGGCTGGCACGTCGAGTGGGTTCCGTCCTCTTCTGAGGATCTGGAGGAGTAGCACCATGGACGACTTCATTGTGGTGTTGCTATGTATCGTTATTAGTTTAATTTCCGCTGCTTGAACTCTCTAACTTTTACTTTGATTTCAGACTTGTTTGTAATAATTTGATGAGACTATTTATGTTAAGTTGAACTTGTGGAATGTTGTAATATCTGAAACTCACCTTCGTGTGGGCGCGCGTGTTGTTTCGATCATGAAAGAACGTGGTTAATCAGGTATAATCCAACGGTGCTCCAGCTTATTCCGAATTAAGTGCCTGACTGCGTGATTAGTGGTCCATTGGTACTTAACTTGGAATAATTTTGGAGTCGTCCGCCACAGCAACAGTGCACTAGTCGACATAGTGCTTGTTGGTGTAGTCGTCCCGCTCGATGCAGTGCATAAAGGTTGTCGTGCCGATCAACGAGACGCCGGCAAGAAGACGATCAATGATGCCACCAGGAAGAAGAGAACGAAGCGAGTAGTCGTGCCGCTTGTGGACACTCCCCAAAAACGTGATTGCTAGCCTTCACCCGAGCAGGCAAACTCATGGACATCAAGGTTTTGGAGGCCTACTCTTCCCATACACGTGTGCGCAAGGACCGCAACGGGGAAGACTTAGCAAGCAGCGAAGCTGTGGATTTTTCTCTCACCATTCATTCCAAATGGAAGGAATCGAGGGCCTTTATATTGCAGCCGGAGGCAACCAAGGATATCAAGAGTCCTCAAAACTCCCATAACTCTAGAATTAAGATTCCTGAAAACTCTCATAACTCTAGAATTAAATAATAGAAACACCCACATGCAATTAGCTAGGAATAAAACTCCCTCCATCATGTGGCAGCACTAAGGGCGTGTTTGGCAGGGCTCCAGCTCTGCCGAACCAACTCTGGAGCTGCTGCTCCACCATAGAGCTGCTCCACTTGTGGAGCTGGGCTCTCAATTTGGAGCTGATATATGTGTTTGGCAGAAATAACAGCTCCAACTTCGGAAAGAGACAATTTGAATGGATTACCCTGTTTCGCCCTCCGGAACAAAGAGATGGTGCATGGTGTTGGCCTTTTTTTTTGTTCTTTTTTTTTTCTTTTGACGCTACATAGAAATGGTGCATGGCGTTGGCTTTTTTTTTACAAGCCATGCATTTGATCAAACAAATATCCCATCAAACAAGAAGTAGACATGTTTAGACGCACAAATTGTTCAAACGCTAAAAGTGCATAATTCAGTTACAAGCTAGTTCCAACCAATATCGAGGGTCGTGGCAAGTTCATCCCGAAAAGTATCCATGCAATGCGCACTACCTTCTGAAGTAGATGTAGAACGTCTTCTAGACCTGACCGCGCCCTGACCAGCTGCAGCCAGGCCCTGGCCGGCCATAGCCGCACCCTGGCCGGCCGCTATCGCGCCCTGGCCGGCCCCAGCTGCACCATGGCCGGCTGCTCCGGCTGCCCCAGAAGGCGAACATACTGCTCGAGTTTTAACAGCAGCCGGTACTCTCCGGTTGGAAGGTGCGTGTAGAACCCCATGAAGACGAAGGCATCTAAACCTATTGGAGCAATCTGGGAGGTCGTTGGGTTGCAGAAGAACAGGTCGTCCCCTTTGGAGAGGATGAGGAGGCCGTCGCAGGCGGCCTCCACGTAGAAGGACTTGGACTGGATCCGGTAGACGGCCTGAGGCTGCGGAGCAACGACGCTGCAGTCAAGATGGAGCATCTCGAGTTGGCTGAAATTGGTGGAATTGGTGACGCATTGGACGAGGGGGCGTGCGGGCTGACGGTGGTGGTGCGCGAGGATGAGGTGAGGCGCCGCCATGAACGGCAGACTGCACGGCAAGTGAGGAGGTGCTTGGGAGGCAGCCGGATGAGGATCTCCCAGACAATGATCTCCACCGGAAGCTTGGTAACGTTGTTGCTGCAGACCGGCATTGGCCCGGTCTTTGACATCGCCATGGCCGAACGCTTGGGATTGGGGGAGCTCATCGTCTCTTATATATTCAATCTGTCCTCTCGGTACGATTTTCCTTCCTTTAATACCGGTGATTACGATCTTTTCTCTTTTGGATACTTTGATTTTATCTCTGTTGATTTGCAACAACAGCAGTGCGGAAGATTTTTTCAGCTGAAAAACCGGATCTATGCCGTCTTCTAATTAACTTGGCCACGGCCCCTCGCCGTGAAGTTTAGATACTGAGTTAAAATAGGAAACGTTGAATATGGGAGGGATATGCCTTCGATTTGAACATAGGGTATGTGTGCGTGAAATAAATAGTCCCTGATGTTTAATGCTTTATAGAGTTTCCATGTACTCCCTCCATCCTCTTTTGATCGTCCTATTTCAAAAACTCAAAAACTCAACTTTTCACAAATGATAGTTTTATTTGCTATTGGTATGGGACATGGCAATAAATATCACCAGTAACGAGGAGTTCCCAGTTAAAACATTGGATGACCAACTAAAAAATTTGTGTTGCATTAATAAGATGATATAAGCAAGGTTGTTCTCCTTGGTCTTTGTGTCAAGGTGAAATAGGACTATCAAAAGAGGATGGAGGGAGTATACCATGTTAAGAATTATGGTGTGTTTTCTTGTGTGACAAATGAAAAACTCAATATTCCCATATGTATCATTTAGATGGATTGTACTCATAGTAGCCCTTCATCTATATAATTAGTTTTAAGATTAGCCCACATTTATTGTTTTTTAATGTAATCCCATATTTATTGTTCTTAATTGATAATCAAAAGTAACTTTAGCCTTCGTGATCCAAACGGGCCTAAGTCTCTCCTAATATGATACCTGCTAATTGGATGAGATTATTGACACAACGTAAAGTCATCTTGCAATGTTCTGTCAAAAAGGGTATGATCTCCACCGGAAGCTTAGTAAGGTTGCTGCAGACCAGATTGAGTCTGGCCTTTGACATCACCATGGTCGAACGCTTGGGATTGGGGGAGCTCATCGTCTCTTATTCAATCTGTCCTATTGCTGGTAGGATTTTGCTTCCTTTAATACCGGTGATGACGATATTTTCTGTTTTGAATACTTTGATTTGGTCTCTGTTGATTTGCAACAACAGCAGTGCGGAATATATTTTTTTTCAGCTGAAAAACCGGATCTTTGCCATCTTCTAACTTGGCCACGGCCTCTTGCTCTGAGACGTCGAGATACCGAGTTAAAATAGGAAACGTCAAATATGGGATATGCCTTCTGCATAGGCATCTGAAAGGTTTGCGTGAAATAAATAGTCCGCCATCTTTAATGCCATTATGGAGTTTGGAAACACACATACCTACTCTCAATACTAATTCCACGTATACCATATCAAGAATTATGGTGTTTTCTTGTGTGACAATTAAAAAACTCAACATTCCCATATGTAATATTTAATATTTTACAATGTCCATCTATCTATCTATCTATAAAAGAACGAGTATAATTGAAAATGTTTCTCACCAATTTGGGCTTACCTTACCCCTCACGTTGAACCCACGTGTAAAGGTCAACATGGGTGGGAAGGGGTTCGAACCCTCTAGAACTTATGTTTGCTAAAATCAAAATTATTTTAACACCATCGACGGTCTTACCCACCCTCGCTGAGGCAGCTGTCGCAGTGCACCCGGGCGTTCAGCTGCGCAGCGCATAATCATCAGCACCGGGCCCGGGTTCCTGGAGAGCTCGTGGTTCGCGGAGTTTGACGAGTCAGATGGTCCATCGTGTGTGCCTGCTGCAGCTGCAGCGCCTCTTCTTTGCGTTCGACAGTGGCGCCGAGGAGGACGACGGTGTGTCCATCTTCGAGGTGTGCTCGGGGGTGCGTTTCTCGGATGTGTACATCAACGACACGACGTGGGTTGCGGCCACCGAGGACCGCATGGTCACCGGGTGTACCCGTCCTGGCCTTGAGGTGCATGGTCATGATGGAACAAAAAAAGTCGTTCTTGCTTGCGGCCTCCGGCAGATGCTCAGATGATGCATCATCAATTCAGCATTGTCAGAAAAGAAAAAAGCATTGCCGCAATTGTTCTTGCTCTCTGCAATTGTGATGCTGCTTGCTTTCGGCCAGCAGGTAGAAGCCGATGAGCTCAGAACAGGAAGAAGATGATCCACGCAATGTACCGCAGCTTCAGTGGTAGCAGTCTGTCCCAAAACCTTAACAGGATCAGGTGTCGTATACTGCACGGGGGCCACAAACGGGGCACGGTGCGCGCCCGCTGGGCCGTGACCAACACCGACGGCGAGGCGCAGTACTCGACCTCCGACGAGTACCCACAGGGCCTATTGTGAGGTCCAGCTGCTTGCTTCACAAAGACGCTACCGGAGGGCGTCTCCATTGCTCTGGCTCGAAGGGTCGACAGGCGTCACGAATAAGGACGGAAAGACCACCATACAATGCCCACGGCCACCGATAGGGCCGCTTGAGTTCGGTCTCGAGGTGGAGAAGTACATGAAAGTGGAGCACGCAAAGCTTCAAGCTCAAGGTGAAGCCGTTCAGCTGAGTGAAGAATACGATGACGGCGGTCGTCGCGTCCCGAATGCCACCGGTCATCTCTACGCGCATGGGAAGTAGTTTGGAAGTTGCATATTCAATCTTTGTGCTCACGTCTGTGCTGATGTTTTTAATGAAGGCCAATATGATATAGGACATTATGTTTTTTCTGCTATCATCTAAATTCAATCCAATGGGATGCTTCAATTGTTCTGGAGATGTATTACTAGATTTGTTCTAAACACCCTCGCAAAAAAAAAAGATTTGTTCTAAACACGTAATGAAGGTCAATATGATAGGACAATATGTTTTTTTGGCTAGCATCTAAATTCAATCCAATTTGTATGTTTTAGTTGTTCAGGAGAGGACTACATTTGTTCTTAAACACGTGCGTGTCGCACGTGCATTTTTGCTAGTACCATAAAGGATTGAATAAATTGAGGACACTTCTCACCCAAAATACTATCCCCTTACCCCTTCCGGGCTAATGGGTGGGCCTAGGACGACCAAGAGGGAGGGGAAGGGGAGATTGATTTGGTCATCCTCCTGCGGTTGTTGGCGCCCACCACAACCTTTATTTTTGTCACTAATGTATTTCCTACCCATTGGACCCACTTGTCATTCTACTATTTTCTGGTGAATCAATTAGCAATCAGATGTCTTCTCGAGAATCAATTACAATATTGAGCCTTTCATTCTTTTCTCGTAAATCAGTTAGGAATCAAATATCTTCTCGTGAATCAATTCAAATAATGAGCATTCTATTCTTTTCTCATGAATCAATTATAATAATGAGCCTTCTATTCTTTGCTTGTGAATCAATTAGAATAATGAGCCTTCCATTCTTTTTGCAAGGGATTGAGGGACTGGGAGATCTAATTTTTTCCTTCCTTAATTATGCACATGCAAACACACCCACAAATCATGCCATCGCCATAATCCTTACCCACCTGAAATCCCTCCTCGTCCTTCCTTGCAAAATACCCGCCCCATTCTGTGCTCGATGCATCCATCCTAAACCGATCGTCGCGAGTCCATTTTCCATTACACCATGCATGCACACCGCAGCAGACTGGCTGACCTCCTCCTACCCTTCTCCCTCTCCCCCCCCATCCTCCTCCTCGGCTAGCCAAAGATCCGCCATCGGTCCTCAATGTGCGATGGTAGCAGACGCCTCCGACGGGCCTCTTCAACTTACCCAAGCACGACGTCGTCATGCCAGCGCGCAATAACATGCTCTTCCTCCTGCTCCTCGCCCTCACAGTTGGCATTGCTCCTCGAGCCTTGATTTGGTGGTAGCAATGGCAACCTAGGTTGACATGGAGGTCATCTTCGTGCACGGGAGTCTGCTGATGTCGTCGATGAAGCGAGCTCGGTTGTGGTGGTCAACAACGTCCATGACACCATGGATGACGCTCGCTGTATCGGTGCAACCAGCCACTGCCATCTCTTCCCGGTCGTAAGCATCTTCTCTCCCTATGCTGACACGCTATGTTGCAGCGCTCCACGGAGGTGGAAGTTGAACAGCTTCAAGATGGTGTCTGTGGGGTATACCTCTTTAGCTTGCCTGACGCCTCCCGCTTTGGATTCCTCTAGGGCTCGCACTCTGAGGCTCCAATCTATTATGTGAGCGGTGAGCCGCCTGAATCGCACCCTTTTGATTGAATCGAATTATTAGATTGGGCCAGATTAATGGATTATTTATGCCATCAGTTGGGTTGTTTTCAACCTATCTTGTGTTTTGGGCGATAGGTTGTGGCATCTCCATGGCTGATTGAGCGGCAGTTTCCCCCACTACGCTGCAGGTATGTGTGATGTGTCTGCAGCCTTCATGTGCATTGGAATTAGCGGGAAGCCGACCGGGATGGCGCTTAGGAAAGCACTAGGAAGACAAGGAGGATGCGGCAGTGGCAAACCTATTCCCGGTTGGAATCCAAGCACAGGCCAGGCGATGCATAGTGTGCCATGCACCGCGCTACCACGCCAGAGGGTCCAACCACTGGCCCTTCCCAACCTCCACAGTCTCACCCTCTAAACATGTTTTTGAGATGAGAGAAAATGGAGATGGCGGGGGTAAGGTCGTGTCCCTCATTGATTGGGTCCAATGTCCACCTCATCTGCTCCCTTATGACCTCAAGTGAGTACGTGTGAACCATTGGCATCACAAAGATGCCTCTACCACAAAGTAGTCTTTCCTGTTAGCATATCTCTATTATATATATACTCTGAGAGAATGACATTATGACTATTGAGCCTTCTAAGAAATTTATAATGGCATCTTCTAAATTGAGAGAAATTTGTATTCCTTACCCAGTGAGTGCTTAGCTCCAGTCAACTTAAGGTCCTATATTCTTTGTTTTCATGCTTCTCTCGACCTTTGGGAAGTGCATGTACTGGTTTGACATGTATCATAAACTGATTGTGATATGAAAATGTGACAATGTTATTTGAACCATTCTTTGTTTTTTGAGCATACCCTATTAATTTATTGATTCTCAGAATATCATTGGACCTAACGTTTCTTTGATATGAGAAGGTATGCAATCACTTTTGGTACAAGATTGTGATGTGCAAGCCCCAATTAAAATTGGTTTAAACTTGCCTGTTGAAAGTTTACCGCTAGGTGACCTTACCTTGCAAGGTGGTTAATAAGAATAATGCTTTATCATTAGATATTTTATATTTCTTTGGGCCAAAATTTTATCATGTATCATTTTTTTCCAGAAATTAGAAACAATATATGCACCGACTATGTGCTCCATAAAAGCATCAAAGTCGACGTTACCACATGAATGAAGAGGTTAAAAATCTGTGGTACACCACTACCCAGAGTTCCAAGACAACCCTTCAAGTTATCCCGTATACACCGGTGTACTTTTACAACTGCATATTCCACGAGTCAAGTCTCCCAAAACTAAAATTATGAAAGAAGTTTTATATCGACTGTACATATATTTTATATGAGTTTCTCCTTTGTATTAAGAGATTCTAACTTTGTACTTTATTTTTAAGCTTCCATGATCTAAAATTTGTCTCTCGTATCCTTTCATCCATACTATATATGTATCTTTAATTTATGGGAATCTAAATTGAATTTATGAAAGTATAAAGTGAATGTAATCGTTCTAAACCTGTTTCTTCTCAAATCAGTTTTTTTATTTTCTTTTTATAGTACGTGCCTGTATTTGTCATGCCTTTTTAATTATTTCTGATGAACAATATGAAGAAAGCCAACAATAATATTCTCTGCATTACAACGGTTTTAAATTCAATAGGGTGCTTGGTGGCTAACAACCTTAGTACTATGACATTTTGAAAAGCTAGAATATACCCATCTCTGTCAGCACTCGAAGGTGGTTAATAATAATATCATGTATTATTAAATATTTATATATTTTAGGCTACATTTTTATTGTGTAACACTTTTTCAGAAACGGTATACGCATTGGTCCTGGAAGCCATTCGAATGTGGTTAATTGATAAGAATATTTATTTATTATTAAATCTTTGTTTTTCAATTTAAATTGTTATGATGTTTCACTTTTTTTAGTAATTAGAAATGGTATACACATCGAGGCTCCACAAAAGCATTAAAGTTGATGTCGCCACACAAATGGAGATCTTAAAAGTATCTTCGATAACACTGCTGCCAGAGTTCCATGACAACCCTTCCCCAAAACACAAAATATGAAATAAGTTTTTTTTAAGTCTACATAAATTTTATATGAGTTTGTGTTTGATATCAAGATAAGAAATTCTAGCTTTGCAGTGTATTCTTAAATACTCTATAATTTGTCTCACATATTATTTCATCTATACTATATTTATATATTTTGTATATGAGAATTTAAATAAAATTAATGACTCTAAACTTATTTATTTTATTCTAATAGCACGTGCATGTCGCAGGTGCCAAAAGACTAGTTATCTACTATAATTGTTTGTGCATGAGTTTATCTCTAGTAGTTCATATGCAATGAGCAGAACCTATTAGTTATGAACCTTAGCTCTAGAAAGAAACTTTCTTCGAACAAGTATAATGGTTTGATTCTTTACGGTCCTTGCTATGGTACTCTCTCTTACCTCCTTGGGGTAAGATGTTAATCAAATCTGGAAACATAAAAAAAGATATTAACCGCTTCTCTTCTCTCTAACTACTGGCCACGAGCCGATCACTACTACAAAAAGTATTTTCGGAGGCGGAAAAAAACCATTTTTGGAGGCGGTTTTTGTGTCCAACTCCGAGCATGCGCTTCAATTAATGAGCTATTAGCAGAGGCGGTCCTACGCCCGTCTCCAAAAATCAGGAAAAAAACACAAAAAAATGGAAAAGCCCGCCGGGCCCATCACAGGCCCGGCAAGCCCATCGCCGCTGCTGCTGGATCCGCCGCCGCTGCCGTGGATCCGCCACCGCCCCTGCTGGATCCACCGCTACCAGATCCGCCGCTCCTCTCCACGCGCCGCCGCCAGATCTCGCTCCGCCTTGTGGAGCTCGACATGCCGCTCGCCTCATCTGGCAGCGCCCAGGCGAATGAGGAGCCGCGCCCTCGCCAGATCTGTGAGGTTTGATCGTGTCAGTGTGGAGGAGGAGCCGTGCCCTTACCGGATCTGTGGGGGGTTGCGCCGCCACTGGCCGGATCTGGTAGCACCCTCACCAGATCTGCAGGGGGTTGTGCCCCCGCCTCCGCTTGCTGCTCGCCTGGGTTCTTTGCCGAGGAGAGGCTAAAGGAGATGACAAAGGAGGAGGCGCCACAGGTGGATGAGACGTGGTGCCACTGCTGGTGGATGGAGGCACGAGGGAACGGAGGGATGAGCGACGGCGTTGTGCTCATCAAGGGAGAGGAGAGCGGAGACTGGGTGAGGTAAACGGGAGAGAGAGAGAGGGGAAATGAAGGATGAAAACCCTAGAGGCTTGTTATATATGAACCCATCTAATGGGCCATATGGGCTCGATTTGGGCCTGAGCGGTTTTAGGAGGTGGACATTTTTCATTTTTGGACTTTCAGAGGCGGTTTTTATAATCCGTCCGCCTCCTAAAATCGATTTCGGAGGCAGACAAAACCAACCGCCTCCAAAAATAAAAAAATGTCCGCCTCTGTTAATCACCGCTATTAACAGAGGCAGACATTTTTCTGTCCGCCTCTGAGGTCATTTTTGGAGTGTCTTCTAAAATGTTTTTTTAGTGGTACACGACCCATGCATGCATGCAAAATGTTATTATCTCCAACTCCGGTCATTTGCATGCATGCGTGTTAATGGTTTAATTTTGTTTCCATATTTTTCCTCAACAACATACTCACATGTGTACAACTCACACATATCACGTTAAGAAAAATAATATTACAGTTCAACAGAAGAAAAACATGCCGTGTGAGGGGGAAAAGGGGTCAAATCATTCACGTTGGAACTATGGATAAAACATGTCGCCATGTTAAATTCACATGGAGAAAAAAACTGAAGCATTGGTAAAGAAGGAAAAAAACGGACAGGCTGTGGGATGCCACGTTAGGACAGGAAAAAAAATGAAGTATCAACATAGAGAAGACATGTCACGCTCATGTACACAGGAAAAAAATGATGATTCATATGTAACGGCATGTCTTTTTTATTGGATATATGGGAAGATATTTTCATATTTTTAAAAAATTATAAAATATATAGATAAAATTCTAATCTATTATCTCCTAGGAGGTAATATTTCATTCTAATCATATGTCATTCTAACCACCATGATCTACTTAAATGGATGGTCCACATTCATTTAGGAGTACTGTAGCAAACCCCAACTAATATCTCTGTAGAAGTCAAGAGGTGACAAGGACATCACCGCTCATGATTTATGGGGTGTTTGACTAATTATACTTGTAGATGAGATAAATTAGAAGAGAAGCATCCTTAAATGATGAATCAAAACTTTAGCAAGTGTCAATATTAAGAGTGGACCTCATATGGTTAGACTTTCTTGAGTTGGTTAAGGGACGACACATCATCGCTTTGATACTTGAGCACTATCTCGTACAAACACTACTACAAAAAACGATTTTAGGAGATACTGCAAAATGGAGCTCAGAGGCGGACACAAAATCTGTGAGCCTCTGTTAATCCCAAGCATTAATGGCGGTGGACACTATTTATTTTTGGAGGCGTTTCCGTCACACCACCTTCCAAAATCGAATTTCGGAGGTGGACATTTTTACACAACTGCCTCTGAAAATAATTCATTTTTTTAAGGCGGACGTTTTAAGATGTCCGCCTCCATAATTCTATTTTCGGATGCGGACAAATTATAAGGCCCGTTTTCAAAATGATGAAAGCCCAAACAGGCTCAAATGGCCCAAACAAGCCGTTAGGGTTTGGTATCCGCCCACTCTCTCTCTTTCTTTCACTTTGCTCTTAGCCTCTCTCTCCCACCAGACACCAACCCCTCTGTCACTTCCATCCCCACCCTAGCGCCGCCGGCGGCAAGCATGCCGCCACACTCGGTGGCCTCGGCAACTCGTGGAGGCACGTAGGCAAGGAGGATGGCAATGAAGGCGAGCATTGTGGCGAGGCGAAGCGGACGGCGACAGCGTCGAGCGGCATGGATTTGAGCACAGCGTGCAGGAGCGGCGGATCTACGTGCAGGCGACGGCCACAGCGGGGGGGGGGGGCAGCGGCGGAGGATCTGCATGCAGGCCTTGGCCATAGAGGGAGGACCGACATCGGGAGGACGACGATGGATCTCCCTCCAGGGCAGCACCAGCAGGTCTACAGCGAGTGGGTGGCGGCGTGAGCACGGATCCTCCTGGGGGCGGCAGCACGCCCCAAGATGGGCTTGGCGGATCTGTGGATGGGCTCGATGGGCCTATGGGTTTTGTTTTTGAATTTTTTTATTTGGATTAATAGTGGCGGGCAGACAACCGCCTCTGAAGATTGCTGATGAACAGAAGCCTTGTGCTATTGGCGGATAAGATTTCTGCCTTTGAAAATAAAAAATGACCAACTCTGAAAACTTATTTTGTAGTAGTGAAGCCACATGCTTACTATAGAAATGGCAAACCAAGTAGCTTATGTCCGGCATTGCAATGGGAGGATTTAACACAGCTCATGATGAAGTGTAGTCGGCAGTTCCGTTGCACCTATCAATTCTGGGCGTTTGCTCATTGCCGGGTGTGGGTATGTGAAAGGTTGAGGGTATGAATTAACACTTATCCTTTGCCGAGGGTATAGTCGTTAGACTTGCACTTTTTGTGGAAAAAGTTGTACACCCGTGCTGGGTTTTGATCTATTTCAATAGCTGCGATCCCGATCATGGAATGCCTGTTTACTTTGACTTTAACGTAGAGTTTCATGAAGGGATTATGGAGTATTGAACTGATGAACATGGCCATCTACATATGCGCCAATGTATTGGTGCTTGACTTAGATATTATAGTCGTCATGTCTTTCACTTATTCACTTGTTAAGCCATGATTGCTTTTCGTTAAATCTTCAAATTTGACTAGCATCATGCATCCACCAAATGTGTAGTATTATGATTAAGCACTGCTAGTATGCAATATGCTATTGGTGGTGCCGTTAAGTTGTTTTTCAGGTTTTTTCTTAGGATTGATGACCACGTTGATCCCCCAGAGATGGTAAAGTGGATGGATGGTTGAAGTCGTTTAAGTTTATAAACAAAGTGTCTTGTGGGCAAGGACATCATTATTGCTTCTTATTACTCTCTTTATCTTCCATTGTGTTTTAGCTCTCAGTTATGAGAAACATGGTTGGATAGCCACTTAGATCTAGAATACATTAGTATTAGTATGGTTGGGAACCTTAATGTAATTCTTTGCAATTCTCACATGATTCCACGGTATATTTTATATTATGAACCATAATAAGACGAAACAAACTTGTAAGGGCTAAGAATATCACTTTAATTTGTAAACGCTCCTATATTCTAGTTGACACATGTTGTAGACATAATTTATGAAATTATTGTAAGATGAACTAGACCTCTAACAAAGATCTTAAAATTTGCTCTCTCATGTATTCTTGTGATGGTATTCATGTTGTAGGAATGGTATATGCGGGTTATTTCTATGTGTGGCTCGAGATGTGTATCCGGGACTGCTTAAGTCGGGATGGTCAATAGTTAATGATCTGCTTTACGTAAGATAATTTTTGCGGTTCCGTACCACGATGAGGACGGATATAAAACCAAGTAGCAAGCTGATATGTAAAATACTCAATGTGAAAAGATAACTTAATAGAACAAGGGTTTGCACTTCTATACGCGCGCGGTTCCTTATCAAGATGACGACAGATATAAAATTAAGTAGCAAGCTGATAAGTAAAATATACTCGATCCGGAAAGATAATAAGACTACGGTTTGCCCTTGTAAATCATACTTTGTGATATGTCAAAAGACGACTTTCTGCGATCTCAATGAGTTTGGTCCCAACCTCAAGGCTGCATCATGTGCTTTTCAATTAATCATTAACTTACTGCTAAATCTTCCGAGAAGTTTGGCACACCATTAATTTTCTCAATTACTAGTCAATAAAGGCCTGCCAACTTATCCGGGAGAAATTATCGTCATCAACCTTGCTATATACATCAGTCGAGACAAACCCAAGTGACCAACAAACAAATCACAAGATGACCATGAACTTCGTAGTGACCAAGTCCTCATCACTGGAGTTCGTCCTCCCGTCGAAGCCAACGCCAGCCGGTGAACTCCCGCTCACCTCCACCGACAAGCCCCGCCTCATCCTACCAATCACATCATTCAAGGTCTTCGAGCGCCCCATCCATGAGCCTGCCCAGACCATAAGGCGAGCGCTGTCCCAGGCGTTGGTCTACTACTACCCCTTGGCTGGCCGCTTGGCGGTCCGCACCGGCTGCGACGTCCATATCGCGTGCACCGGCGAGGGCGTGGCGTTCGCCTCTGCAACTGCAAGCTGCAGCCTGCAGGACGTCAGGTTCCTGCACGCGCCACCAGCGATCCCGCTCGTTGAGCTCGCACTCCGGTACGGCGGCGAACGCCTCTCCATGTCCAGCCCGTTGCTCATGATGCAGGTTACCGAGTTCGCCTGCGGCGGGTATGCCGTTGCCGTGACATGGAACCACGGCATTGCCGATGCCTGTGGCCTAGCGCAGTTCATGCAAGCCGTTGGCGAGCTCGCGTGCGGCCTCCCTTCGCCAACCGTCGTTCCAATCAGGCACGATGAGTCCCTCCCGGACATGCCGCAACTAGTGTCTGTTATCGCAAGGCGCTCGCTAGGGTTCGAGTTTACACACGCCGATTACGCCTACACCGATGTCACCATTCCTTGGAGCTTCATCAACCGTGTCAAAGGAGAGTTCCAGAGCCATGCCGGTGTCGAATCATCCTGCACCACGTTCGAGGTGGTCACCGCGATCTGGCAGTGCCGGACACGTGCAATCAACGCGAAACCCAACGTCCCCGCGCCGCTCATGTTCGCGGTGAACGTACGCAAGCACGTCGGGAGCAAGGACGGTTACTACGGCAACTGCCTGTACTCGCAGCTAGTGGAGGCGAGGACCGACGAGGTGGCCAATGGCGACATCGTCGACGTCGTGAGGTGGATCAAGGACACAAAGGGGAAGATTGGGGAGTCCCTGAGGGTGAGTGAGGATGAGATGGAGTTGAGCGACGAGGTCATTGCAACGCTGTGTGGTGGATACAACATGCTGTCCGTGTCAAGCTGGAGCGGCATCGGGCTGGACGCCGTCAATTTTGGCGGCGGATGGCCAGCACGGGTGGTGCCCAACATGGAACGGACGGTAGTGCCGTCCTGCTTCCCGTGCCTCCCGTGCTCGTGGAATGAGAATGGCGGCCATGGTGGTGCCAACGTGGTAGCGTTCTGCGTCACCGAGGATCACATCGAGCAATTCCATTCGGAACTGGAGAAGCTTCGGTGATCAAATTTTTTGAGATCTGGTTCTGGTAAGGTCGTGATGATCAAAATGCCGCTTTATTCCAATTGCAAAGATCCTTGTTGCTTGTACTTATATATCAAATTGACTTTCGACATTCAATCTAAAACAAAGCAAAGCTGCTCTTAGACGGTCTAGATTTCATTTTTGTGTTTGTAAAATCGTGTTGTAGCCGCATTCCACCGGGGGATATAGAATAGTACGAACGCACCTTCTACTAGTACAAAACTACATTCTACTAGTACAAAACTACAGATAAAAACGTTCAGCAGATGACCCCATGTGCAATGTCGACGTAATGAGCAAAGTTCCAAATACATGGAGTCATGGGCACATTAAGTGTGGCCATCAGCACCATCTCCCCAGCAGCCATGATGACGCTGGTTGTGGGAGGGGCTCGGCAAGGCTTTGTGTACAATCCGATATTACAAATTTATCGGTTAAGTATACGTGCAAAGTAAATCCTACGAATGTACATCAGCTTTGTTGTATCAATAACTATTTCCAACGTATCACTACTACAAATAGGATTTTAGGAGACACTGTCTATTTATTTTTAGAGACGGACAGGAATCCTAACAGCTTCTGTTAATATAAGCCATTAACAGAGGCGGGCGCTTTTTATTTTCAGAAGCGGTCTCCTTTAACCGTCTCAGAAAATCAATTAACGGAGGCGAACATTTTAAAACAACCGCCTCGAAAAATCATCTATTTTCTAAGGCAGTCGTCTTAAACTGTCCACCTCCGTTAATCGATTTTCGGAGGCGAACGAATATAAGGCCCGCTTCCAAAAAAGAACTTGAGCCCAACAAGCCCAGTTGGCCCGATAACCTTATCGGCTATATATATCAACTACCAAAACCTAACCCTAACCATAACCCACCACTCTCTCCCTCCCTCTTCCCAGCCGCCTCTCCCTCTATCTCACAACAAATCCGCCTCTCTCCTTCTCTCACCTGTCCGGCGGCGCCTCCTCCTTCAGTGAGCGAGCTGGAGGCGGTGAGGCACGTGAGCTGGCGGCCATGGGCAAGCACTCGGTGGAGCACAGAGGCGGGAGCGGGGTAGGAGGAGGCGGGCAGAGCATGCGCGGGTGTGTGGAGGCAATGCAGGCGGAGAGGCGCACACGGAGGTGGCGCTGGTGGAGCGGTGCGCAGAGGCTCCGCGACAGCGTGGCGGCCCCAGATCCACGATAGCGTGGCCTCGGCAGCCTCGGTCCAGCGACGGCGTAGCTCAGGGACGACACAGTGGCCCGGGATCCACGATGGCGTGGCCTCGGCGGTGAAGCTCCAGCAGCGCCTCCACCTCTTTGTCCGGATCTGGTGGTGCCCCTCCTCTTCCCCTCCACCCATGGCGGCGCTATCCTCTTCCCCTCCTGTGGATATGGTGGTGTGGGTGCGGTGGTGCGGCCGGTGGCGGTGGGGGTGTGGCGGCGTGGATCTGGTAGTTGCCATGCCCTGGATGGGCTCGGCGGGCCCGTCCTAAGGTTTTGATTTTTTTTATTTTTTTCCTGGATTAAAGGAGGCGGACGCAAAACCGCCTCCGTTAATCCCTTAATAATTGAAGCCCCCTCTAGAGGCGGATGTGACTTCCATCTCTGAAAATAAAAAACGCTCGCCTATGAAAATGTATTCTGTAGTAGTGTATTAGCCAATGTAAACTTCCGAAGCTCATAATCAAAACAAGTCTTCAGAGCCGACCACTCGAATCGGCTGCAATTTATAATCAAACCACCTTGAAGAAGTCTGTTTCCCACGCCTGAGCAGAGAAACATTCAACTATCCCATAACTTTGAGCTTCAGCAGCTGATACACTAAACGACAAATTGGCTATCACAATTTCTACATTGTCTGCCACCCACTGATGAGTGTTTGATGCATAGTATACGGGATGCAACTGTTGATGCAGTTTTGGTCAACACACGAAAGCGCTAGATCCTGCGGTCGTCGAAATCTCCTCGCCGGAGCTTCTGGGTGCAGCCAGTCAGACTGCCTATAGGGGCCGGTCTAGACCGCCTGTAGCAGAGGCGCCGTGAAAGCCTACGATCGCCGCCTTGGGAGGGACCCCGTCGGAGGCGGTGAACCTAGGGATGTTCTAAGGTCGGCAAGGCCACTTAGAACGTCCTAAAACACCATAGAGACGAAGAAGGAAGTAAAGGGGTTGGAAAAGCTAGGGTTTGGATAAAAAATTAAAGGCCAATTGATTGTATGATTGGGTGGAGGTCCTCAATCGGCCATTGCCTTTTATATTTATAGGGTTGGGAGGTTTTGCCATGCAAGGAAGTCGGGGGACAGGTGGTTAGACCGCCTGGCACATTTCCAGATAGGCTACAAGGCCCGGCCGATCTAACCACGTGTTACAGGCAGTTAGACCGACTGTCCAAGCCAGATCGGCTTTAGCCATTTTGCCATCAACATATGCCCCCCTATTTTTTTGGTAAAGCAACGCGTACCATAAAATATTAATTCAGACTAAGGGTGACCCTCTATTGTCGGCCAATTTTCCTCTAAGGGCGATATCACATATCGGCCATATCCTTTCAAGCATTTCCCCAAACACATGGATAATACTTCTTCAAGTATTTCCCATTGAGTGCCCTTGGCAACTGAAATCCCTGTAAAGTTTCTACCATATAAGAATTCCCACAACAAACCTTGACAATACGATATGGTCCTTCCCAACTTGGTGACCACTTGCCGAACTTGTTGCTCTTCGTTCTTTTAGGTAGAATAGTCTTCGAAACCAAGTCATTAAATTGAAAGGATTTAATTTTTACCTTAGGATTGGTCGCTAGTAAATAGGAGTCTAATACGATCTATTGCTATATACCCCCTTGTTATATAATTTCTTCTATCTTAACCCTTGAAATTACTTCTTACCTCTCGCTAACTCTTGCTTACGTGACCTAGGTTGCCATGAAGCCCCAAGAGTGGAGACCGTTCAAGATCAACACCGCCAGCTACAAAGAGTTTCCCGCCCTGCTGGACGAGATGATTGAACGAGCGGGATTGGACACAAAGGCAGTTTATCTGGGATGAGTCCAGGGTTCCGAGGAGGATGGTCAAGCCCTTGTCACCTTGAAAATTGGAGCAGACCCCATGGTACCAGAGTACAAGGGGGCCATCGTGCACGCCCGTGAGATAGGTACAGCGAATGCTATCCAAAAAGCAGCAAGAGATGCCATGAGATCGGTACACTCGGAGATCGGCGAGAGGCTAAAGGATACACCCTATCTCTACTTACCCTACGCACTTTTTTCCGAGAAGCACATGGCGGAGAGCATACGTTGTTACCACCGGGATGCCCTTGCAGAACTAGATGAATGGCTCCGGGTAGCTGCCCGTTGTATCCATGCCATGGACCAGGAACTATATCGCAGGGACCAAGAGGTGTCCATGCTACGCAAGGAGAACGAGATGCTGAGAAGAAAGAGCAGCTTGAGCAGGAAGAGAAGAGAAGTGAAGAGCGAGAGGAGCTTCTGTTAGGAGACCTTCGATACACCGAAGGAGCTCTCTTGGAGCAGAACAATCAGAACAGGCAACTACAGCAAGAAGTGGAAGATCTCCAAAGGGATGGACGTTCGCAAGATCAGAATACCATCACAACATTAAGAGAAAGGACAGCATGCCTAGAAGCTCAACTTAGAGGAAAGGAAGCCGAATTACAAGACAAGAACACTCAGTTGGCTAAGAAGAATGAGTGGATGGATGTGATGGATCTTGGTCTCATCCAGAAGGACGAGGACCTCGAGGAGCTCCGCGAGAAGGTAAGGGAGATGAAGGACTTGGAAGCATGGGTTCTGTGCGAGTACAAGGAGTTTCATGAGCCTTCACCAGCTTCGCCGCAGTACAAGAAAGTTCGACTTCAGGAGATTGGCTGGGAGGACCCCAAGGATGACCCGTAGCGATCAAGCACACGTGAATTTTGTAGTAGCATGATTCCTATGCTTGGAGCATGAACTCCTCTAATGTTTTTGTAGATGCCACCTTTTGGAAGCCTTAACGATGTAATCTATCACCTATTGTGCGAGACCTCCAAGGTTTTGGAGTAGCCTTGAGGTAGCAATTTATATCTATCTTGTATGCATGTTTGAGTGTATGGATCTTCATGGTGATATCTGATCTTGATGTTCTTCCCACTGAGTGTTGGATTATATATTTTAGCAAAGATTTTCACATTTTTATGTATACTCCAAATAGTTAGACAAGAACCTAACCTATCTCCAACCACCACCTTGGAATGTGTGCAGAAAGATGTCAAGGAGATCCAGCCGTCTAATGGCGCGTCTCAAGGAGGCCGCTCAAGAGGAAGCAACCGCCCGTGGCCGCAGAGGAGCCACAGGACGAGGACGTGGACGAATTACCGGCAGCACTTGCTGCCGCACGAGCTCGAGGCCGTGCCAGGGCTGCCACGCCACCGCCTCAACACCAACCAGGCAATGGTGGTCAGGGTAACGAGGATGAAGAGGAAGTGGATGAGGAGATCGAGGCAGAACCTACCCGCGTCGGAGGAATACGCGCTAGCAGGAGGATGAACCACAACCTCAAGTGCACTTGCCGCCAGAACCCCAACTGCAAGCGCGGCCACCACCAGCTCTCAACTTGGCAGATGTACTCAACAGACAGACTCGCGCGATGGAGAGAATGGCCAACATGGTCGTGGTGCTTCAGGGAAACCACGGTCACCGCCAACTCTAGGGTGATGATCTCCAAAAGAAGATTGAAGGGTTTATTAGGCTGAGGGCCACCTTCGACTACTCTCCCGATCCCATGGAGGCAGAGGATTGGCTTAGGGTTATGGAGTCGAAATTGGATCTAACCGATTGCAATGATGAAAAATGTGTGGCAATCGCAACTCACCAGATGACCGGCTCAGCAAAGGCATGGCGGGAGAGTTACTGCGATACATACAGGAACCCCGCCGCGATCACGTGGGAGGAGTTTTGCAAAGCTTTCAAGGAGCACCACATCCCAAATCAGGTGATGATTGAGAAAGCACAGGATTTTCGGACCATGACTAGGTACACCCCAAAGGATACGCGCTTGGACGACCAAAAGTCGTTCTGGTTCCTGAGAGGACTACACCGTGGACTTTGTCAGGCCTTGAAGTGTGCCGAGCACGGGATCTACCGCAGTCTGGTAGACAGTGCCATCATAGTCGAGAAGGAGAGGCTTGGTCTCGAAGACAGCCCTAGGGACAAGAAGAGAACCAGTTTCATGATAGGAGAGCTCAGAGGCCGAAGTTTGCGCAGAGCAGCCAGACAAGAATCAACTACCGCATAGGATCTGACCAGGGAGGTTCCAGCTTCAAAGGAGGACGCTCGCAATTCTCGGACACCAGGAACACCAACTACTAGGCTCAGGGAGGGAGTCACTCGAGGCAGCTATCTCCGCATACACCACACACCCGTGGACTCCCATTCACTTGCTTCAACTGTGGATAGCCGGGCCACAAGTCCTACGTGTGCCCACTGAAGAAGACCCCAGCTCCAGCAACACCAGCCCGTACTCCACGCACAAGTGAGAAAAAGACCCCAGCACAGTTCAAGACACAGCAGCAGGAGAGCCGTAGCCCCCTTAACCATCTGGCTCAAGGAGAAGCTCATGCTACCACCGACTTCGAGACCGGTGAGTGCCCTCTAACTGCCAAGTAATACTTTTGGATAAGTGTTTCCTACGTTGAAAGTTTTCAAGATGGTGGTTTGCTCTTAATCTCGAGGATGAGATTCTTGTAAGGGCGAGGGTCTGTAACAGTCTAGAAATTTTGGTTGTTTGAAAAATCCGAATTTCAAAAACTTTTTGTGTGAGTATGAAAAACTCTCTTGAAACTAATAAGAGTGCTCTCTTTCTCCCCTAAATTCTTAGAAGCAATTAAATTTGATTTCAATTTGCCAAGGACAATTATGATAGAGTGGCCATTATGATTTAATTTGGATTTTATTTGAGTGGCTTTTGAATTTGAATTCTAATTCAAATTCAAAACTAAAACTAACTCTAACCTAGTTGGGCTCTAACCTAGCCAACTGGCCCACGCACACACAGCCTGGCCCAACCCACGTTCTCTCTCTCGAGATCGAGAGGCCCAACCCGCTGCACCGGCCCATCTTCTTTTCTCCTTTCACCGGCCCAGCTCACGCACGTTTCTTTCTCACCAATGAGCCACCTGCCAGTGCCACCCTTTCCACACGCACCGGCCCTCTCTTCTCTCTTGCCACCGCGTTGGGCCCACTGTCCAGCTTTACCCTTCCTCTCGCCGCACTCACGCAATGCGCGTGACCCGCGACACCGCCATGGCCGCTCTCGCTCGCCCACGCCGACACTTTCCCCGCTCCGTGACAAGGGCGCCGCGGACACCTCTCTTAGCACCCGTGAACCCCACACCAGCCACCTCACCGCGAACCCTAGCAATCCGTGCCGTCCGTTGCACTCCACGCGTCCCCGCCGCTGCATGGACGCCGAGGATCGCTGAAGCCACCCTACCAACTCCCGCGAGCCCCAAACCCTAGCACCGCCCTATATAAGCCCTTAGCCGCCTCCGATCGAGACCCCAGAGCCCAATTGGGGTTTTCCCCCAAGCCACTACCACATCCACCAGTGGAAAAGGAAGGAGGAAGAAGGAGGGGAGAAAGAAGAAGGAGGGGAGAAAGAAGGAGGAGGAGGTCACCACGACGAGGAGGAGCGCCTCGCCGTTAGGCCGCATGGGAGAGGAGGCGTCGAACTGTGAGCTGCTCTCCTGCTACCTCGACACTGAACGCCGACGTCGACCACGCCGGGCAGAACCGCGAGCCGACGCTGTCGCACCGTGCCGTCTACCTCACTGGCGTACCGCGAGTCTTTTTCGGGCCAGCGACGACTCCACCATCGCCCCTAGGTGAGCTACGTGTCCTTTCTTCCCTCCACATCTCCGGCTGGTCGCCATGAGCAGACGTAGAGCGCCGCCGTGTAGATTCCCATCCCATCTGTGTGCCGGCCTTCGTGCCGAGCTTTTCTTCTACAGGGACCCTTCAAGTCGCCGCCTTGAATCTTGAGCAGCTGCGCCGCCGCCGCAGACCAGCTTCGCCGTGGCCATGGGCAGCCATGAGCTCGCGCAAGCGCAGCCCTTGCCTCACTTTGTGCACTACGCCACCACACCCACACACCCCATGCGGCCACGAGGATGAACCTCGCCATGTCTGTCACTTCCACCGAACCATAGACTGCCTCCTACCCCTCGATGCCGCCGTGCCACGATGCTCTGTTCGAGCTCGCTGCGCACGCACGTTCACTTGGCCACACGGGCACGCCGTCCTTCAGGTGCTGCTGCTGGATTCCAAGCCAAGCCGCCACCTTGCCGCTGCTAGCACGCACACACCCCAGAGCTCACGTACACGCGCACTCACTGCACGGCAGTTGCCGGCAAGCCCTTGTGGGCATTCTGTCGAACGCCCGACGCCCAAGCTCTAACACACCCAGTGCACGCGCACACGTAGGGCCACACGGCCTTTGGCCGCACAGGATCTGGCCGCGGCCACAATGGATCCCATGGACCCAGCTCACGTGAACCCATCTCATGGTTCACCGTGGACCAGGCCCACGCGCACAGCCAAACCAGGCCGAGCCGCTGCCGCGTGGGACCGCCTGACCAGACCCACTGACCTGACCCTGGGCCCACCAACCAGAGTCGCATGGCCGTTGATAGCCTGGGCCCACATGCTGATATGTAGGACCCACTGACCAGTTGATAGTTGACCGGTCAATGTTGACCATTGACCAGTCACCGTTGACGTCAGCAGGGCCCACTGCTGACGTTGTCGCCCAGTGGCCCCTGTGCTGATGTCATCATGATGCCATGTTGACCTCAGCATGCCATGTGTCATGCTCTGGTATTTCCTTGATTTTCATTTTTTCAAATAATCATTTAACATTTTTAGAAAATGATTTAAACTTAGAAAATTCATAACTAATTCAATTTAACTCAGAAAAATATAAAACTACTTTCTAAATTTCTCTAAAATATGAAAAACATTTTAAAAATGAGGTTGAAGTTATTTAGAGTCTTTTGCTAGTTTTTTTGGATCTTATTTGCAAATAGGATCTTAGACTTTATTGTATTCGCCTGATCAGGATCCGCTGTTGAGGAACCGCTGTACGAGGAGGAGAACGACTACTTAGACGACACGAACTCACCAGGTTCACGCTCGACTACCTATCTGATTACCCATAGGCATTGCTGTTTAGATACGCTAGTGCTTTGCATGATATGATGAGCTTGATTGAGCCTTGCACTGCCCTGTTATTATCGTATACCTTGCTATACCTATACACACACACACAATTGACATTATGCCTTGTTTTTTGATGATGAGTTGCATGCTGTGTGCGGGAACTTGTGGTAGATACTCTTGCCGTGTGTGGGGTAAAAATGGGAAGGTGCTATGGTTTTGACCTTAGATGGTCCTTGCCAGTGCAGGTAGATGAACCCGACCTAAGCTTTTGGGGTATAGCTAGGGGGATGCTTCTGAGCGGACCCCATCTGGTGCCTGTTGCGGGCACATGGTTGTGACTTGGATGATATATGGAGCTAGGAGTATGGTGGTTACCTAAGATGGTAACGGTTCACGGACCACCGCATTGCGATGTGGAGGATACATTTTTGGGACGATGACACCCGTATCGGCACTTAAACCTTGTTGACTACTTCGTACTCACTATACCGTATGCTTGCTTAGAATGGGATGAGTAACATCTAGCCTTGTATAGGGTGGCATCCGGACTGTAGGCGAGCAGCAGTTTGTGCATTTGTGTTAGAAAGGTTGGTTAGGAGCCTCGACTTCCTGATTGATGGAGAATCCCCGAGTGGCTCTAGTGGACCATTATCACAGCTCTCGGAGTCGATGTTAGCGTGCTGACGCACATAGATCCGAGGGATGCAGGAGGGTGCCATCCTCGCTAGGGACATACTAGTTGTGGGTTGTGTCTCAAGTTGGTGCGACCAGCTAGTAGCCCGATTTGAGTACAGGCGTACAACCTCTGCAGAGTATTTTGATCTATACGTATAGTTGTGGTCTCGGCCATGGATACCGCAGTGTACTACATGCCAGTCAGCCATTGTTTTGGGATCTGCTTCTCTCCGCCTATTGGTGAGTGAGTGCGGGCGTAGGTGTAGTCAGGGAGAGGGAGGTACAGCTCCGCTTCCCTTGTGATCCTATTGTGCCTACTGAGATGCCGGGGTTGGAAGCCCGTGCACCAACTGAGAGTGAAGGGGTGTGTGTGATAAGGTGGATGCCGCCGGGAACCCGTCGTGTGATGGGACTAGCCTGGGGACTGATACGTGGGTTCTGGTGGGATGAAGTTATATTTATATTTGCCGCTATGCATAGGCAACCCTCAGCCTCTTTCCTTATTATTATTGCTATCCCCTTAGATGATATGCCACTTAAAGCTTGTGAGCTTGTTCCAATCCTTTGGGAATAGATCGTGAGTGCACAGGTGGAGATACTGAGTTCAACAACACTTCGATGGGTGGTATGACTAGGCGGTGATCTACGCTCAAGTGCAGCCTGTGGAGATGGAGCGTCGAGAAGATGAAGGATTGTCTACCATCTTCCATATCGCTAGAATTTCACTTTGTCGCTACTTTAGCCCTGCGTGGCAAATAATCAAACCCTTGAAGGGAATGTAATAATTAATGACTCTGTTATGTTTTTGTTAGTTCGGATTGATGTTGCACTGTTTCGAGCTCTGTACGTGATAGCTACTGATCCAGGGACTATCACAAGGGTACAGGGATCTGGATTTTCGTAATTGAAAATCTGGGTCGTTTCAATCAAGATCATTTTGCTTAGCTAATCTTTAAGCAGCTAGATTCACCTCAACACGCAAAATGGCTTCTTGACCTTAAAAAAACTCAAATGGAGCAACCTTGGTGGCGCCTTGTCTAGAAATAGGATGCGCCCATAAAGCCTGAGATAACACTTCATGCCACCTCTTAGGATGAGCTTCAATATTCTTCTTTATAAGCTTGATCGGATTTTTATTGCTAGACTAGCTTGAGCATAATATGGATATGAATTGAGCAATTTAATACCATAGGATTCAACAAACTCAGGTACCTCTTTAGATATAAATGATATTCCTTGATCCGTCGTAAATGTCTGAGGAATACCAAATCTATGTATAATATGCTCAGTAATAAACTCAAAAAAAAGTCCATTTTTGGCCATCCAACTCTTGCCTCAGTCAAAAAACCAAATTGAGGCAAGAGTTGGATGGTCAAAAATAGACTTTTTCCTAAACTCAATCACCTCTCGATGTGTCATGTTCTTAAGGGGAACGACTTCAGTCCACTTAGTAAAAAAAATCAGTAGGCACGATCACAAAACATTGACCTTTTGATGAAGGAGGATGAATCTTTCCAACAAAGTCCAAACCCTATCCTCTAAAAGGCCAAGGTTTAATAATTGGATGCATCAATGCAGCAGGTACTAACTGGATATCCCCAAACCTTTGACACTCTTCACATCCTTTGTGGTAACGAAAACAATCGGCTATCATTGTAGGCCAATAAAAGCAAGCCCACCTAAGGAGCCACTTCATCATACGAGCCGATTGATGTGTACCAAAAATTCATTCATGAACCTTTGCCATAGCCAACCTAGCTTGATCAGGGTCTAAACATTTTAAGAGTAAACCATCAGCGGTCCGACGATATAGTTCACCATCAACCAAAGTAAACTTGAAAGCCCATCGTCGGACTTATCGATCCACTAACCTGTATGCAGAGCTATTCTCTTTTGCAAAGAAAAAAGCAGTCTCCATTCAGGAATTTAAACAAATCCAGAGCCTAGAGCAGCATTTTCATCTGCCACTTTCAGTACCTGCCTGTATGCAATTGAATGGGTTACTGTTATTAGATGAAAATTACGCAAATTCTGATGACCTTGATGTATGGAGTTTTATATTTGGGGCCCTCATCCTTTCTCAGCTCAAAAAGCTTATAAGCAGTTAAATGAAACTCGTTTTATTCACCCAATCTTCTCATGGCGTTGGACATCATCGGTTCAAAACAAAGCACAGAGTCTTTTTTTGTTGCTACTCAAGGATAGACTCAGCACAAGAGGCTTATTACAGAGGACAAATATGGTTCTAGATGCCTATAATTTTTTTTTGTGTCAATTCTGAGGTAGAAAGTAGAGATCATCTCTATTTTAGTGCCCATTTGCACAGCAGTGTTGGAATATACTCAACTGCAGATCCCATCACCGGATGATCCATTACAATCATTTCAAGACCTCAAGGATCAACTTCAGGTGGCTTTTTTTTTATGCACAGAGGCACGCCTCCGAGTTGATGTCATTATGGATAGACAATATGATGTAACCTTTTCTATCTTTTTTGTTTTCTTTTACATTTCTTGAGCTTTTTATATTTGATAGACTTTTCTTTTATTATATAATATATATACAGTAGGGCTCCTGATTCATCCAAAAAAAATATTTTAAACTAAAATAAAAGTCACAATCTTTCGAGGGAAGGCCATAGCATACCCCAACCAGAAACTGCAGCCGAAATTATGTGTGTAACTGCGTATAGAAACATCGAGCATGTAGCCCGTGAAATGCTAATAATGGGAATAAATGCACAAACTTCGTTGAATCAACAGAGGCTCGCGAGCTGTGCTCGGAACTCCTCGACATGCTCCTGCGTGACGCAGAACGCCACCGCGTGAGCGCCGTTGCGCTCCGTCCCTTGGCCCGGCAGACACGGGAAGCAGGACGGCACCACCGTCCGCTCCCTCTTGGGCACTAACCTCGCCGCCGGCCCGCCGCCGAAGTCGACAGCATCCATCCCTATGCCGCCCCATGTGGACACGAACAGCGCGTTGTACCCACACAAGGCCCTGACATCCAACGTCGCCATCTCCGCCCCGGCACTCGTGAGGGACTCCGGTATCCGCTCCTTGGCGTCACTGATGAGCTTCACCACGTCCGACACGGCGCCGGTCGCCACCGCGCCGCTCGCCGCGGTGACCAGCTGCGAAGTGAAGCAGTTGCCGTAGTACCCGTCCTTGGCTCCAAGGTGCCTTCGCACATTGGCGGCGAAGACCAATGGCGCAGGGGTGCCGGGTTCGGCGTTGATTGCCCGGATCCGGCACCGCCATATCGCGGCCGTGACCACCTCGAACACGGTGCAAGATCGGCCACCGGCCACGTTGCACTCCCCTTGACGGCGTCGATGAAGCTTTGAGGGATGGTGGCGTCACAAAATGCAAAGTTAACGGGCTTCAACCCACCGAGCGGGCGCCTTAACGCGGCGAACAGTGGCTGCGGGATATCCGGGAGGAACTCGTCGTACCTGACGGGAACGATGGACGGCGAGGGGAGCCCACGTGTGACCTCGCCAACGGCTGTTAGAAACTGGGCCAGCCCGACGCCGTCGATGGCGCCGTGGTTCCACGCGACGCCGACGACGTAGCCGCCGCAGGTGAACTCGGTGACCTGCATCATCATCAGCGGATCCGACAACCCACACCGACTGCCGTACGTCGGCGTGAGGTCGATCAGCGAGATCTCCTTCTCCAGCGGCACATCCAGGAGCCCGGCGTCCTGCAGTGAGCAGCTCGCCGTGGCGGAGACGAATGCCACGCCCTTGCCGTTGCACACGAGCTTCGCGTCGTCCCCATCGCCGGCGACGCGGCCGGCGATGGGGTAGTAGTGAACGAGAGCATGGGACAGAGCCCGCCGTATGGTTTCAGCCGGTTGGTGGATTGGACGGGCAAAGACTTGGAGCGACGTGAAGGACACGAACAGCCAGGCCTTGTCGGTGGTGGTGAGGCGGATCTCGCCGGCTGGTGTCGGGTCCGACGGGACGACGAGGGCCGGCGAGGATGACCTGGTCAAGGGCATCTTGTCACGAACTCACGATCTGAACTCGAACAAGATGCGGAATGCACTTAATTAATTAGCTTGCGTTGGGTGATCTATAGCTTCGCATAGGTTATGATGAATGAATTGTTTTGGGAACACTGTCACGGTTTTCGAATAATCTCCACGTGATTAACCGGGGAAGGCATTATTAAACAAAAAACGCACAATAGACTACTCTGATCTCACCCTCTGATTCACTGCCGGCGTGGCTCTGGAACTCTCCTTTGACGCGGTTGATGAAGCTCCAAGGAATGGTCACGTCGGTGTAGGCGAAGTCGGCGTGCTTGAACTCGAACCCAGCAGGCGCCCGCCTTTGAATAACAGACACCAGCTGCGGGATGCAGGGCCGGCTCAGGACCTAGGCCACAGAGGCGACGGCCGGGGGCCCAAGCCAAAGAGGGGCCCATAATTTTTTTAGAGTTCAAGGGACCCATAATTTTATACGTGTAGTAAGTATGTAGTTATATGGCATTTGAAGGCTAGCAGACCTGCTACCACACATTACACATACACATACGCTGGTGCTAAGCCGCTCCTTCAAAGTGAAACCCAAGCGTTCGTCATTTGTCAAGAATCAATCATCGATGCTGCACTGTGCACTTGTCCGTGTGCTGCATCTTCGGCAGGAATCGGCAAGTCTTCCTCAGCCATTTTTGCTGTGATCGGCAATTGCGAGTTAAACTAGTACTCACGAGTTAAGGTTTTAGATTTTTAAGGTTTAAAACTTCTAATTCCAAACAATGTCTCTATGCCTCGGATGAAAGAAGTATCTGCATTGCTTTAAGAATTAAAAATATATTATTACTATTTTTATTATTGTCATCGTCTATTTTTATAGTATAAAAAAAATTTAGGCTAAAAGTCTGTTTAGATGATGAATTTTTACTAAAAAATTCACAGAGAAGCGTGACCTCTCTCACATGTCATGTTTCTTAGTGTGAAAATTTTTTCACCAAATTTCACTATCGAAATAGCCAGGGCCCGGGGGCCAAGTTTTAAGTTCGCACTAGGGCCCCGCAGATGATAGAGCCGGCCCTGGCGGGATGTCCGGGAGGGACTCGTCGTGCCTGATTGGAACGACGGTTGGCGAGGGGAGGCCCCGCGCGAGCTCGCCCACAGCTTGCATGACCTACGTCAGGCCGTAGCCGTCGGCGACGCCGTGGTTCCACGTCACGGCAACGACGTAGCCGCCGCAGGCGAACTCCGTAACATGCATCATCAGCAGCCGGCTGGACGTAGCGAGGCGTCCGGAACCGTACCAGAGCGCGAGTTCCGCAAGCGGAATTGCTGGTGGCGCGTGCAGGAACCTGACGTCCTGCAGGCTGCAGCTTGCAGTTGCAGAGGCGAACGCCACGCCCTCGCCGGTGTGGATGTCACCGTCGCCACCGGTGCTAGCCGCCACGCGGCCAGCACACGGGGTAGTAGACCAGCGCCTGCGACAGCGCGCGCCTTATTGTCTGGGTGGGCTCATGGATGGGGCTATCGAATAACTTGAAAGATGTGAATGTCCAGAAGAGGCGGGACTTGTCGGTGGAGGTGAGAAAAACGTCACCGGCCAGCGTTGGTTTCCACGGGAGGACGAGCTCCGGCGGCGAGAACTTGGTCACTACGAAGCTCATGCTCATTTCGTGATTTGTTGGTAACATGTGTTTGTCTCGATCGAAATAGAGGGCGACGATGTATATAACACATAGCAAGGTCGATTAAGACCAGCATTTTTCTGTGAACTTTGTTCTATTTTTTTTTTGGCCAAATCCAGTGATTTATGACAGCACATGAACCTCGTATCTTAGATCTGACTAAACTCATCGAGATCCCAGACTTCGCCTTTTGACTTATCAAACTTTGGTCTTAATTTTTGTATGAACTTCCCGAGAAGATTCAGTAGCAATTTTTAGCAAAGTTGAAAAGCCGCTAATTGAAGGAGCAGATGATGCAACCTTGGAGTCGAGACCAAACTCATTGAAATCGCAGAAGTCATCTTTTGACTTATCACAAAGTATTACATAGAAGTGTAAACCTTTGTCCTAAGTTACACTTTCCGGATCGAGATCATACTTACGGTAATGCTACGATTCGAGCGTCCAGCTCGGGGGTGATTCTCCGGATGGTTACGTGGCCTAGTCTCATCCAAGTATTTTCCCTCACGTCAAATGTTGTGGTGCCTTTTTTCCTCGTCCAAGTATTTTCCCTCTATGTTGCATGTGATTTTATCCTCGCGTGGAATGTTGCAACCCAATATTTTGTTTCCGACGTCCCTTTATGTTCCAACACGATATAGATGGATCAGTGCAACTTTTTTCTAGTTCGAATATTGAATCACACCTTTGTTCCAGTCAGATCTTGTTTGTTGCAAAAATCCATCAATCCATGTTGCGGTGCTTTTTTTAGCATTGAAAGTTGCATCATGATTTTTGTTCACACAATCATGTATGTTGCAACAATCGATCGCTCGATGTTGCGCCGCTTTTGTTCCTGTTTGTTGCAACAACCAATCGATAGATGTTGCATCGCCATTTCTTCCCCGGATGTTGCATCACTATTTTTGCCCATGCGGTCCTATTTGTTCCAAGCTAACCACTGTCAATGTTCTAATGTTGCATCAGTATGTTGCGTCGTCTTTTTCCCCAGATCGGATGTTGCATCGCTATTTTCTTCTAGGCGTTCCTATTTGTTTCAGACTAACCATGATCGATGTTCCAATGTTGCATCGGTTTGCTACAGCCTCCAGGTGATCCAATTTGTTGCAACAACCAATCATTCCAAGTTGCGGCGACGTTTTCCCCGAACCAATGTTGCATCACGAATCTTGCTCCAGCCAATCCTGTTTGTTTCAATCTACCCACGATCTATGTTGTGGCGGACAAATTTTTTGGTTCCTATGTTGCAAACCACCGTCCCATGCTACGCGCTAGGACCGGACGTCTGGGCGCTAGCAGTTCCCTCGTACTTATCAGCTGGCAAAGTCCCAAATACATGGAGTCATGGGTACATTTAATGTGGCCATCGGCACCATCTCCCTAGCAGGCTAGGTATGATGACGCTGGTTGTGGGTGGGGCTCGGCAAGTTGCGTCAGGGTTCTGGCCCGATCGAAGCGCGTGGTTCCACGTATGAGTACGACCCCACATGAGGATGCTGTCCCATTGGGGCTCATGCTGCCGATCATGTCTAGCGCGAGCCACACAAATCCACATGTCGGCATGCCCGTTTCTCATTGGCGAAGTCCCCATCGTCAGCCCCAAACAAAAAAAAAAATACGTGTAAAAAAATGCAATTCTCACATCTTAAATAGAAGCCATTCTGTCTCAACTTTAATCAAATATATACAACAAATTCATACTAGTTGTGACACCAAATAATTTTAATTAAGTTTACCCTAACATATATTTTCATACCATATGTGTTTTGTACTATAAAAGTTAATAATATTTTCTATAATCATAGTTGAACTTAAGAAAGTTTAACTCAGCCCAAACCTAGAGTTATATTCTTACTGGGACGGAGGAAGTAGGCACGAGAAAATATGACCCGCCCCATAAAACGTTGACATGAGATAGATGTATAGGGCTTCGTATGAAATGTAAGACTTTTCACCGTCACTACAACAAAAACAATTTTTGGAGGCAGTCAAAATCGATTAACGGAGACGGATTTTGCATGTATAAAATAACAAAGCCAACATCTAAACGGGCCCACTGAGCCCATCTAGGCGCACCGCCTCGCGCGTGCTGCCGTGGCGAGCTCGCCAGCCACCGTCACCGACCATGCCTTGCCATGTCATCGCACCTCCACCTCGCCGTCCAAACTTACCGTCTGCCACTGTCATCGTCCACAGCTCGCTATCTGACCATCATCCGCACCTCGCCTTCTGTCGCCATCGTTGTCTGCACCTTGCCGCCCGCTACACCTCCACCGGCCCACCTCGCTGCTCCGCCGCACCTCCACGGGCTCGCCTTGCTGCACCGCGCACCATCGAGCCGCACCGCCACCGGATCTGTAGAGGGAGTAGTTGGCAGGGCGGCGAGCGCTCGAGCGTGGAGGCAGGCTAGTGGCAACAACAAGGGAGGAAGAGAAAGATAGAAAGGGAGGTAGGGAGACAAAACCCTAAAGTAGGGTTTATATATGGGGGAAGGAAAGGTGACCCTATCGCCGGGCCTTGTTGGCTTTCTTTGGACAACAATATTTTAGGAAACACGCCTTATAGTTTCCCGCCTCTAAAAATAGATTTATAGAGGCGGACAGATTATGACTACGGCCTCCGAGAATGAAATATTTTCAGAGGCGGTTGTTTTAAAATTTTCGCCTCCATAAATCTATTAACCGATGTGGTTGTGATTCCTGTCGTCTATGAGACCATTTTTTAACTGTCTCCTAAAATGTTTTTTTAGTAGTGATTGTTTTTCAGAAACTCCTCATTAATGATGCTCTATATCAATAGCAAACAATACTATCATTTATGAATATTTGAGCATTAAAAATAGGATTATCAAAGGAGAATAGAGAAATACTTTATCTGGAGCGAGGGCGAATGGGTTGGATGTCGTGCGAGGCTATAAGCTAAAGTCCCGTGATGAGACATTCTCGGATTATGTTTTCAGGTAATTGGCCTGTAGTGTCCTGTTCCCTCCGTCCCAAAAAGCATGCAATTCTACCCATGCTTCTGAGTGTCTAGATTCATAACATTTCTAATGAATCTGGACAATCATTTGTCTAGATTTATTAAAGATGCTATGAATCTGATGAATAGCCAGAACTGCATTCTTTTTTGGGATGGAAAGACTACCACTTAAGGTTGTAAGGAAAATGGCCCTAGGCTATTGTTTGTGATTTTGGCGATTGATTGACAACATAATCATTGGGACTAACAATTTGTCTAGATAATATTTGTAGATATTTCTAGGTCCCAAGGATACTTTGAAAGTCATCCAAATGCTTATATAACCAATATCCAAATGATGTCCTTAGTCATATTCAAGGACATCCAAACGATAGCAATGAAGATAGAAGAAAAGACCCGCGAAAAAGCAAGGAAGAATTGCAAGACGCAGATGCGACAACTAATTCAACGGTGTGCCCGTCCAATCAGTCGACAACCCATCGAATCAGTCGATGGTGTCAGAAGGCCTAAGGTGCGCACGTCTCTAGAACGCGACGACTAGTTCGACGGGGCGCCCGTCGAAGCAGTCGACGGTCCATCGAATCAGTCTATGGTAGTTGAAGACCGGCGTGCATTCGTCTCTGGTGGGCGACGACTATTTCGATGGGGTGCCCGCCGTATCAGTTGATGGTGCAAAGTAGCCGTTGGAATTCAAAGATTCAAAGAGAAAAGGGGGAGATGACTATTTTGGTGGTCCCTCATCTGCACCCGTCGAATCAGTCGACGGTACGCAGGAAAGGGGAAACGGGTAGCAACTGCTAGTTTCTTTGGTTGGGGCTATAAATAAGAGGTGCCCTGGCCATTTGGTGTGTGCTTGAGCTCAGGGAAGATATTGACAAGTGCTCTACACATTCTTAAGTGCTAAATCCACCAAAGTACTAAATATAAGATCTAGGTGATTAGCAAAGTGATTAGTGGTAGTCTAGACCCATTAGCGCATCTCTTTGGTGTTTAGCCTAGATTTTAGCGAGGTTTGCTTACCTCTTGCTTTACTAGGTGCTTGCGCGCACCAATTGTTGTAATCCGGGGCTTGTAGTCTTGCGAGACCCTCCAACCGAGTTTGTGGAGAGGCCGCCATTGCTTGTGCAAGGGAGGAGAGGCCCTTGGCATTATGCTAAAGCTCTACCAGGTGACGGCGGCGAGGAGCATCCGGGGAGGGACGAGCGGAGACCCACTTGCGCATGCGGAAGTCCCGTGGTCACCCACGGAGTTACTCGACCGGAGAGTTTATGCCCTTGCGTGGGTATTCCCTTTGAGATGGGCTCCAACAACGAGGGTTAGTGGAAAACTCATGAGCTTACCGATACCTCGGTAAAAATCGTCATGCCAGGAGTTTGCTCTTCTCCACCCTTTGAGCTTCCGCATTTCATATTTGCACTACTTTCTGTATTTACCTTTCCTAGACTTGTCATGCCAGTATAGGATTGGACCTAGGGTGCAAAACTTTGTAGCGGTAGACATAGCAACACATAGAGAAAACCTAGTGCACATTTAGATAGAAATTGAAATAGGCTTTTATATATGCTTGGAGCCTTAGTTTTTAGAGACACCTAATTCACCCCCTCTTAGGGTGTCACTGTCCCTTCAAAGGTAGACATTCCAATATGTCAAATATATGTCAGTGGTCTCATAAGTCATCTCATGTAATTTCACGTAGGAATTTTGATTAGGTGACAGAGAGGAGGAAAGGTTACGAGTTGGTTGTTTTGCAAGGCAACCACCCCATAGATTAAATATTAGGACTATGAAATTGTGTGAGGTGCTATTTCTGTGTAACTTATAATATATTTTTTCATACATAAATAAAGAATTATGTATTTATTATGAGACAATTTATTAGACAGCCATGTATGGATGGTATGTTATATCGTCTCAAAATGTTATGTCAATGCATGCGGTCGTCTATTTGGATACACAAAAGTAATTTCCATTATTATTTTCAACACTTAAAATCTCCGCTTAGCGAATGCACATGACGTGGTCTAATAGCCAAACTCATGCGCTCCCATATCATCTTAATGATATGGCAGAAAATCCATATAATGAGTTGTCTTATAAACTATCTATAATAAACACTACATAATTTCTTCATATGTATATATAGAAAAAAAATATTACGATATCAACAACCCATAAATGGCAAAAAAATTATCTCATAGTCATACGTTCTATCCCACGAGGCGGTTGTCTCGTGAAACAACTGCCTAGTTCTATCTCCACCATCTCTCTCCAACACGTCATGAAAAACCTATGTTGCTCAATGAGATGACCTATAAAACTTGTAGCAATACACTTGTCAATGAGATATGTCACCGATTTTCTTTTTTTATTTATCTGAAGTATCAACAATAGGATGTTGTACACAACCTAACAAGTGATATTATCTGAAGTAATGAGTTTGAGTCATTCACTTGTTATCTAATCTGATCATACATATAAAGTAATAAGAATACTGATGGTGGCACCGTTTCTTTTTTTTTCTCAAATACGGTGTGAGGGGCTGAGATACAACATACGGTGTTCTTAGAAACTAACACACATGGAAACTAGACCCAAGGACCACACTAGACTTTAGCCTACCACGGTATCGTGACCAGCACTCAAAGAGCGAACACTCTGAGCACCTGCAAGGCACCACAAATGGTGCTCATCATGGAAAGCCTGCAGCAAAGTGTTTAAACTTGGGCTATCCCCCTCGAAAACACAAGCATTCCAGTGTTTCCAGATTAACGAAGCACTCAGCCCCACTAGAGTATTAAAACCCTTCCGCTTATCCTTCTGTATCTTTTTGGCACTATTTCTCCACCAATTCTTTTTCTGTTCTACTAGAATTCATTTTTCTTCCTTTTTTTTTCCCTATTGAGCATTACCCTTGACACTATTGGTTATTATAATTTAATAATAGCTCACCATTACATAGTTGGAAACAAGCTTTACTTTCATTTTCCTTGTAACCATTTGATCTGTTTGCACTATGGCAGATGGTTGTTTTGGAAAAGCATTGGGAGATGAATAAAAAATATTTCATTCAGTCTGTATAAAAACAAGGTACAAAAATATAAAAGAAGTACAACTATAGTGGTACCTTTTCGAATTCAGATGCAAATTGAGTACGGCAACTGAATATTCAACAGTGGCTCTCAAAGCTATCTGTTGCCGGTGGCTTCCAGTTCTGCTGGTGCTGTTGCCTGTTGTTGAGGAGATCAACGATGGTTGTGGATGCTTCTGTGGAGTCGGACAGTGTCTTTGGCGCCCATCTGTTGGTGGTAGTTTGCAGTGGTGGTTGTGTTGCGTATTTGTGGTGGCTATCTATCTGTTAGCTATGATGACGATGCTAGTTGTGTAGGTCGTGGTATTTGGTTAGGTCTCTGAGTTTGGTTGCTTAAGAGCAAGGCTAATAATACAGCCTGCTCCTGGCTGTATGTATTTTTACAGCCCGCCTCTTAGCCCACTAGTATAATAGTTAAGCATTCACCATAATTATATGGCCCATATGTCTCTCACAGTTTTTCTTGATTCTTGTATCTGCGCGGGCTGCAAGTTTACAGCCCACCTCTCCTCTCTCACCTCTTCTCTCTCATCCACCTAAGCATTTAGCCTTCTCCCAGCCCACTATTATACTTGCTCTAAGATCTCATGTTAAGGCAGGTATCGTCGTTGTTTTGGTTGTACCAGGTCACTGTGCTTCGCTGTTTTGGTTTTTCCTCTCTTAATGCGATGACGTCTCCTGCGTGTTCAAGAAACAAAAGTATCCAAGAATGTTTTTTTTCTCTTGAAACAACAGAAAGTGAACCATAATAAACCTAGTATTATAGTCCCTCTTTTTCTTCATTATTTTTTGTTTATTTGAGCCATATATATATTGAATTTGTTTGGAGTAACTAGAAGTTTTGTGCCATTATGATTTGCAAATTAAATCGATACATGTTCCTTGAAAAATTATAGTGCAGCATAATTGTGGTTAAACCTGCTGTAGACTTAACTTTTTATGGAAATAACACAATTATTATGAGTTGTCGTGTATATTGACTAGTATTCTGGAACCATTATTATTTGGAAGAATACATCTTAATAGATTAGGCAAGATTACATATGATGTTTCTTTCATTGATATCAGACAAAAGAAGACAGAATTTCTCAACTTACAGATTTTCAATTGTAATGGTGTCCATTTTCTTTTCTTTGCTTGGTGTCTTGAGGTATTACTATGGTGTCACGTATGTTGATCTGGGAGCACAACTGAGCAAGATTATTGTGGCACCTGATGACACGAAGTTTCTTCACAGAAATCGGTAAGCCGCTCTGTGGAAATGACTTGAGTTCTTGACACTTCTCTATATACAGGGAATGAAGAGATTTGAGATGATCCAAGTTTGAAGGTAGCGATGTCAATTTTGCACAGTCAATGAAGCGGATTTCCTTCACCGAGCTGATTTTCTCTAGCCATTTCTCCTGCTCCTTGTTGAATGATACTAGGTGGTAGGATGAGAGTTCTAGCACATTTACAGAGGCTAGGCCACTAGATGGCAGACACCCAAAGAGAAGTCCAAAGCGGTCCAAGTAGAGTTTAACATTGAAGGGTTTCTCTAACTCGGTAAGTTCCTTTTCTTTGTTAGCATTGGTTATAGTAGCAGAGAGCCAGTCAGAAATTGCAATATGGATTCCTCTTAGCGACTCTAGTATTGGCAAGGGTCCCTTCAACTGTTCACAATGCTTAATAGAAATGTTCCGGAGGCATGGAAATATGCATCTGTTAGATTCAATACCTGACCACTCTTTCCATTGCTTCATGTGTTCAAATGAAATCTCTTCCAGTGAAGGAAATGCCACCACATCATCCCCATAAAATCCAGCATCAATCTTTTCCACTGCTTCGAAACGCCTTATCTTTAATATCCTCAGGAAAGGTAGGCTACCGAAAGGTGGTAGGGTTTTCCATTGCTGGCAGGATACCAAGTCAATGGTTTGAATGCTAGGCAAGTATTGTTTGGTTAGCCAAGTAGGGGATTTGGTTCCCATATAGTTAGCTACATGCAGGTCCCTCAAATTGTAATTTGGCTGTAACCCCTCAAAAACGCTTTCGTGCTCGATGTTGTTGCTGTTGACCCATTGCACACGATTCCAGCTCAGTGATAACTTCCTCAGGTTCTGTTTTCTAATCAATTTTGCTTCAGATGATTCTTTCTTGGACCTCACATTTTCAAGATTTTTAATGCTTAGCTTCTCTCGAAGTTCATTCAATTCCTTTAGTTCACCTATGCTGTGCATGCTATCGCTCTTCAGATGGTATTCTTCTAATTCGTGGAGGAATGTTAACTTGCCAATCTGTTCAATGCCTGAAACTATTTTCATTGGAGCCTTTAAGTATCTTAATTGGGTAAGTCTACTCATGTCCTTTTGCAGTCCCACTTTTATCTTATCCTTGTAATGAATCTGCAGAGCTAAGCCCTGCAAGTGGTAGAGTTTGAAAAGTGAAGTGGGAACACTAGTGAATATTCTGCTTTCACTAATGTCTAGATACCTAAGGTGGACCAAATTCTCGACACTATCTGGCAAAATACCATCTGGATGGTGTAGTACCAACACTCTTAAGCTTCTTAGCTCATGCAAACACAGTGTTTCTTCAAGAGCTTTGTTGAAGTTAGATGGTGGGATACCTTCCACAGAATAAGTGCCATGCTTACATATTATTAAGCTCCTAAGGTTTTTCTTCAATTTGCTTTCTGTGAAACTTGTGAAGACCTTAAAAATATTGCTCGCATTGACATAGAGATGTCGTACATTCTCTGGAATACTGACATCAAAATCATCTTCAATTCGGAAGTGTTCTCCATTGGAGGTCCACTCTGCAAAATCGTGTAGCAAATCGTGAGCTACATAATGGTCATCAAGATTGGCTGCTTTCTGAATGAATGAAAGCTGCATGAGATCTTCGATACAACTGCGTGCATCTTCATAATGTGTTTCGTTTTGAATATACCCTTGAGCCCTCCACATCTGTATTAGCACATCACCTTGGAGTGGGTAGTTCTTTGGGAACAAGGCAAAGTAAAGAAAACACTGCTTCAAATGATCTGGAAGATGCTTATAACTCAGTCCTAGTGCTGGTATAATGTCATCTTCCTTCTGTTTAATGTGCCACAGTCTGCTTCCAAGGACAGCTCTCCAGTGGTCTTCATGTAGTTTCAGTTTCAGTGTGCCTCCTATTGTCTTAGCTGCTAATGGTGAACCGGCCAATTTCTTTGCCAACAATTGACCAATGTACACCAAAAGTGGAAAATCAGATGGAGATTCATTTCCAAATGCACAATGCAAAAAATGCCCAAAGTAGTCATCATCTTTGAGTCCATTCAAATATATGTTCTCAGTTGCTCCATTTATGTTAGCAACCTTTTGACTTCGAGTTGTTAAGACCACTTTGCTACCCTTACTGACAAACTGGAGGGGCTTGCATAGATTCTCCCATTGACTGTTCATCTCGTTCCAAACATCATCAAGGACTACCAAAATCTTTTTTCCATTCAGCTTGTCTTTAAGTCCTTGTTGAACTTTATCAAGACCACTGATGCTACTACAGTCAGTAGGTATGGTTCCATGCCATGAAATCTTGTTTGTACCACTTCTTCTCCTCTTCAGCTTGTGACATTTTGGTGACTGTGCTATCTCTTTTGTTATGCGATCTACATCAAAATTTTCTGAGACATGAATCCATGCCATGAAATCGAAGTGTCCTATAGCACAAAAATCGCTGTACACTCTGCATTAGTGCTGTCTTACCTATACCTGCAATGCCAACAATCGATATAACAGTATATGGTTCCCTGGATTTGTTATTTGTTTCCCGAATTAAATTCTCTAGATCCTCTTTTTCTCGAATTCGACCAAAAAATTTTGTGGTCCCTACCGTAGATGTTGTTCTGCGCCACTGAATTGATTCTTCTGATTTCCTGTCCCATGGCTTCACTAGCTCTAGGAATATTAGCACCTCACTAGCAATATTATCAAATCTATCCAAACTCATTCAGATCTTCATCAAAGAAAAGGAAGCGTCTGAGAACACGAACTGACCGTTTTGCTCTTGAGCTGCTGCTAGTTGTGTTAGAGGCAGTAGTGATGGTGGTTTTGGAAGTGAAGGAAGAGGAGGATCCAACGGTAGGAGAGTCTAATGAACTGACCATTAGCTTGCACCTGTCTTCAGCTTTTGCTTCTAGAACTCGGTAGTCAAACAAGTCAAGAACATTTTCAGCATCATAAGCAGCATCTTTTATGCTCCCCAGCCATCTTTCCATACTTGCATTCCTGGTTTGCAAGCTTTCAGCTTTGTGGACCACGGCCTGGATCTTCCACAGATTATTCTCGAGCCGTCTCAGTTTCTCCTTCGTGTCATCCCTTTGATATTCATACTGATCTCCTGCATAAGAGGACACTCTGTCTACCAGCTTCGCGATTCCTGCTGAGGCTATCCATCCTCCAATGGTTGCGGCAGCCATGGTCAGGATGCTTAGACCCAATTTTTCTAGTGCTGGTTTCAAGTTGCTGCATAAATGAAAGTGGATGTTGTTTTGGAGCAAATAGACATATTGATGCAACCAAAAAAGAATCGTGAGTAGAAAACAAATCCTGTAAACTTCTGTGATCTGTATGGTCCTAGAATTCTCCATTATATAAGTAAATTTATTACTACTTTGGACACAATGGTTTTCTTTGTTAGTGCCATTTTGTGTATCTGTTGTATTTTTAAAGCACTAGTCTATGGCTATTGTTATATATAATACATGATTGCACTATCAGTTCTGAGCTGTCAAACGATGTTGACATTAATTCGTTGTCGTGGTCGAACTATTGCACCGAAGTCATTGGATGGGCTGTGTAACGCAATGTGATTGCAGGTTTGCATAGCGCTTCATATTTCGTTTCACCAATTTGCTTCAGCAATTTGGGCAACTGAAAATGCAAATCCCTAGTGTTCATTGGTATTTTGTCAAAAGACCCCCTTTGTTTCAAGATCAATGGATAATATGAATTTTGAAGTAGTAACCAGAGAAATATCGTCTGTGACTGGTTCTTCTGTGTCTCTGAAATTATGGGTAGAAACAGCTATAAAGAGAAAAAAGGGTCTTCATTATTCCTTTTGTTCCAAATTATAGTTCATTTGACTTTTTGACCCTAAGTTTGACTTAGTCGTCTTATTTAAAAATTTGTGTAAAATATCATATTTTTTTTATGACTTACGTTATTAATATAAGTATTTCATTAAATATCTAAATTTGATAATATTTGTACAAATTTTTTAAATAAGATGAACGGTCAAACTTGGGATTAAAAATCTAGAACGGAGGTAGTAGTATTTAGCACTCATGGAAAGAGGGTTGTCCAACAATCAATGTTCACTTTTTTTTTCCTTTTTCACTGAAGCTATCGAATTCCATTCAATAGTAATTTTCCAACCCTACAACTACCTAGAAAGTTCGGCAGGTAAAATATATTAGGGATCCACCAACTTGTGAAGATGTGTCAATTACGTTCATCAACTCCAAAAATGTATTTTTTTAGATCCATAAATTTTTAGTTGTTCACCGTCGGTCCATACCCCTCTACGCGGGTAGCTAGCAATGACATAGCATGCTGACTATATGTCTTCTCCCCTCTTACTCTGTTCATCCTTCTCAAAAATTTAATCCAACACTTGGTAGGCACCTTGCTCTCCTTCCTCCCCTTCTTCCATTCGCGGAGGACGTACCAGCGACAAGCCCCCATAGCGTCGGAGACTAGCTAGGTATGGATCTACGGGGAACGACTCGAAAAGTTTATGGATCTAAAAATATAACTTCACAGTTAATGAACCTAAGTGTCGGTGCCTGATTTGGTCACAGCGGCAATAACAAGTGATTGCGCTGCCAACCACTCGCTCCGATGGGGGGATTGGGGTGATGAACTCGGGACGCAAGGATTTATCCTGGTTCCGGCCAAGCGGCCGTACGTCCAGCAGTGGTGCGTAGCACCGAGTTTTCGTGTTGCTCGTAGTAGGGGATTACAAGCAAGGTGGGAGAGGGAGATGGGCTCCCAAGTCCCTGGGTGGGTGATTGAGCTGAATGCCAATATCAAGTGAGTAGGCTAAGCGTTCGTGCGTTCTCTCGTCTTTGCGTGTGCGTGCTTGTCCTCCCCTCGCTGCATGGGCTTCCCTCCCCTTTTATAGAACAAGGGTGAGGGAGGACGTACATGTGTGTTCGTGGTGCTGACGTTGCGAGATGCACTGTGCTGCCCACGCTGTGCACTATGTGAGCGGCAATCGCGCCTTCCAACTCCGGCTGACGGCATGGACATCGCCATCGTTGTCTTGTTGGTGGCTGACCGTTGCTTCGAGGGATGTCACTCGGGGGTGGGGATGGTGCCGAGCCCTCCCCGTTGTTCTTCGTGGGTCCTTCCTTGAGGCCTGTGGCGTACCCGGGACAAATAAGGTCGTGGAGTTCACAGTAGCCTGGCCTAACACGGCCTGTCCGCACAGCGTCTTGCGCAGAGCGACTGTGGCGAGCGGATTTGACCGGTGTCTTCTCCGCGGCATGGGGCGGTGGCGTGGTGCAGTGACTTCTCTTCTTGACCGCAGAGGCGAGCCATCATGTCGTGGAATGAATGCGTTGCAGGGCCTCAGGCACTGTTACTGGTGCGGCATCCCTCGAGCGTAGCTAGTGGTCTCGAGCGTGACGGAGACGCTCGCTCGAGGGTGAGCGGTACCGTCGAGCTCGGTCGGGCTCGATCGTTACGTGAATTTCCGCTCGAGGGTAAGAGGTACCCTCGAGCGGGACGGAGACTCCCGGTCGTCGGGGGTGTCGTCATGGTGGGCCTCTTGTTGGCCGCAGAGCTGGGCTCAACTCGTTCGCCGATGTGGCCTCTCTGTCAGGTGATTTAGGGCCCGAATTAGGGTACCCCTAATTTTGGTACCCGACACTAAGCGACACCTTCACAAGTTAATGGACCTCTGATGCATTTTCCTGCTGCGAAAACTACACCTGGATTTAAGTTGGTATCTCAGTGCAGAAATTGCGTAGAACCTACCTGCTCTTTTTTTTTGTTATTTTTTTTAAAAAAAGAGCAAAAATAAGGAGAGAAGAAAGCGACCGTGCAGTATTGTCATATTTTTAGAAGTAGAAGCAAAATCTTGTTTTGCCTCGCATTTGTTTTATGTTGCAACTGACGTGTCAGGTCATTGTCCAGCCTGCTTGTCCTGCCTCCTGATTATGTAACATTGGAATTGTTATGGCCATTCTACTTCTCGTGTATCTACCATTAATTCTTCGCACCCATCTGTGATATATTTTTTCACATATTACAAAAGGACTTAACTGCATAGTTGGAATTAGTCCAGAACAGGTGAACGCGGAAAATGAACGTGGATTTGCCTAGAGCCGCATAGTTGAAGGGTGGCCACTTGGTTTAACCGATCCAGACTGATGAACAACACAAGGATGTTTTACCTTTTTCTGGCTGAAGTTTTTCTTTTCATATTATTCTATATTATGACACGCTCTTTTTGAGGAAGGCGTAGTGGGTCTACAACAAGAATTATGTCCCGAGTCCGTAGAAAGTCAAATTAATGCTCAAGTCAACTCTGGAAACAGTTCCTCCCATTTTTCTATTCCCTTGTTAGCCACGATGGCACGATCTCTTTTGATGTCCGCAATATTACCATGATTTGATAAATGTTCTTTTCCTTTACAAGGTTTCGGTGCAATCGTAACGTTTGTCTGCGAACCAGTCGATAGAGCATAGGTGGTGACGTGGCTTCAAGAGGGTCTCAGTCATCATGCTGCAAAGACCAAGTTGTCAAAGTTACAAATTGTTCTCTCATTGTAGCAGAGATTATGCGGAACCTGCCGAACCATTAAAATAAAGAACAAATGCAGAATATGAGCGAAGATGCGATTCTCATTCTCTTATAACTATGGTAGTTAAGGAAGTACAGTAGTATATTCCCAACAGAAGTTTAACCAAACCGTAGCCTAGTTGTCTAGCAGCTGACGTTTAACATCGTTTTCATTGCCTGCTGGATCTATCTGCCTCGCCTCGCCGCTTGTATCATCTCAACCATGAAGCTCGAATATTTTTCTTGCTAATGGGGGCCTCCGGGTGAGTAGTTGTGCTGCAAAAACTGTTACCAACACAATAATGATGACTAATCCACAATTAGCTCGAATATTTTTCCAATGTATCGGACATGAAGTCTCTCTTCGTGCAGAAAGTACATGGAACATAGACTACTGGAAACAGAAATTTCCTTGTGCGTGCCTAATTTTCCTGAGGCGTGATTCCCGTTTTGTCAAATAATGACAAGCATGAGAATATGGCAGCCTCTTTGACTCGTGATTCCCATTGTTAAATGAGCAGAAGTCCAATCAAACGGGTGCATCATGCAATATGGTGTGCTGAGAAGATAAAATTTAATTACAAAAGCCAATATATAGCAAGAGATCAGCAGTCAACAGCTTTCCACTAAAAAGCAGAAGCTCAAGAAAACATGGCAAATATTAGTGCCCTGACTTCATTTGTGGCGAAGATAGTGAAATGAGTCGAGCAAATGAGTCCTATGACAAGGCATTTGCAATAAAAATACCTTTGTATGATGATGTTTCAAAGTCTTAGTGAAATAGCATAGACTACGGAGTGGTTTGAACATTTCCTTTCTTTATATTACAACATGTATTGTAAACAACGTTCAAATCTTACCAGTATAATATTGGTTTCCAATTCGAGAACTGATTAACAATTTACAGCTCATTGGGCCGAGCCCACACTGAAACTGAGACCGGCCCAAAACCGTCTCACGGTCGTCTTCCCTGGCAGGTTTTGCCGGCGCCGTCTCCAGTGGCGTGCCTCTCCCCTCGCCGTCCTGAACCAAGTAAGAGCTTATCCCTTTCCAGTCCAGGTCCTTTTCGCCACCCGACAAGAATCAGTCGCTCCAGGTTGAGCATAGCAGTTGTTTTTTATGGAAACAGGTAGGCTACGCTAGCTAAAACAATTTTAATTTATCGTGTAAACCTAGGAACCTTGCGAGTAGGAGATCACAGATCGTTACCACTAGACGCGCGGATGCAGTGGAACCGTCTCGGTGTAGCAGAGCGCGTCGATGTGGCCGGCAGTGCAGTTGCAACGTCCGTCTGGTCCAGCTCGTCCTTGTGCTCCAAGCGTAGCACCTCCAAGGTATCCACACGTACGAGGAGGATGCACCACAGTCTGGACTGCTAGGTCCGCGAGAGCAACGGGAGGCGCGGGCGTGGAGGGTGGCGGCGGCGGCGGCCAAAAGGGTTGATAGCACCCCAGCCCCTCCCACGTATATATAGGGGTAACTAATGGGCTTCTATCTAATAGGCCCAATAGAAACCCTAATCCCTCATGGATCAATATCCCTTTGGGCCTTTAGTGGATCCAATCCAATTGGCTTTAGGGCATATATCAATCAGTCTCCCACTTGCACTAAAGACAATCTTATAGGCAAGCCTTTCAACGTTCCAACCCCTTAAGTGTGTGACCCTATAGGTTCACATGCGAATAGACATGGCCCGAGTACTCCTACTCGGTCCAATAATTAGCAGCGACCTCTAGCAAGACGTACTAACTCCTATAAGCACGTAAAGATCATATCGGACGAACCATCACAGCGTATGTACAAGCTCTTCCTATTGCCTCACGATACTCGGTCTAGCTCCAAGCTGACCACTCTTTCTCGATACTGTGAATCAGATCCTTTCACTGGTTAACTTTTAACCATTGCACGGCCATGCATTTCTTGATCCGATCACTCGAGGGGCCCATAGGTATCTCTCTTATAGAGAGGGGCAAATCCCATCTTGACTGTCCAAGCCTCACAGCAAGCTTCACAACAAACCCGAAAACTACCTTTATAACTACCCAGTTACGGCATAGCGTTTGATAGCCCCTGAGTAAGTCGATTCACATCTTAAGAACAAGCGACAATCTCAGGTCTAAGGACAAAGCATACAAATTGTGCAAAAAGATAACAATATTACAAAGTCTCATATTGGGTCAATCCAGCCACATGTCATACATGTGCCCACACTATTAGTTTAACATCTCCATATCCATGACTTGTGAAACATAGTGATACTAATAAATGTGTCAGTCATCAACCATGACTAGGGAGAATTTTAGAATAACCATACAAGTAAGAGTTCCACAAACAATTCACATAATTGCCAATCAATACAAGTTGCCTTTCATAGATATTCATTAAAGAATCAACGTATCATGGATATAAAGAAATATCATCATCTTATGACAACCTCTACGAATATTTTTAACAGTCTCCCACTTGCATAAGAGCTACTCTAGAAGATATCTAATACTCATAGCTCTTGTGTGCACCTCATGCTTAGTCTATGGAGGTGAGGAACAGCTCGTTACCACTAGACGCGCGGATGCAGCGGAACAGCCTTTGTCAAAGGATCAGCGACGTTCAAATCCGTACGTATTTTGCATATCTTAATCTCACCCCTTTTAACGAACTATCGAATAAGGTGAAACTTCCGCATTACATGTCTGTTCTTTTGGTGATTCCTTGGTTCCTTTGCCTGCGCAATTACCCCACTATTGTCATAGAATAACTCTAGTGGGCAAGAAGCACCAGGGAACACACCAAGCTCAATGAGGAACTCCCTCATCCAAACACCTTCCTTCGCAGCTTCAGAAGCCGCAATGTACTCGGCTTCTGTTGTAGAATCGGCCACGGTCTCCTGCTTAGAACTCTTCCAGCTAACAGCACCACCGTACAATATGAACACATAACCTGACTGAGACTTTGAGTCGTCTGGATCAGTTTGGAAGCTAGCATCGGTGCAACCTTTTACAACGAGCTGTTCCTCACCTCCATAGACTAAGAACATATCTTTAGTCCTTCTGAAGTACTTAAGAATGCCCTTCACATGTGTCCAGTGACTCTCACCTGGATCGGACTGATACCTGCTCGCAGCACTAAGAGCAAACGAGACATCTGGACGAGTACCTATCATGGCGTACATGATAGATCCAATTGTCGAAGCATATGGGACCTTACTCATGCGCTCTCGCTCATCAGCCGTCAAAGGACACTGAGTCTTGCTGAGGTGTACGCCATGTGACACAGGCAAGAACCCTTTTTTGGACTGTTCCATGCTAAACCGTTTTAGCATAGTGTCAATATAAGTATCTTGGCTTAATCCTATAAGCCTATTTGATCTATCTCTATAGATTCTTATGCCCAGAATATATGCTGCTTCCCCTAAATCCTTCATATAAAAACTATTTTTCAGTGAAGTGTTTACGGACTTCAGCATTGGAATGTCATTTCCAATCAATAATATGTCATCCACATATAAGATCAGAAAAGCAACATCGCTCCCACTTTCCTTCTTGTAAACACAAGGATCCTTTTGGTTTTGACGAAAACCAAACCCTTTGATCACTTCATCAAAGCGAATATTCCAACTCCGAGATGCTTGCTTCAACCCATAAATGGATTTTTGAAGTTTGCATATCTTTCCAGCATTAGTCGGATCGACAAAACCCTCAGGTTGTATCATATACACGTCCTCTTCTAAATACCCATTTAGAAAAGCTGTTTTGACATCCATCTGCCATATCTCATAATCGAAATACGCAGCTATTGCTAGAATGATCCGAATAGATTTAAGCATCGCTACCGGTGAGAATGTCTCATCATAGTCAACTCCTTGAACTTATCGAAAACCCTTTGCAACAAGTCGAGCTTTATAGACGTGAACATTTCCGTCCATATCTTTCTTCTTCTTATAGATCCACTTGCACTCTATGGGTCTAACACCCTGAGGCGGATCAACCAAGGTCCAAACTTGGTTGTCTCCCATGGCACTCTACCACTTCTCGGAATCTGGGTCCATCATTGCTTCCGTGTAGGTCATAGGTTCATCATTGTCCAACAACAATATGTCGTGCTCTGCCGTAATTAGGAGATTCATCCTTTTGGTTGCGTGACGTGCCCTATCCAACCTTTGTGGTTGTGATGGTGTCTCTCCTGCCATGTGTATATCAACTTGTTCTGCTACATTAGCATCACTTGTCAATTCTTGTCCCATTGGCTCATCTCAAACTTCTTCAAGATACACCTTCTCTCTACTTTTCTCACTTTTGAGAAACTCTTTCTCTAAGAAAACACCATTCCGAGCGACAAACACTTTGCCCTCTTCTCAGTTGTAGAAATAATACCCCAAAGTTTCCTTCGGGTACCCCACGAAAACACACTTGGGTGTTAACTTATCAGACATAAGTCGCTTGACGTAAGCTTCGCAACCCCAAATTTTCAAAAAAGACAAACTGGGAGTCTTACCAGTCCATATCTCATATGGTGTCTTAACTACGGACTTAGACGGTACCCTATTAAGCGTGAAAGCTGCTATTTCTAGAGCGTATCCCCAAAACAATAACGGTATGTCCGACTGGCTCATCATAGATCTAACCATGTCCAGCAAGGTTCGATTACGTCTCTCGGATACACCATTTCTTTGTGGCGTTCCAGGCGGCGTAAGCTGTGGAACAATTCCACAACTCTTTAGATGACTGCTAAACTCGTGGCTCAAATATTCACCTTCACGATCTGATCGTAAGGCGTTAATTTTCTTGCCACGCTGATTTTCCACTTCATTCTGGAACTCCTTGAACTTTTCAAAGTTTCCGACTTATGCTTCATTAAGTAGACATAGCCATATCTACTAAAATCATCAGTGAAAGTTATGAAGTATTGGAAGCCACCTCTAGCTGTCGTGCTCATTGGTCCGCACACATTAGTATGTATGAGTTCCAACAAGTCTAATTCCCTCTCAGGAAAACCTGTGAAAGGCGCCTTGGTCATCTTGCCTAGCAAACAAGCTTCACATGTCTCGTGTGATTCAAAAATCAAACGAAGTTAGGAGCCCATCAGAATGGAGCTTCTTCATGCGTTTCTCGCTTATATGACCCAAACGACAATGCCACATATAGGTAGGACTTAAATCATTAGGACGAGGCCTTTTAGCACTTACATTACAGATAGGCGCATCATCAAGATTTATAATAAATAACCCATTCACAATGGATGCAAAAGCCACAAACATACCATTCTTAGAGATCACACAACCATTGTCTTCACTCGCAAATGTATAACCATCCTTCATCAAACATGAAGGAGACACAATGTTTCGACATAAACTAGGAACAAAATAACAATTATTTAACTCCAAAATAAATCCTAACGGGAGGTGAAGTTGCATCATTCCGACGCTCAACGCAGCAACTCTTGCATTATTGCCCATGCGGAAATCAACCTCTCCTCGTACCATGCTTCTACTTCTTATCATTCCCTGCATCGAATTGCAAATATGAGCAACCGATCCGGTATCAAATATCCAAGAATTGATATAAGAATCAGCGAGGAAAATGTCTGTAATATAAACATGCAATGCACCTGATCCGGAAGTACTCTTACTTCCTTTCTTCTTCAAAAAAGCCAAGTATGCCTTGCAGTTTTTTTCCAGTGACCAAGTTCATGACAGTGGAAGCACGGTTTTTCTGGTTCTGGTCCAGGCTTGGGAGCAGGAATTGGCTTGGAGATCACATCTTTAGCCTTTTCTTTTTTCTTCCAATTGCCCTTCTTCTTAAAGTTGGGCTTGTTTTGGATTACCAACACATGGCCGCTAGCTCCTTTCTTAATGTCAGCCTCTGCCGTCTTAAGCATACCACACAACTCATTCAAGCCCCTCTCCGCCCCATGCATATGGTAGTTCGAGATGAAGTTCCCATAACTGGGTGGAAGGGATGCCAGAATAAAATCAGTGGCCAACTCTTGGCCAAGTGGGAAGCCTAGCTTCTCCAACCTCTGAGAGTAACCAACCATTTTGATCACGTGTGGTCCAACGGACGCACCTTCTGCAAGCTTGCTCTCAACAAAGGCCTTAGAGACATTGAACCTTTCAGTCCTAGCCTGAGTTTGGAACATTTCCTCGAGCGCTACGATCATATCATAGGCGGCACAGTTGTTGAATTGCATTTGCAGCTCGGGTTCCATGCACGCAAGCATAAGGCAGCCCACTTTAAGATCAAGATCACGTGCTGCCTTGTAAGCGAGCTTATTGTTGCTAGGTGCATCAGCATCAGGCTCATCGGGTAATGGGGTGTCTAGAACTTCTTCCTTTTTCTCAGCCCTGAGAACAATTCTTAGGTTGCGGATCCAATTCGCATAGTTAGTCCCATTCAGTTTGTCCTTTTCAAGGACCGAACGCAAAGTAAACGGTGTGTTGTTTGGTGCCATTGATCTACAACAAAATATATGCAAAATACTAAGACAGCATATCCATGATGAAGTAAATCAAATTAACTCTTAACTGAATCTACTCCCACTAAAATCAATATCCCTCTATTGATACTTAGTGATTCAGGATCCACAACTAACAATTCGACTAGTGAGCTTTAGCATCACCGCTAGAAGACATGGTAGATCGGTAAGCAACTCTTTGCTAATCATATCACATATGACTCCTGTTGTTGGGTGACATCTCTATGTCTCAACGCCCAACCTTCGTGCCCCAAAGTCCTTAACCGTTAAGATGACTTTGTCTAAGGTAATCAAACCTCATGCGAGTAAGTATCCGATACGAACCCATCTAGTCAAGGAAAACTAGTGGTACCCTAATTTCATAGACCCACCACTAATTGTACAAGACATGACGGTGCAAGATTTGGGAGGGCACGCAAGCTTAAACATTGCTGAGGATCGTTCTACTTATATCGTCGCATACATGAACTATAAAAATATCGCATGTAAAAGTAGAACAATAAGAACGACAATCACATAGCATTAGCGATACGGTATGGCCCATAACCACATGGTGATCTCCATCGCCATTGGAATGTTCATCATGTTGATCTCGATCGCCATGAACTATGTGCGTCATCCTTTAGTGATGAGTCCTCCAAGAACTATCTAACGCATACTAGTAAATAAAATTACACATTCGCGTTTGAATCATCACATGTTGGCACGCAGGCCATTACATTAAATTGACAATACATATGGCTCCAGCCGTATTGCCCCAATCATGACATGTAGGACATGGATTTGTTACATACATGCATCACATACACATACGGGCCATACCGATCACATGATTCCTGCAAAAACAAGTTAGGCGATCCGACGTCCAAATTAAATCGCAGAAAACGCCACCTTCCCGGCCGAATTTGGGAAATCTAATTTCGCCGAAACTGCAACGCAGTCTCTGCCACATCTAAAATTTTCGTAGATGAATTTTCATATAAAAATCATCTCAATCCGAGTTCGTATGCAAAAGTTACAACTGTTTTACCGAACAACATGTTTTTGCATCTCTCTCGGTTCGGTAGTAGATTCAATCTACTATCGCCACGCATCACATGCGCCTGAGACTTGACCTAGACTCGATTCGACCAATCACATTGATCTACATCTAGCCATGAATGGGTTTACGTGCATCACTTAACTCCGATGGCGGATATCCGACCGATAGGAGTAATTCGTTACACGACCATCATAGCAAGATCACAAACCCGATCAAAATTCATCTACAATCAAGCATATCTCCATATGCTCATGACCTAGATCAAAAACTACGCAAGATGGCTCTTGATACCACTGTAGGGAAACGGGTAGGCTACGCTAGCTAAAACAATTTTAATCTACCGCGTAAACCCAGGAACCTTGCGAGTAGGAGATCACAGATAGTTACCACTAGTCGCGCGGATGCAGCGGAACCGTCTCGGTGTAGCAGAGCGCGTTGATGTGGCCGGCGGTGCAGTTGCAACGTCCGTCTGGTCCAACTCGTCCTTGTGCTCCAAGCGTAGCACCTCCAAGGTATCCACACGTACGGGGAGGATGCGTCACAGTCTGGACTGCTAGGTCCGCGAGAGCAACTGGAGGCGCTGGCGTGGAGGGCGGTGGCGGCGGCCAAAAGGGTTGATAGCACCCCTAGCCCCTCCCGCGTATATATAGGGGTACTAATGGGCTTCTATCTAATAGGCCCAATAGAAACCCTAATTCCTCATGGATTAATATCCCTTTAGGCCTTTAGTGGATCCAATCCAATTGGCTTTAGGGCATATATCCAACAATATCGTGTCTCTTCATGTTCGATGCTCCTCGACTTCCATGGATCTTTCGTACGAATGATGTTTTCATGGAACTGAGGCTCCCATGGGGACATTTTTTTTAGACAAAGGAAAGAATCTGGCCTCTACAATTATACACAGCTCCCATGGGGACTCAATTTCTGGTATTTCGTATCTGCTGAAAATAAATTCCAGAACCGTATGGCAGCCCACGATCCAGTTGTGTGATTGCTTGAAATCTTGTCTGCAGTCAGAAAGGGAAGATGCAACTTCTGAGACAATAAGAAAATTACCAAAATAGACGAAAACGAATCATTGTTTGTGAAAGAAGCTAGTTTGAACAACCAGATGATTCAATAATTTAATTCATGTAGAATGAATGATAAATTTCGGTGATGAATTTTGTATTGTATATTAGGGTCCTTATGCTTGATAGAACTATCAGATGCCTGCAACATTTGTAGTTCTTGTGAACTAAGTAACCAAATCCATATTTTTTGGAGGCTTGGAATTCTCGTCATGTCAGGGTGACAGCTAAATTACATTTTGTTTCTATTGTGACAGCTTAAGTGATTCCCATTTGGTTTAGCTGCAATGCTTGTGTGACCAACCTTTTTCACCAAATGGATAATCACATCCGTTTGCAGTATGCCTCTATACTGTATGCCTTCGTGCGTGCAATCGTAGTTTTGTTTGTTAGCTGTATAAATCAAGACTATCCGTAACCGGATGGTGTCTGGATCATCACATAAATACTTATTACATGAGATGGAAGTTTAAAAATAAGTGCAACATGGTCTTTTTGTGTAAATACACTAACCATTAATTTAAGGAATAAATCTTCTTGGAGACATTATCATAACCAGGATCCACTTCCTGGTAGACCTGTCAAGTGTTGATAAAATGTGAGACAAGAGTAAAGGATTGAATTTTATGATATCTTATTTCACATGGTAACCCTCCAGTGCCTGGAGGAATTTTACCTACCTATCACATTGATGCCTGGAATTCCGAATGGTGCCTAGTATCTTAACTGGATCACCTGTCAGCCTACTGATATGCTTCTGCAGTTCTTTCTCTATATTATACTGACAATGTGACTGCAGAATAAAACCTTGTAAATGGTAGAGTCTGAATAATGATTTCGGGATACTGGTAAATGTTCTGCTTTCATTGATGTCAAGATACCTAAGGTGGATCAGATGCTCAATATCATCTGGCAGAATGCCGTCTGGATGTTGTAGTACCAACACTCGCAAGCTTCTTAGCTCATGCAGTGTTTCTTTAAGAACATTGTTGAAGTTATCCGGGTGAATTCTTTCCCCAGAAGGAGCATTGTTCTTGCATATTATTAGACTCCTTAGGTTTTTCTTCAAATCCTGGGATTCTACCAAATTCTCCTGGGACTCTACTAAACTCATGCAAACCTTAGAAATACTGCTTGCATTAACATATAGATGGCGGACATTCCTTGGAATAGTAACGTGGAAATCATCTTCAATTCGAAAATGTTCTCCATTGGAGACTGATTCTGCCATATCATGGAGCAACTCATGAACTACATAATGATTATCTAGATTGGCTGATTTCTTAATGAATGAGAGCTGTAAGAGATCATTGATGTAACGATATGCATTTTCATCTGATGTTTCCTTTTGAATGTAACCATGTGCTCGCCACATCTGTATGAGCACATCGCCTTGATGTTGGTGGTTTTTTGGAAATAAAGCAAAGTAAACAAAGCACTGCTTCAAATGATTTGGAAGATTCTCACAGCTCAATCTTAATGCTGGCATAATATCATCTGCAGTCTGTTCAATCTGCCACAGTTTGCTTCTAAGGACAGCCTCCCAATGGTCTTTTTCTAGATTCAGTTTCAGTTCACCTCCTACGGTCTTAGCAGCTAATGGGGAACCAGCCAATTTCTTGGCCAACTGTTCACCGATTTTCACCAATGTTGGAAAATCTGATGGTGTCATATTACCAAATGCACATCGCATAAAGTGACTCAAGTACTCTTCGTCTTCAGGCCATTTAAATGTATAATCTCTGTTGCTCCATTCATCTTTGCAACCTTTTGACTTCGAGTGGTTAGCACTAGTGTGCTGCCCTTATTGGCAAACTGGAGGGGCTTGCACAACGTTTCCCATTTGCTGCTCATTTCATTCCAAACATCATGAAGTACTATCAAAATCCTGCTCCCATTCAGCTTGTCTTGAAGTATTCTTTGAAGTAGATCTAAGTTGCTGTTCATGTCAGCTGATATGGAGCCATGCCATGAAATCCTGTTTGCACCATCTCTTTTCCTTTTCAATTTGCGGCATTTCTGTGATTGTACCATCTCTTTTGTTAGGCGTTTAACACCAAATTTTTCTGACACGTAGAGTCATGCCATGATATCAAAGTGTCCTGTATCACGAAAATGACTGTATACTCTCTGCAGTAGCGTAGTTTTACCAACACCGGCAACCCCAACTATTGCTATTATAGAATATGGTTGGTTGGATTTATCATTTGTCTGTTCCAGTAATTTCTTTAGCTTCGTTTCTTCACCACCTCGACCCAAAAAATTTGTGGTCCCTAGCATAGAAGTTGTTCTGCGCCACTGAAGTGTTTTTCCCGGTTTCCTATCCCTTGGGCTAGCCAGCTCAATGAATGTTTGCATCTCACTAGCAATCTTATCAAACTTATCCACTATTGCAATTAACTTATTAAGGTCTTCATCAGAGAAAAAGAAGCGTTTTAGAACACGAACAGACCTTTTTACTGTTGAGCTGCTGCTGGTACTGGTAGAGGCTGCAGTGTTGGTTGCTGTAGATATCGCTGAAGAGGAAGAACAAATAGTAGCATCATCAAATGTATTGGCCATCACCTTTTCCACGTTGTCAGCGTTTGCTTCTAAAAAGCGATAGTCAAATAAATCAAGAACATCTTCAGCCTGGTAAGCAGCATCTTTGATGCTCCCTAGCCAACTTTCCATGCTTGAATCCTTAGTATGCAAGGTTGAAGCTTTGTGCAGCACCGCTGGGATCTTCCAAAGATTATTCTTTAGCCTGGTTAGTTTGTCCTTTGCATCATCCCTTTGATATTCATACTGATCTGCTACGTAAGAGTATACTTTGCCAACCATCTTGGCGATGAAGGCTGAGGCCATCCATTCTCCTATTGCTGTGGGAGACATGATGCCCAAAATATGGAGTTCAGGATTATTCATATAATGAACAGAATAAAGAATTGAAGAAAATAGTCACTTTAATAGAGTGGAAGAAGATTCTTAAGTAAAAAAAAAAAAGAAAAATGTCATCTGAAACTTCCCCGAGTTGCATCGTCCTAGAACTCTCCAAGATTCTGTGGCTTTATTTGCTAGTTTAGTAATACGTCACTTGTGTTGCTTTGTAGCTGCCATTTTATTTGTCGTTTATGTACTCTGTTATTCTCGGCACCAATCTGTGGGTTTCTTCATGTACCACATGCGATTAAATTATTGCATGCCAAAAGGAAATGAACACAAGTATGCTTGGAGCCTCCTAATCCAGGTCCATCTCTTTGTTTCTTCAGTCCAGACAAATGGACAAGGAAAGAGCAAATGTAGGTATGTATTTTACTGGTGTTATTTTTTTTTATTCATTGAAGCACACAAAGGAACCTGAAATCTTGAATTTAAAACACAATCTATCGATGTTGCTATCATTACTAACATGATCACTTTAGTTGTCTCAGCTAATACTATGATCTAGTGGCGTCCTTTTTTTTGAGGGCATGATCTAGTAGCTTCCTGCTCAGTTGCGTTGTTATATAAAAAAAACATGTTAATGCAAATGTTTGACTTAATTCTTAATGATGGTTGACTTTGCCACTGTATAATATTCACTTGAATGAAGTATAGCAACTTTTGTTAATTTGTTGATTGTTCTAGCCTGTATTAAATTATGAATTTATGGAAGTGCACAGGTAAAATTTTTGGGGTAATCCAGCTGATCCAAGAATCACGGCGAAATAATTTTCTAATGGAAATGCTATGCTGTGGAAACTACTGCATTTAATTGAACTTGTTCTGTGTATAGAAATTACTTAGAACCTACATGAATTTGAAACTAAACTAATGTGCAATCCAACAAAGAAATGATGCATAGTTCTCTGATTGACAATAATAATTTAGTATGCATCTTGTGTTTCTTGTCATGGTAACTTTAAGTTTTCATGTTGTTTTTGCTAAGGCTCCGTTCGGATGTAGATATTGAAGGTCTTTCGCCTATATGCCTTTTTTAAGCTGTCTTAGACCTCTGGTGCAGCCCCTGCGTGTAGGGGTGGGCATTCGGTTTAAACCGAAAATTTGGTTCGGTTTTTCGGTGTAAAAAATATTTTGGTTTCACACAATCATAAACCGATCAGTTCTCTAAAAAACCAAAAACCGACAAAATCGGCTTTGGTTTTTCGGTTCGGTTTTCAGTGGAAACCGAACTAAACCGCCAGGCAAAATTAAATCTTCAAACAACCAAGACAGAGACTAGTTCAATTGTTTAAACAACGATATTACAGTACAAGCTGACAGCACAACATCGTGTCAGCATAAGTCTAAACAAGACAATATCACAACAACCAACATATAGGACTACAGGAGTTCAAATGACCAAATCTTCAAATATTACAAGTTCACAGAGACATTTAAATTCAAATGAAATATGAAACGATGGCACAACAGCACACCACAACACAGTTCAAAACTTGGGAGTGGATGTGCTCTCCTTCTGCATGGTGTTCTCGTTCTCCTTGGAAATGTTCAGGCCAGCAAGTTCTGAAAAATAACCATTAACAAAAATTGTATTAGATATCTAGAATTTAAATAGTATATTAACTCATCCCAAAGATCACAGAACTAATTACCTTCTTCAAGCTTGTACAATTCTTCGGTGTTCTCTTCAACACTAATATATTCAGAACGAATCCAATCATTTGCACAAATCAGGCGCTCAACCATTGTTGGTGTGAGTGAGCTTCTGAAATAATCAAGAATCCGTCCACCAGAACTGAATGCCGACTCAGATGCAACCGTGGAGATGGGGATAGCTAAGAGATCACAGGCCATCCGTGCAAGAACTGGAAATCTATTTGCATTGTCCTTCCACCACTTAAGAATGTCAAACCCTTTCTTATCCTCCTCATTGTCCTCTGAGAAGTACTTCTCAAGTTCAGACTTGACTGTCATATCTCCACCACCATTGCTGCTCATTTGTTGATCAATAATAGACCTCATCAAGCCTTTGCCCTTTGATGCTGGTTCTTGAGAATCATTATTTTGCTGCACCTTATCACTTGGAGCATACATATTTTTGGATTCTTCAAACAAAGAGCGAAAAGAAGAGTTCACTGTCTCCCATAACTTCTCTCCTATCTCATTACCAAACATTACCATAGTGGCCATCTTTATGTACTTAGAAAGCTTATATCTTGGATCAATAGCCACACAGAAAAACATAACCAAGCAACTGATCCCCCCCCCTTCTCACCACGCCTCTCTCTGTCTCCTCGACTCTCTCCATACTTCTCTCCAAAATACTTGTGATACTTCACTAGCATTCGCTTACCCATTTCCTTACATAATCTGTCTTCACTATTACACCAGTTTCGCAACAACACCAAAACATCAGCTATCTCATGGAAGAAAGTGTGAGATGTTGGGCGCTTTGTTATGAAACACGGAGAGTAGGTTCATAAAAGTGCTCAAGAAAATCTGCTATTTTCCTAACTTTTTCCCAATCTGATCTTACAGGAACTCCAGGACCGTCATCACCTTCTAGTTCTAACTTATAGTATGGGTCCTCATCACTGTATCTTTGAAATGCCTTTTCATACTGTTGTGCAGTATTTAACATGAGATAAGTTGAGTTCCACCTAGTACAAACATCAAGGCTTAAAAATGCTTTAGTCTGAACCTTTGCTAATTCAGCACATTTCTTAAAGTTTACCAATCTAGATGTTCCAGCCTTGATAAACTTAACAGCAGCACGGACACGAGCAACTGAAGAATCAATTTCCTTTAGGCCTTCAGTGACAATCAAGTTAATAATGTGTGCAACACATCTCATATGCAGATAATCACCTTCAGCAATGCTACCCCCAGGTTCATTCAAGACCCTCTTCATTAATTTATTGCATTGTTGTTTGCACTAGCATTGTCTACTGTTTTACAGTACAGACCTTGTCAATTCCCCATCCTGCCAAACAGTTCTCTAAAGATTTTCCAATGTCTTCCCCCCCATGGCCCTTTGTGGGAAGAAAACCAATGACTTTTTTCTGGAGATTCCAATTATTATCAATAAAATGTGCTATCACACACATGTAGTTTTGCCTGGTATTAGCTGTCCATGTATCAGTTGTGAGGCAAACTCTTTCACAGTGTTCCTTAAAAAATTTCTGCAGTTTTTCTTTTTGGGAATCATACACTTTCACACAATTTCTAGTGGTTGTTCTTCTAGATGGCATATCAAACCTTGGGCATGCTTTGGCCATAAATTTTCTAAGACAAAAGGTTGTTCATCTTCAATTAGCATCTCCGCAAAACATATTTTCAGCTCATCAAGATCAAATTTCCAAGTAGACAAAGTACCAACACTACTGTTTCCAGGACTAGGTTGCAGTTGCAAAGTGCCTTGTTTATCAACTTTCTTATTAGGATTCCTTGGGCAGATTTTCAAGTGGCCATTCAAACTAGACGTACCATTTATCTTTGTGTTACACTTGTATAGACGTCCGCAGTACTTGCACTTGGCTTTCTCCTGCCCGTCATCAAGCTTGACCTTGCTGAAGTGGTTCCACACATCTGATCTGGGAATCATAGCTTTCCTTTTGCTCTCTTCTTTCTCCGCATCACCAGTCTGCTGCTCATCCTTCTTGTCTTCTACTTCTATCACTTCTATTGCTTGATTTGCCACTGTGTCTTCAGTGTCCCCCATCTAAAAATTAAAGCACGAAAGATAATGGGGATTAACATCACGAGAAAGTGAGGGACAGGGAATGACAGATCAATCCAGAACAAAAATATTGGAAGGGTGTACATTGGAGGACTGCTCTGTTGTTGCCGCCATTGTGGTCCTTGGGGAGAGGTCGACGCTGCGGTCTGCCTCCGTTGCGCCTGCTTCGGCGTGCCTCCGTCGCGCGGCTGCGCGGGCGCCTGGTGGAGTGGTCTGACCATCGGAGGAGAACGGGAGGCCGGGACGCCGCCACGCCGAGACGCCGAGTCGCTGGGAGCAGCCGAGGCCGAGGTCGAGCTCGAGCAGAGGTGGCGGCTGGGAGTGGGAAACTGATTCGAGGATGGAGGTGGAGGGGAATTAGGGCAAGCAGGACTAGTATTATTGGGCTGTGAAGTTGGGCCAAGATATGGGCCAGCTGAACACAGGTTGGTGCCCCTGGTTGGTATTATTTCGGTGTTCAGTTATTCTCCGGTTCGGTGGGGGTCAAAACCGACACCGAAGCTGAAGACCGAACTATATGAAAACGTAAACCGACATCGAACAGAAAAACCAAAAAACCAACAATTCGATTCGGCTTCGGCTCGGTTCGGTTATCGGGTTTCGGTTAAAAAGTGCCCAGCCCTACCTGCGTGGGTGTTGTCGTGTGCATTTATGCGATTGTTTCCTGGTTCCCGATGGTTCTTCCCTATTGGTATGGTATCCCTTGGCAATGCCCTGGGTGGCGTGTTTTGGTTGATTGCCTAGACATGTGGTGCTGACCTAGATAACTTTGTAATTTGGTTGCGCTTGGCATAGCTGTAACGTCCTGCCACTCTGAGCCAGGTCCGCTTACGCCTAGCATCTTTCTAGAGTCCTAAGAATGTCCTACCAATATATGTCTTTTCTGCACACTTTGTCCTCACTCATGCGCACCTATGAAGGACTTTCGGGTCGGTCACCCATACTGAAATGGCTCCGAGCCAAGTACGCTTAACCCCGGAGTTCTTTCAAGATGAGCTTCAAAAAAAGTCGCAACTTGTTGGTATGAGTATTTTTATCAATCCTATTAAGCCTTGGATTGGGGTGTTACAGTAGCCCACATGGAAAAAAAAATCACGGCCGCCGCGTGCGCCACCCCGGACAGGCCCATCCCCACGAACAGCAGCGCGCCTTGGGCGTGGTACCGGGCGGTGCTCAGGCGCATCACAACATTCTTTGATCCTTTTCCAAGCACCCAATGCATAGATCACTGTTTGGTTCTGGTCAAGCAGAGCAGAATCTCCTACTGCTGGCAGCGTATATAGCAAAGAGGAGAAGGATTCTTTGGTTCTTCAGTTCCGATCCAATGTACAACTCAAGCTTCACACCAAGACCGCTCTAACACTCAGATTTCCAAAAAATCCGAATGCTGCTCTAACACTCAGATTTCCAAAAAATCCGAATGCTTCTTTTAAGCAGGAGACGATTCATTCAGTACAGCTCCTTCGGCATGCGCAACAACAATTCCATTGGACAGCGAGACAGCTTCTCTAGATTTTATTCCTTCCGGAGCTAACGCTTTGCGGCCGGCGACCGTGCCCTGCAGTGAGGAAGCAGAAAGGTGATTGTGCTGGGACCCATGTTCTTCTAAGGATTAGAATCGTCTTTTCACAAGGCATTTTGATGGTCACTAGATGGAAAATAATCTAACAAAATGCTCTATAAGAAACAAAATTTTTATACCCGGTGTCAGATGGGGAAGGATAGTTTTTTTTAAGGCCTAGAAAAGAACAAATCATTTGTTTAGGGCCAAGGAATTTTCACTATAATTTATACTTCCTCCATCCCAATTTGTAAATCGTTTGACTTTTTTTACCTCAACTCTAACCACTCGTCTTATTTAAAAAATTTATGCAAATATAGTCAAATTTAAGTCATTCTTGAAGAATATTCATCAATAAAGCAAGTCATAACAAAAAAAAAATTGATATTTCGTATAATTTTTTGAATAAAACGAGTGGTCAAAATTGGAGCCAAAAAAGTCAGACGACTTATAAATTGGGATAGAGATACATCTCTATAAAGAACAAGTAGAATTGAGAAGAATTATTATCTTATTTGGATCCACCTTGCACCTCACGTTGCACGTTGCACCCATATGTAAGCAAGGGAGCTGCGAAGTCAAACCCATCAAAACTTATATATTTAGAAAACATTTCTGTCAAAATTATATTTATTTTCTCACACACTTTTCTTTACAACCGTACCCACACACTGCGCAAATGAGAGGCCCATCACATGAGAGGTGTCCAGGCGGGTGAGCGACTCGCAGGGGCACAAGCGAGGTGAGGCACGGCCATGGCGATGAGAACTGCAGCTTCGTCAAAATTTTCCCCTTCTCGATTTATCTCGCCCTTGCATGGATTCCTGAGGATAAATAGTAAAATGGGTTCATAAGAGATTATTTACTCTTTGGTTACGAACAATTGTGCTATGATTCATCGCAAGCGATGAATTTCTCCCATGTGGCTAGCAGTTTTGAGGGGAGGGAAGCGATGAAGAAAATAGAGGATGGAGAAGATGAGAGAAATTGATATGTTGGGCCTAATTGATAGGTGGGCTCAATTGCTAACAGACTGAAATAAAGGAAGCAAGGAGAAGACGAGAGAAACGGACATGTGAGGCCTAAATGACAGATGGGCTCAATTGCTAACAGTGTGAAAAAACATCATCAAATCTCTACAACCAAACACAAAACTGGGCTGAACTCATTCTTGTCAGCAAAACACGAAAGTAATTCATATGATGTGGTATATTGAGTGTTGCTGAATTTTATTTTTATCACGTGTGCGTGGTGCGTATGTCTCTGCTAGCAGATATAAAAGAAGTTCAGTTCCTGTATGTACAAGGATCAATAGACAATAGTGGATCGTCCCAAAAGCACACGGTACTACCTCGATACATTTTTTGTTATTTGAGAAAATAGAGGCTATATGTCCATGTGTGTGCGCTACTATAATTTTTAATAGAGGATACAATTATTGCCCATTGATAAACACAGGATTAGGATCCACTATACGCTACTTGCAAAGAAAATGAAATGACAGGATCAGCTAATCATGCAAGGAATATTTTGTCTGGTTTGTGTTTAAGGACCAGTGGTGGTCACCCTGAGATTCACGAGTGATTGACATCTAATGTGTATGATGTGCTCTTGACTTTTGATGTGTAGGTGCAGGGTGTGACATGATGGTCAACGGTGCATGGTGAAGGTTAGCTGTGAAAGGTCACGCCGATGGACCGTGGTGAAGGATGAGCGCGAGTAGGCTTTGAGTTGTAGAGCATAAGCGGTTCATGCAGAAGGACCCAGATGGTGAAAGGTGGATACGTGTAGGCTTGGGCCAAAGGACCCGATGATGCCGGGCGGAGTCACGTGCGGGTTGCATGGTGCATGGACGAGCAATAGTACATGGTGGAAATAGCAGCGGCCGAGTCAAGGAGGATGATGACGCATGGCATGTGAATACGCGATCTTTTTGAGATCTTTTGGGGATGGAATCACCATGTTGTGGCGCAGCTTTGGCCAATGTTTCTTGAGATTTGGAGGTCCTTTGGTCATAATTTAACTTTCTCTAGGGTTTTTCTGAAAAAACCGAATAATCCTTTTTCTCAATATCGGATGATCCTGTTCTTTCTCTGACCCGTGTTCTTCATCTCTCGGTGTAAAACTGAATTATCTAATTTCAAAATTTTGGACTGCTCATGCTTCTTCAAATAATTTGAAACTTTCGGATCATCTAACTTTTACTGTTCATCCAGTTTGGATGATCCAACTCTGGTGGTTGAGGTTTTTTTGACTTGCTCGAGTTTGATTTCTGTCTATATTCTGCTTTTATGGTTGGTTCATGTTTTCGCTGTGCTTTCTAGTAAATTTCTAGGGTCAGCAACTCTCTCATAGCTGTGTGATCTTGAATTCACTTGAAGATATTTTCTCAGGTATTCAAACCCCCCGCGGTCCACGATCCCATCATTGATCCAAGCAACCAACGAGTCACACGTTTCGCCGGTGCCGTTCATCCCTTCGTCTCTCCCTCGCCTTCCCCAAAATCGCTGTGCCTCCTCAGTTCTCGAGTCCTCACCTCCCCAAATCCACCAGACCTCTCACCGATTACATCAAACCATTAGGATAAGTGATTTGCATGTAAAATAACTAAATAAGTTAGTTCCTGTTTCCGTGTACATAGTAGCCGGTAGTAGATGGTTATTTATTCTAGTTCTGGATACTTTTTGTGTTCATTATTTTTGTAGGATAATCATGACTTTGATGCAATTTAGACCCGCAGATTAGCACTGAAGTGAAATAAGTTAGTTCTTTTCAACCATCATATGCTTACCGTATATTTTATATTGTATCTTATAAGAACTTTAAATTATATAAATGTATATTTAGTGACAGTTTTTTTTTGCCAAATCTATATTAAGTGAAATTCATATGTGTTGTTTGTGGATGATTTGCCCCCTTTATGTTTTATTACTGGCTCTGCCCCTGATCCGGTCCTACAATGTTGAAATAAGTATTGCACAGAGCATTATAAAAAACGAAAATTATCTAATCCGTAAAGAGATTTTTTTTATCATTTTTAGGTGGTTATGAAACAAAATCATGTTTCTAAGGCCAAAAACCGCAATAGGTTCCGGAAGCTGTACAACATTATATACCCGTATGGTATCTTTTGGTATGTAAATGCTAAGTATTCAAGTTATTGTTCATCTGTAAATTTCTATAAAGTTATTGTACTGTACCAAAACATGGCAAAGCAGATACACTGTTTGATGTACTGTAAACAAAAGCCATTGGCTATCATTCTTTTGAACCTATAGCAGCATAGCAATAGCTAGGTTTGTGAAACCCATGATGTGGTGTTGGTATTAGTGAAAGCTCATAGACTCCCAACTTTGCCAGCTATATAAACATAGAGAGAATGATGGTAACAAACTTTAACTTTTGGCGTTACTGCACAAACATCTTTTTATCTGTAAGACTAACAGAGCTTGTCCAAAGAGTTTCACTCTGTTGCTACTGCAAGCACATCCCCTTCCAAAGAATTATCTTGATACTAATGATTTATCATCCCTGAATTCTTACCATCTCGTGGCTGAAAAAATAACTGAAAACATTGTTTTATGGAATATTCTAACATTTTCTAAAGAACATTTATTCAATGGATTATACTCATGGAGAGATAGATATATGTCAGCTAGGAAAGGAAAGGACTAGATGTGGATACATTTTACTGTATTAATACAGGGATATGTTTTACTGCTGCGAATACGCAGAGTGAATGAATATAATTTCAGTGCCTGGTTGCACACAGTAACTAAAGGTTAGTAAAGAAATACAATGATAAATAATTTATCTTTCTTACATGTATAAAAAAATATCTAAGCATGTGGTTGGGCTCAACATGCAAGTACGCATTCATGGTTCTTATATCTTAAACCGAAGATGCTAACAGATATTGAAAATGGTGAACCAAACAGTTTTTTTTTTAATTGTACCCATCGATTCATGTGAATAGCAGATGTATTTGTATGAGTTCCAGATATCCAAATTGGTCCAAGTATCATTTTTCTTATATTCAGAATATCATATTACCGTTCACTTTAGTTGTGTATCAGATGTGGCAAAATATTCGTGGATTGCTTTATGATTGTTATTATCGGAAAAGTGGGCGTGCACAAAATCAACTACCCCAGGACTTGATACTCTTATTTTTTTCACGACACCAATAATGAGTTCTTATGGTGTGTATATCATAACTCCTTGTTTGGGTAATACCCTTGTTGTGGGTATTGTGGGGGATTTTGACTTCTTGGGGCTTTAATCCCTCCCACCCCCTCTAATCCTCTTCTAACCCAACAAAACCTTATATATACATAAATCCCAAGATACTTCCAAGCTTTACTTTCACTATGAACTACAATCTCTATATTATGGTATGATCCTATATTCATAATATTCTAGGCTACACAGTACACAATATAATTATATTGTAATTTATTTAAATCACTTTTCAGTCCAACTCTTAAATCGATCAAATAATTTATCATTTCTATTGGCAACTACCAGTAAGTGGTTCACAACACTGCCCATTGAAGGCTCCAATAATTATAAAAAGTAATATTTTTTTCCAAATACCTTATTTTGCATATTCTAAAGAGTTAATTGCGTCATTAGTACATAAATTTGGCTGTCATTAGTACATAAATTTGGCGAGTGGGTGCACTTAGGTACATCATCTTCCAAAATCCTTATTTAGAAACAACAACTTGGCATGTGGGTGCATATAGGTACACAAGGGCGGACCCAGGGCCCGGCGACCCGGGGCGCCTGTGTAATGGTACTAGCTCTACGAGGAATATATGACTGAGTGTAGATTCACGAGTACAAGCTTCTACCGAATTTATGAGAGAATTCACGAGATAAAACGGGATCCGCAGATCACCGCCGCCGCCTCCGGACGCAGCCGGCCAGTGTTTTCTTCCTCGTCGTCTTTCTCCTTCCCTCTTCTTCCCTTGTATACGCCTCCTCTGATTAGGTGGGCCGCCAATTAGTTGGGCTGCCAGTTTGGGCCGATGGATCGCGTATTAGGCCTTATAGCTCGGGCCGTCCTCCTGGGCTAATCAAGTTTCATGCCGTCAGACTGTGCCTGGGACTCTTCTTCTCCAGCTATATCTTCAGTGGTGTCTCCAGCTTCAATAGTATGCCTTCAGCTTCATGACATTTCCCCCTCCTTTACATCCGGCTTGTCCCCAAGCCGGAGCAGCCGGAAATTGTTGACGAAGTGCAGTTTCATTCTCCCATGTAGACATAGACACCGGCCAAGAAGACCAGTGAATTAGAACTTGTGGTACAACATGAATTCCTTGCATAATTGATCGACGTTGCAGAATCCGCAACGGAATTTGCAGTGTTGAATGGGATGGGGGTAGAGTGGGACTGACCTGATGCTTAGTGCCCACTGCACGTTTCAGCTGCGATACATGGAAGACAGGATGTATTGATGATGACGACGGCAGTTGTAGTTTGTATGCCACTGTTCCAATCTTTGCTTCAATTAGAAATGGCCCAAAGTACTTGAAAGATAATTATGATTAGCTCTTGGCATCACTGACTGCTGAATGTAAGGCTGAAGCTTCAAATATACCCAATCACCCACTTGAAATGCCCTTTCTGTCCTATTCTTATCCGCTTGAGATTTTTGCCTTTGTTGTGCTCTAAGCAGATGATGTTTCATTAATTGAGTCATAAGCTTCCTATTAGATAGCCACTCTCTGAGATCTGGGACAGCACAGGTTTCAATTCTGTCAATGCCCAATTGGAGAGGCTCTTGGCCATACAGTACCTCAAAAGGTGTTCTGTTGAGTGACGAGTGGTAAGAAGTGTTGTACCAAAATTCAGCAAGTGCTAGCCATTCTTTCCACTTCACAGGACAGCTATGCACAAAACATCTGAGATATGTTTCTAAACACTGATTGACACGTTCAGTTTGACCATCCGTTTGAGGATGGTATGCAGAACTGAGTTTCAGTGTAGTGCCTGACAGTCTAAAGAGTTCTTGCCATAATGTGCTAGTGAAAATCCTATCTCTGTCAGAGATAATAGCTTGCGGCAAACCATGCAACTTGTATATGTTATCCATGTAAAGCAAAGCTACTTTCATTGCAGTGAAGGGGTGTGCTAAAGCTATGAAGTGAGCATACTTCGAAAATTTGTCGACTACTACCAAGATACAATCATATTGCTTAGAAGATGGTAGTCCTTCTATAAAGTCAAGAGAAACAATCTGCCAAGCATACTCAGGCACAGGTAAGGGCTGGAGCAAACCTGGATACTTCACATGTTCCGGTTTGGCTTGTTGACAAATAGAACACTGGTTAACATATTCTTGAACTTGCTTCTTCAGTCCTGGCCAAGCAAACAATCTCTTAATTCTCATATAAGTTGCATGAATACCAGAATGCCCTCCTACTGGGCTAGCATGCAGTGCCTGAAGTATGTGTCGTTGAGCTTCCTCATTATGGGCTAACCAGATTCTCTGCGTGTATCTTATCAAGCCATCATGGAGAGAAAAATGCCCACTGGGTTGTTGATGGCTAAAGTTGCTTGAAGCTTTTCCAGTTCAGGGTCATGAGAATAACCATCTATAACACTTTTGAGCCATACAGGCTGTACTTGGGACAATGCCAATATCTCCAGATGATCATTTGCTGGGATTCTAGATAGAGCATCAGCTGCCTTGTTCTCGTAGCCCTTTTTGTAGCAGATTTTGTATTGGAGACCTAACATCTTGGTCATAGCCTTATGCTGCCAGGGTGTAGACAACTTTTGATCATCCAAGTGTATAAGGCTTTTCTGATCTGTAAGGATAAGGAATTCTCCTTGTATTAGATATTGTCTCCAATGATCTATAGCCATCAATATTGCCAAATATTCTTTTTCATAGATAGATAATGCTTGATTTCTGGGGCCCAAGGCCTTGCTGACAAAAGCAACAGGGTGGCCTTCCTGTTGTAATACAGCTCCCACACCTTTGTCCGAGGCATCAGTTTCGATGACAAACTGCTTAGAGAAGTCAGGTAGTGCCAAAACAGGGGCAGAGATGAGAGCATTTTTCAAAATATTAAAAGCTTCCTCATGCACTGGTGTCCAAATAAATAGTTCTTTCTTCTTGAGAAGATTTGTGAGAGGCTTTGATATAATACCAAAATTCTTGACAAACTTCCTATAGCATCCTGCAAGTCCCAAGAAGCTTCTCAAGTCTTTGACTGAAGTAGGGACAGGCCAGTGTTGGACAATTGAGATTTTACTTGGATCAGTAGCAACTCCCTTGGCACTAATGATGTGGCCAAGGTAGGGCAGTTCCTGTTTGGCAAATGAACATTTGGATAGATTTATCTTGAATTGGTGCTTATGCAAAAGCTGAAACACTGCAGCTACATGTTCCACATGACTAGACCAAGTCTTACTGTAAATGAGGATATCATCAATGAACACTATCACACAATTTCTCAGGAGGGGAGCTAGAATACTGTTCATGGTTCTTTGAAATGTAGCTGGTCCACCTGTGACTCCATAAGGCATGACCTTGTATTCAAAATGCCCATGATGGGTCTGGAACGCAGTCTTGAACTGATCAGTTTCTTTCATCCTAATTTGATGGAAGCCAGACTTCATATCAAGAGAAGTAAACCATTTTGCACCTGCCAATTCATCCATGAATTCATCTATTACTAGTAAAGGAAACTTGTCCTTGATGGTTAAAGCATTCAGCCTCCTGTAATCAACACATAATCTCCAGTCTCCTGTCTTTTTCTTGACTAAAAGAACAGGTGAGGCATAGGGCCTGGTACTTGCTTGAATCATACCATTCTGTAATAACTCATTTACTTGCTTCTCAATCTCATCCTTTTGTGCAGGATTATATCTATAGGGCCTGAGTCTGAATGGCTGGGCACCAGCTATGAAAGGAATGGTATGGTCATGAGGTCTCTTGGGTGGTAAGGTAGCTAGTGGCTGAAAAAGGTTAGCAAATTGCAAGATCAACTGATGTATCTCAGTGGGTCATTGAGTATCACTTTCTTCTGAGTTGGTCATATAAAGTTGCAAGATACACCACAATTCATCTTTTCTTTGTAAACTGTCTAGCTCCTCACTGGAAATAAGTTGACATTCCATCTGGTTAGGTAGAATACCTTGAAGTGTCACTTTAGTTCCACAATGAGTGAAAGACAACCATTTGAGTTTCCAATGGACAACCATAGGACTATGCATTTCAAGCCAGTCCATCCCTAGGATGATGTCATAGCACTTGAGTGGGAAAATTTTCAAGGAAATAGTGAAACAATGACCATTGATCCAAATTTGATAGTTTCTCAGCTCATGTGTACAAGTGAGTATGCTGCCATTAGCTACCCTGACATGTACAGGTGAAGGAAGTTCAGTCCAATTGGGTAACTTGGAAGCCATTGATTCACTGATGAAATTTCCAGAACTCCCAGAATCAGCAAGGATTATAGCCTCAATATTCATCACTTTTCCAGCAAATCTGATAGTCTTAGGTGCTTCAGTTCCATTAAAGGCAGCCAAGGACAAAGCACACAAATCTTCACTGGAATCAGAGTCAAAATAAGATGGTAATTCAACCCCTGATTCTTGTATGAGCTGCCAAAGTTCCTCCACAACGTGCAATGATACCGTTGGAGCACACTTATGGTTGGGATTCCATTTAACTCCACATTTGAAACATAGCCCTTTTGCCTTTCTATAAGCCATGAGAGCAGAAAACTTATTGGCAGATGGTGGAGACGACTTGCTTGGTTCAATATTTCTCGTCTTCTGCTTGGGAAACTTGGAAGGTCACCTTGCTGTGAGATGCAGCAGCATTGGTAGCACCAGGGAAGGAAGTTGGGATCCCTCTGGTACCTTTGTGGGTAGATTCAAATTTCCTGAAATCCTTTTTACAGAATTCACCGGTGACTTCTTCCTGCAAAAGTGCGAGAGAGCAGGCAGCATCCAAATCGACAGGACGGTGAACAGTAACTATAGCTTTAATATCTTCTCTTAAGCCATCAATAAATCTACTAGTAATAAAAGCAGGCTGCAGATTAGAATCGGGGGCTAGAAGCTGATGCACCAGTGCATCAAACTGTTCAACATACTCAGCTACATTGCCTAGTTGTTTAATGTGAAAGAATTGCCTAATCAAAGCATTTAACTGTTCTTTTTCAAATCTCCCGCACACAGCTGAACAGAAATCCTTCCACGAACAACCCACCAAACTAGGCTCTATAGCTTGCAGCCAGAAATCGGCAGAGCCCACAAAGTACATAGTAGCAAGTTTAACCCACATTTCAGGAGGAACAACATATATCTCAAAGAAATTTTCACACTTTTTCTTCCATATTCGAGGATTGCTACCATCAAACCGAGGAAAATCTAGTTGAGGTAACAAATTACTCTAATTTGGGGAGGCCATCTCACTATTATCACCCAGAGAGAAAGATGTATGGTAAGGACCAAGGGGTTATTTCGCACCTGTGACCGGGGAAGGCTCATAGGTGGTGACCACCCCATGGCCAATTCCCCGGTTAATCTTTGCATAGCAGTGGTCATCAGACCCTGAAACCGCCTTTGGCAAGGTAACGGCCAGATGGGCGGCCGTCGGCTTCAACACATCAATTTCTTCAGAGTTGAACACCTTGTATGCTGGATTAACTTTTTCTTCAACCTTGAGAGTCAGCTGATCTAGCTTGCCTCGTATGTCCTGAAGACCAGCTTGAAGATCGACTACCTTGGAGTCCACTTGAGGCTTCCAAGCAGCAAGATCTGTAGCCGCAACTGTGTTGGCTTCCAAAGATCTCTGCATCAGCTCGATTGACTTCCTGTCAGCTGCCAAATCCCCTTGAATCTCCTTCAAAATAGACATCATATCCGTGATGCTTTGCTCCATGTCGGACTTCTTCAACTGCTCCCGCGTCTTGTACTGCGGACGCAGGAGGTACTCCGGTGGCGCCGCCAGGATCTCGAAACTGATAAATCCGATCCAAGCCAGGCTCTGATTACCAATTGTAATGGTACTAGCTCTACGAGGAATATATGACTGAGTGTAGATTCACGAGTACAAGCTTCTACCGAGTTTATGAGAGAATTCACGAGATACAAACGGGATCCGCAGATCACCGCCGCCGCCTCCGGACGCAGCCGGCCAGTGTTTTCTTCCTCGTCGTCTTTCTCCTTCTCTCTTCTTCCCTTGTATACGCCTCCTGTGATTAGGTGGGCTGCCAATTAGTTGGGCTGCCAGTTTGGGCCGATGAATCGCGTATTAGGCCTTATAGCTCGAGCCGTCCTCCTGGGCTGATCAAGTTTCATGCCGTCAGACTGTGCCTGGGACTCTTCTTCTCCAGCTATATCTTCAGTGGTGTCTCCAGCTTCAATAGTATGCTTCAGCTTCATGACAGCCTGCCCGGGCTCCGTCTGACGAGCACCAACGCCACCGAAACATGCAAGCAAGCGACGAGCGCACCGAGTCATGCAGGCACACCTGCACTGCACCGTGCTGCTAAGTCACCTACTGATGCTAACTATTCAATGGCAGTGGTTTTGCTATGCCCTGACTGCCTGACTCCCTACTCCCTGTAAATACGCAGAAACAAAAGTATCTGCATGATGAAGTGTATGCATGGGTGTTGCTCATGTACCTCTAATCAGCAGAATATGTGTATCATGAGGAGTCTCGTAGCTTGGCAACTATCATGACTTCATCAGGTTATGTACATTGAACACCAGAAAAGAGAGACAAGGGAGACAAGGCAAGTAGTTTGCATGTGCGTGCGTTTGACTTGAACACTAGAGACTAAAGGGTGTAGGAGAAGGTGTAAGAGAGGACTGATCGATCAATAGGAACTATTCAGACGACAAATAGTATGCCGTGATCGTAAACCTCTTTTGTTAAAGTCTAGAGATAAAAGAGAGCTATCTTATATTTCGTCCAGGCTCCATTCAATTCCTAGGTCTGCCACGGTAGGTACATCATCTTCCAAATTGTTTATTTAGAAACAATAATTTGGCATTTGGGTGTATATAGGTCACCTGTATGGCACGTGGAAAAAAAATCATGTGGAGGCTTACATGTTATCTGGTATTGTATTAAAAAACTCATTGCATAGCCTCCAATTCATCATAAAAAATAAAAATAATAAGCTTATCCTCTCCTAATTCTTTTCTTCTCAAGCTTGAGATGTCGATGTTACTCTTCGTTCCATTCTTTTCGGTTTCTATTTAACCATGGCACACTCATACTCTGCTTCATTTTCATTGGAGAAAACATAGATAACTTTTATCCCAATTAGTTGAAAGAAAAATGAGATATTACCGCTGGTGACCTAACCCTAAACCAAATCTTCTTTGATCAACAATACCAAAAGAAATCTACAAAATCCTAATTAGCGGAGTATGAAGAGAATCGATAACTCAATGTAATCATGAAAGATCATCTGCCTACGTGTTGTGGGACGTATGTCTTCACCTTGAAATTGTTACTTGAGTCTAAAACCCTCCGTCAAAACTCAAAAACCATCTCCCGTGAACACCCGAAGAAAGATGAGCGGATAAACTAATGAGCAAATAAACTAAGGGTCTATTTGTAATAATTGTCACCATGATTAATGTACACATAAGTGCTAAATGTACACATAAGCATCCACATGGATTTTTTTCTCACATGCCATCCAAGTGACCTATATGCACTTACATACCAAGTTGTTGTTCCTAAATGAGCAATTTAAAAGATGGTGTATCTAAATGCACCCACTCGCCAAGTTTATGTATTAACGACGCAATTAACTCTATTTTAAAATATTTTATTTAAGTCATATCCATAATCAGATCATATCTGTAATTTAAAAATTAAACAACATATATATTTAATAAAAATCAAATGGCAAATGGCCGTAAGTTTTGGGTATTAAGTCCTTAAAGAGCAGACTAAAACCATATCTGTAATTCATAAAATTGAGTAAAATTTTTCCTAGGGTTTGTAGAATGCCATATCCTTGGTGTTCGGATATTCATCTGGATGGTCCTTGAGCTAGCAAAATTAAATATTATTGGAATTCCAAAATTGAACTGGACGGTCTCGAACTAGCTCACTTATAGCCTCCTCTGTCCAGTTTCGTTGGCTATCCCAAAGGAAAATAGAAGTGCCCGATAGAATAGAAGCAACAATGTGAAGTATTACCACAGAACACTATGATACAAGGAGAAGATAAAACAAGAGCAAAGTTATGAATTTCCTACTATAACTTGAATTTAAAATTGCACGGACGGGGAATTATATGTGTGCGCTCAAAATAGGCTGACACATTTAGTCAATTATCGATGATGGCTATTGTTGAGAGCCTGTAAGATGGGAGTTGAACAGCCATAATCACACTTGACTGTCAACATCTTGGGTATAAAATGAGAACTTTGCATAAAGTCCTATGTATATTTTACTTTATCTAATCACACTTGGATGTTTAATGCCACATCCTTGATATACGAGTGAACAAACTCAATTTCAACATCTCAAAGCCATGGTTAGTGTTGGTTTGATCGAGGGGTTAGAATGGATTTAACCATGGATCAAACGGCACACCTCTCGGTCTCAACCAACCTGTCTCAAGAAACTGCCAAGCAAACCGTCATCAGGCGGCAATCCAGAGCGACAGTGGTGAATGGATGGAGGTCCGGGCCGGCAGAACAGGCACTTGTGCCAAACGTGTCCAATTCGTACAAGCAGTGACCTAGGTAAGTTGGTCTACCATTTCAGCTAGAAAACACCATGAAGCTGCTATAAATGGAGCTCCCTCCCTCACATCAAGAGAGTAGGATTAGAACTGGGAGTAGGGTTGAGTCGAGCTTAGCTCAGAGGTTGAAGAGTTGTTTTTGGAGTTTGAGTAAAGCTCTTGTATCTTTTCATTTGCTTTATTATTATCAATATTGTTTCATCTTTCTATATCTTTTGAGTTAGCTTTGTTCTAGTTCCCACCACTTATCTTGTCAAGTCCAAGTGACTTAGTTGCATTGCATTTTAGTTTAGTTAGAGCTACTTATGTTGTCAGCTTTCTACCTTGCGGGTTTTCTCGTCCAGACTAGGGAGGTCAAGATAATTCTCTAGGTTGAGAAGGATTTCTCAAGAAGGACTCGAGAGAAATCCGAGTATCATGTGCAAAGGTGGTGTCAGGCTTGGTGCTAGTTAGAAAATGTGTTCCATCTCATGTTACCATTGTGATAGGCGGCAGGTGATGACAAGCATATCTGTCCCTTATAGTCTACCATGTTCGGGTGTTTTCATAATAGTAGTTGTAGGTTGCAATGGATGCCCCTCTCATCCATTTCTGAGGTCCAACCCTTCCATCCGTTGAAGCGAGTTCTTGTCTCCCGACAACTAGGTAGTTTTCTAGGTTAAGGCTAGTGAGGTTTTCTCTAAAGTTTAGGAGTGTCGTAGAAATATTTCCCCCAAGTTATCTGCCATCTTTTTTCCTTTTTACTAAGAAGTAGAATCTTTTGTGGCGCTGGTCGCCCTAGACCTTCTAACGGCTTGTCTCCCTGGACTTGCTTGTCTCGGACATAGCTTGGCTTGAGCATTATCTTGGTTAACCATTTTCTCCCCTAAGTCAAGTGAATGATATTACTATAGAGGCTTATCATTCCATTCGACCAATATACTTCAACCATATTACATACCTGAGGAAAATTATGACACCTGAAATACTCTAAGGTAAAATGCTACAATGGGTTATTCTGTGTGCTTGCAGAATATTATTCTAGAGCATAAAAAACACCAACAATAGGATAATATGGGATAAGTGTTTCTCTACCAGTCCTCATCTCTATCATATGGTTTTTCCAATCTATTGTAAATGAAAAAACATATATATGTCTTGTATCAAGGTAGAGTACTTATAATCCTTCTATAAGATGAATCTAACAATAATAAGTTTGGTGGAAATTTGGCATAACATTAGATACAATGGAAAATTTCTCATTTTCAATCTCTCTCTTAAATTTTGTGCTTTCTTGTATGGTGTTCACAAAGATAAGCGATAGTATTACACTTCATGGTGAGTTACTACAATAGCCATGTATGAAAAACTGATAAAATATGATGGCCATTCCTAATGCAAACATTACGAATGATGAAAGTTTCTCATTCAAGTCGATATTTTGGGTTGAGTCATTCGTCGCGGGTGGAAGTGTTGCAGTGAATGTAAACAATGATGTCGGGTCTACTTCCAAATGAAAAAGCCTTTGACAGAGAGGTCCTCTATCTCCACTTTTATTCCGCATTGTCGTCGATGTTGATATTTCTTAACACAATTACTAGGTTTCCCTGACAACCATATCAGAAATACTTGTGGGGGTATTTATTAACATCATTACTATTATACTCATACCTAGTGCTTCCATGGTAGCCTCATAATGAACTTAATAACACATGTGTTCTTAACTATCATTACTAGTTGTCACTTACACGATGCCATATATAAGGAAGTGCAATCCTAGTAACAAAGTTAACAAACAACCTTTGGTATACATCAAAACTATATTTTACATAAGGATCCACAAGCGTAATGATATATACCATTGTAGCATTTCAATAGGAAGTACCCAGTTTATCATATTATTCCCATGGGACAACTATATATAATATTACTATTGAGAATAGCATTTGCATATAACTCAGTTTATTGGAAAACAAAAAGATAGGAGTAATTCATGATAAATAAATGTCACGGATTATACATGACTTAACCAAAAGATAGACACACACTGAAGGCTTGGTTCGCGTGGCATCCTCTTCGACAAAGTTTGGAGCCACGTAAAGGGGCCGATTGATTCGTCAGAATAGAGGCCTTGGTAGGATGGGTAGAAAAACTTGACGGTGAAAAATGCTGGGGCGAAAACGCAGTTTTGAAAGTGTTATTTTCTTCCTTTTGAACCCGTGCATCAACGAAGCGGGTTCTCTATGAGGAATACATGTGTAGGTAATATATATATTTTGGACAGTTTTTGTAAAACTTTGTGTTCTCAGTTATAGTATTCATGAGATAGCTCAGGCATCAAACCTCTGAGCAGAGACTATATTTCAAAAGAATAAAACATATATAGACCAGGACAAACGGTTTTAATATACCTCATAGATGTCGTCTGCTTACAGTCGACCATTCCTTGATGGATGCACTTAATTATGCGTCATTGCACTCTTTGTTACCCGTTTGTTCCCTAGAAGGAAATACCACTGGCACACTGGATCTTTAGCACAATGGACCTTTGGCAGTTTCCCAAAAATAAACGTAGTCCCACAAATTATGTTTGTCACCTGGGAGTTTAAGCCTTCCAGTTTCATAACTGTTTCTCCCTTGACAAGGAAGAGATGAGAATACATTTATTATATTCACCTTTACAAATTAAGTCCTAGAGAATTATTTATTTATTTAGTGGCCATATAGCTAGGCCTGAAACTTGCAGAAACTCCAGGACATTCCTAGACACAAGCTCGATATTTAGGGACTGCACGTGCATGATCCAACCATATGGCAGTAGTCTTTACAAGGCATACCGTGGGATGATGAACGGGCGCGATCAAGATCAGCGAGTTTTCTATGAGTTCCGAAGCCAGAAACGAACTTATTGCTTTTCTCCAAGCTACTGGCCTCTGTCGTTGTTGACTTCTTGTCGCCGAAAGTAGTTGGATAGTTTTTGTTGATTCTTTTAAGTGTAAATCGTCTTTCACCATTGATATGGGCATCAAGAACTCCAGTACCTAATAAGATGATTATCATCACAGCAACAGCAACAAGACATCCAGGTGGATTGCTCATTATGGCACTGTACAACCGAAATGAATTGAAGAAAGTTGTATAAGATCAGGAAATGTTCATAATCCCTGAAACTCTTGGAGTGGAATATACATGAAAAAATATAAACTTACCTTGGCAAACGTTTTATTTATGGAAGGCAGGTATTGAAGTGTGTTCCATATCGCTACCGATATATTTATAGCCCACCAATATGTATATATAACATGAAGGAAAATATATATTGTTATTACTGTGTGAACACTGTGGGAGTCCAAGTCAAGGTCTATATAATGTGGTAATGATAACCCACTATATTTCACACAACAATTCTAGGACGAAACCACACAGAAAACATCAAAACAATGAATGTGGTTTAATGTAACGATGGATGAAGTTTGAGTATCATAAAACTATATATATCCATTCATGATCAGGCGTCTGGTACAGAAACAAGGTGTAGCATAAGGAAGGCATAAATATAGAAAGCTCTTCTATGGTTTGTCCTAATTTTATGGATTGTCATATGGTTTCTTCTAAGACCATTACTAGGTTTCCCCGACAACAGTATCACAGATACTTGTGGCGGTTCGGTAACATCATTACTATTACTATGATACTCATACCTGACGCATCCATGGTAGCCTCATAATGAACTTACTATACTCGTACAGATATATACCATTGTAGCATTTCAATAGGAAGTACCTAGTTTATCATATTATTCTCATGGGACAACTATATATATGTGTACACACACACATATATATATACATATATATATACATATATATACATACATACATATATATATACATACATATATATACATACATATATACATACAGGACGAGTTTTTTCCTACACAAGCGTGTAGTTACACAAGTGTGTATATCTCACAAATCACAAGGTATTTTTTCGTACTTGACATTTCTAAATAAAGTATGTACACATACATGATTTTCAAAAGTGGTATGTGGACATACTTTTTTTTAATTCATGAAGTATTTGGACATACTTCTTTTCGTATACAGGAAATGTAATATATCATAAAGTGCAAAAACATATGAGCTTCACTCAAATTTTTTCATAGTTAGCACTTTGATAAATCTTATTTTAGGTATATGTACATACTCAAAATGATAAATGAGTATGTACACATCCCTAAGGTGGTTTTTTAGACGGTGGTGTAGCTACACGCTTGTGTAGAAAGGATTTATCCTATACATATATATATATATATATATATATATATATATATAGAGAGAGAGAGAGAGAGAGAGAGAGAGAGAGAGAGAGAGAGTAGCATTTGCATATAACTCAGATTCATTGGAAAGCAAAAAGACACGGGTAAGTCATGATAAATAAATGTCACAGATTATACATGACTTAACCAAAAGATAGACACACACACTCTCTCTCTCACACACACACTCACACACACAGAGAGAGAGAGAGAGAGATAAGCCATTTCATTTCATAATAGATAAACTCAGGAGTTAAAGAGTATGGGACCAGTTTAAGAATAATGTCCTATAATATTTACCAAAATTTAGTGAAAGTCATATTAGTTATATGTTTAGATCAAGGTTCGAAGCCTATAATAATAAAGGGGAGAATACTCAGTCCAATTACATGGCCTAAGTATCTATAGGTTCTTACTCCAACGTCTAGCAGAGAGAACAACACAAAAACTTATGAATAAGTTGGACGAACATTTATGTGACAACATGTCTCCTTCCTGTAGCTGGTAAACATTGGATATATCAAAGGGAGATCCATAATACCCAAGTACCATGTTTGCGTACATGAAAACTATTCTAACCTCCAGGGCTCCTACCCTACGATAGACAAGCAGAAGGCTAGAAACAAGCATAAAACACCCTATAACTTCATACTATCATAGATGGTTAATCTAATAACAGAACTCAAACTACTCATGGTAGCACAATATATAAAGAAAGATACTATAAATATAGTAGAAATTTCATATAATAACTCTAAATAATTAATAAAGATTTGATTCACAAGATACAAAATCATGCCCAAGATCTAAGATGAACTTTGAACCTCAAGATGCTCTTTGATCACAATGATGAAGTAGAACTAGCTCCTCTAATTCTAAGAACTTGAGATCAAGATGCCCTAATTGTGGGTGTCTCTAATCTGATCCCAACTAAAATCGATTGGATTAAATGAATAGGGGGGTCTGCCTCTATTTACATCAGCCTCCAAGGTAGGTTCAGGTGCCTCCAAATATGGTAGTCAAACATAACCGATATAAGGAACCGGAATACAGCCGCCTTGCCAAAGGGAGCTTGAACTACCATAGTAGCAGGCCAGCCGATCTCAGGGGCCGGTCAGTCCCTGATTGCACTGCCTCGGCACCACCACCTTCGTGTGGTGGGTTTGGTAATGGCCCAATCTCTTCTGTGTTCATGATAGCTTTTGTTGGACTTGTTTTGCGAGCCTTTCCACCAATTTGAGAATTTTTAGGATGAAATATTCTGTATTCTTTTATGCTATTTTCTCTCAATTATCACCCTGAGTTCTTAAAATCGTACAAAGACAAAAATACAAGAGGAACCAAGTCATCATAAAAAAAAAATATACTAGTAAAGTAGTATTTTTTTTCTTGAGATGTTGACAGAAATATTTAGCGCTTGTGAGGACGTGTCAATAGCCAACATGCTTGCTATCTTGATTAACAGAGCCAAAAATGGATGGTCAAGTCAGTGGAGTAATGCTGCATCTACTAGACGACGGTTTATCAATTTCACGATATGGTGATGACACAATCCTTTTATGGAGCATGACTTCGAAAAAGCTTGCAATATGAAGTTAGTACTATGTGCTTTTGAGCAACTATCGGGTCAAAAAAATAACGTCCATAAGAGTGAACTATTCTGCTTTGTAGAGCCACAATAAGCGATAGACCAATACACTGAACTATTTGGATGCAACCGAGGAGACTTTCCATTAAAGGTATTGTAGGGATTCCAATACATTTATAGGAAAATATCAATATACTAATTGGAAATAGGTTGAGCAATAGTTTGAGAAACGACTCGCTAGATGCAAAGGAAATACCTTTTGATAGGTCGGTACTATTAGTGGATCCTTCTAAACAAATTAGACATTAGCTTTTAGAGATCCCTAAGTTAGTTTATAGTGGAGCAAAACAATTTTGCTAAGGTTTCTAAGCAAATTCATACAACAAGATTCTTTGTAAACAACATTTCTTTCATCTATGTTACTACGAGCATAGACGAGGTCAAGCGGTATTCATAACCGAGAAGTGCAGCCAATCCGGGAACTCTTTTACATCCTGCAGGAGAAACCTAGCCACACGACACGTGTGCGCGTCCCATACTTTCAAACCGCAAGTGGCAACCTTTTCGCGATAATGCACGATATAGCCTAACTGCCCAAGCCCAAGCCCAGGTTTGCACCCTCGGATGGTGGCCCCCACGTCTGGCTGCCTATACCCCCATGCGACGTTTCCAGGCTACGTCCCACACCGTCGCCACTTCGAGCGGGGCGAACCACAGTAGACATTCAACACTTAAAGCGATCCAAGTTACCCAGGGTTTACTGGTTTCCAATATGCCAGCATGTGACTAGTATGCTCAATACTCTACCAAGGTTAAGACACACGGTCCTTCATCAAACTTATCATGAATGGTGATGTCGAATAAAGACTCTTTATTGATCCACATCCAGGCCATCTGCTTCTCAAGAACTTTGTTGATCTCATGAAATCCTGTTTTAGACATGAATGCTAGTTCACGCTTATATTGGAGTCAAGCATTACATTATTGCTATTGAATGCTACATGAGAACTATGCAGGGTTAAACCGCCTCTATACGTCACAATTTCCTTAAAGGATAAATGGCAAGGTAATTCTAAACAAGGAATTAAATGCATAAATGGTTAGTCAAAACAACTAGGACATACTGCTCATACACATTACCATGAAATACCTTTGAGCGAATGATATTTATCATATAAACGGGCTTATGCACGCGTGGCGCTTGCCTGAACAACAAAAAGGTTAGTTTCTTCCTCGAGCTCTTTAGTTGAATCTTTCATACTCCAGCAACCACAAGTCATTTCTTGCATCGCCGCTCCTCTTCAAGCTTGATGGAGTCGATCAATTCCGAAGCTTCATGATGCAAACGTAACGCAAGTTAGAAA